>NDXB01021397.1:89826-128640 GCA_002631895.1 Agapornis roseicollis
TATGGGAGGTGTTTGAGTGCCCTGATCATCCTCGTGGCCCTCCTCTGGACTTGTTCTAACAGTTCCATGTCCTTTCTATGTTGAAGGCACCAGAACTGCACACAATACCCCAGGTGAGGTCTCACAAGAGCAGAGTAGAGGGGCAGGATCACCTCCTTTGACCTGCTGGTCATGCTCCTTTTGATGCAGCCCAGGATACAGCTGGCTTTCTGGGCTGCAAGCTATATGATATGCAAGTGATATGAAATCACCTGAAGCACCTATGTCTAGAGAAGTGAGTCACACAATTTCCAACAGCATCGATGTCTATGTGTAGGGTCTGCATGCTCATGTGAATTGTCCACACTGTGTTGTTTAGTGTCATTTGAAATACTCTGTCTCCATTGGTCTTAGTGATGGACCGCAGGAGATAGGGGAGACCTATATATTTCTGGAGTAAGAACTGAAGGTCATGGGGTCCTGAGCATCTCAGCTGGAGTAAGATGTATATGTGCTGAGCTAAATTGAGCCCAAGCTGCAAGCTCCTGTCACAGTCAGAAAGAACCTGGTCAATACACAAATTTAGATATCTGAATCTGTGAGCCAAATCCAGCATTTCTTCATTTGGATTACCTAAGACAACAGGTATTATTACTTTTAATTTTCATAATAGAAACAGGCAGCTTGCTGGTAAAACTGAATTTCTGGGCTCACTAGGTAGTTCACTCCAGAATTTGGAAAAAATGTTTCTTTTGTGCAAAAGTTTCAAAATAGTATTGCTACAATGCCAAGATACATAGACCAACGTACATGCAAACACGTTGAGAACACTGCAAAGACAATTTTATACACCATCCTGGCCTCTTCTCACTCAAAGCTAATATTGCCAGGCTCCTGTATAGCTAAATACAGTTCTTCTTCCAAACTGTTAATAATTTTAATTTGTTTAGAATTTGCCAAACCAGAGCATAAGTCAATCTTGTCTAAGTTTAGTTATCTAAAAACTCAGTATCAATTCTATGCGTGTCTTCTAGGCTCTCAATTGAAAAGGTCAGATGCTAGAAGACAACGTTGATAATTTCTGGTTAAACATGCTCCTAAAAGACCAAATGCTCTTCCCTTAAGTAGAGAAGAAGAATATGAGTTTCAATTTTCTACTTTACTATAAGTTCTTGATTGATTTGCATACTTGTAACTGCCTAGTGCCATGCAAGCTGCCCAAATGCAACCCAAGTAATGTCTAAATACCACTCCAAAAGGATTGAACCTCATAAAATCTGGGATTTTTTTCAAGTTGTATAAGGGCCATCCTTACAACTGGCATAACCTAGCCTTTAGCTTACAACCTTCAAATAGCTATAGGCTGATGAACACATCCCTCATTGAAGGTCACAGCAACAGTCAGTCCTATCCATCTAACATTTTATGCAGTATGCCATACATTCTTTTTGTAAGATTACGTGCTTAGACAGACAGACATTGAAATTCCTGTTGATTTTCAACTTCATGTACTTCTAAAAAAAGTGTCAACCCTCATCACTGAGTTATAACAACACCATATCTACTATGAAAGTAGCAGCCAGGCCCAGGGCAGCTGGATGTTCAGATGCAGTAGGTGTTTGTCATAGTGTTAGTTTCACGGGTAAAATCACATGAATCAATAAGGCAAACACCGAAATCAGAAATATGTAATCCCAATGAATCAGGCTGATATATTTCAGTTAACTTCAAAGCACACTGTGCACTTATTTGGTAAACTATGAAACTATCTAGAGGTATTTTATAATGCAATCCAGAAAGCCATCTGGGTGAAATTACCACAGTTGTAAAATTAAATGAACAGGACAGTTCCCAAAGTTTTCCATCAGGACTGCTGTGAACAGTTTAATAGTCAAGGTGAAAAAATTAAGTTAACACAGAGGTAGAAGAGTCATATACAAATATTTGCAGACAAAGGCAAGAAATGATAGCAAATAGCACTAAATGCAATAAGGAGTGGGTTAAAAAATAAGAGTGAACAAAATATCCCAACACTGAAATCTTTTTATTATGTGTAACCTATCAGCAGACATCGCCACTCAGCACATAAAATATTGGAAGGAGCTGCTCAAGACACTTCCACATACCACTAAAAGTTCAGACATTCAAAATTAGGCTTCTAGCTTCAAAATGGAAACATGAAAATATTTTCATTGTGTTTAATCAATATTTTAATAAATTTAATTTTCTATGCTCCTTTAAAAAGACTGGATTTTGAGTCAGTGGAGAATGTCAGTCGTTATTTCATTTCTAATGTTATGAAGAGAAAATAAACATAAAAGTCACAAGAGGATAGCAAATAAATTTTTTATGAAGAAGGCATTAATTTAGAAATTCTGTTTTTATTTAAGCACTCTAATATGAAAAAACTGTACTTTCATGTAAAAATGGACTTAAAAGAGCAGCAGAAAATTTAATATAAAATATACTTTCCCCAGAGAACCTAGATAACCTTTTCCTGTTCTGTGTTCTGGACTGGATGCCCAGGTACTGCTTTCTGGTTACATGTGATGATGAAAACTAAAATTACACATTGATTTTGATAAACCAAAATCCAGAAGACATTATGTAATCTATGAATTTGAAAGTGTTTCTGAACCATGCAAATAGCAGAAATTTAAAGAAATGCTTTGGAACTTTGAGCATCATTGTGAAAATTTTCAGTCATTCCAGGTCTCCTTTCCTAATAAATAAACAAAAAAAAGAAACCCAAGTCAATCAAACAAAAACTATAAATCACCTCCCTTCCCCCCAAATATAAATGCAGAGCAATAGTTCTTCGATGGTACAAGGGAAAAGAAAAATAACATGAGCGAAAAGAGAATAAAAAGAGAAAACTGGAACAAAATGAAAATTTTAATTAGGATCATTAATAAAAATATTTTTATTTTTGATATTTAAAAAACTCATAAACCAAAACACAAAACCTTTCCATTTTATTAAAACAGATGGATAAGCAAGGTAACATTCCTTAAAGCCATCTTGAAAAAAATAAGCTGTCGATGTGTTAATCATAATAGAAAATGAATAAATCATAATAGAAAATAATAATCATAGTAGAAAATGAATAAAAATCCCCGGCACAGCTACAGGTTGGGCAGAGAAGAAATTCAGAGCAGCCCTGCAGAGAAGGTCTCGGGGGTAGTGGTCGATGAGAAAATGAACATGAGGCGGCTTCAGGGTGTGCTTGCAGCCCAGAAAGCCAACCATATCCTGGGCTGCATCAAAAGGAGCGTGACCAGCAGGTTGAAGGAGGTGATCCTGCCCCTCTACTCGGCTCTCATGAGACCTCACCTGGAGCATTGTGTGCAGTTCTGGTGTCCTCAACATAAAAAGGACGTGGAGCTGTTGGAACAAGTCCAGAGGAGGGCCACGAGGATGATCAGGGCACTCAAGCACCTCACCTATGAAGACAGGCTGTTCAGCCTGGAGAAGAGAAGACTGCGTGGAGACCTCCTAGCAGCCTTCCAGTACCTGAAGGGGGCCTATAGAGATGCTGGGGAGGGACTCTTCATTAGGGACTGTAGTGATAGAACAAGGGGTAACAGGTTCAAACTTACACAGGGGAAGTTTAGATTGGATATAAGGAGGAAATTCTTTCCTGTTAGGGTGGTGAGGCACTGGAGTGGGTTGCCCAGGGAAGCTGTGAATGCTCCATCCCTAGCGGTGTTCAAGGCCAGGTTGGATGAAGCCTGGGATGACACAGTTTATCGTGAGGTGTCCCTGCCCATGGCCAGAGGTTTGGAACTAGATGATCTTAAGGTCCTTTCCAACCCTAACAATTCTATGATTCTATGATTTGTAGACAGCTATACCCAAGCTTGTCAACAGGGTTAATTATCATTTTTAGTTGAAGGGAGATGTGATGGATTTCATATATGATTTTTCCAGTGAGTGGTTTAAAATGGGACTGATGAATCAGGCCATAGAAACTGTAATATTTCTCCACTGTGTTTAAGGGAGAGTCAAGATTGCACGTTTGCCCCTACAGGTTTCACTGTAAAATTAGACAAGACGAATCCCATCTTTTCATGCCTTTAGCACCTCATGCTAAATCCTCCATGAGTATTAAATACAAGAAGACTGTTGAGAAGATTTTCAGTACTTATAATACTGTCTTTCACAGAAAACTGGAAAGTATAGTAACTGTGATTTTAATGTAAGGGTAATTTTGTACTGGTGAATGTCTTAGCAATTTGCTTACAATGAGTATCTAGCTAGCCTGTAATATTTATCTGAAATTTTTACAAATTCTTTAAGTTTCATAGCTTTAGATTTTTATTTTTATTTTTTTTGGTTGTTGTTGCTGTTGCAGTTGAAAAATGGAGGAGAGCAAAGAAAACAAACAAATAAAACCACAATGGGTGCAAATCCCCCCTCATTTTTTCCATGTATTTGTGAGAATCAGGAAATCAGTCTGAGAGACTTAGTTGCACAGTGCAGAATGACTTGTAAAATTTATTCCACATCTCTAACAAAAAGGATCCTTTCCAGACGTTTGAAAGTGGATAGATCCATCAGGCTCCTGTTCCTCATGCCCTGTCTTACAAAGAAATCTGTTTCCAGAAACCCAGAGAGTTAAAAAACTTATGCAAAGAAAATTATTTGGAGAATTAACCCACAGTTCCTAGGCCTTTGTTACTGGCAGGAGAACTGGAATCTTTTGATTACACCGCTATTAATCAATTTAACAGCAATACAGACATGCACTTGGTTATGAGGTCACCTTGGGTTACTACCTGAAACATTGAATGACCTCAGACCTTACTAAACCACTAAGGGGATTTTGGATAACATACTTACATGTTTTCATTAGATTTTTGAGAAGCTCAAGGAGGGGAAGATGGGGGGAAGTTTGCCATGTGCTTTGTCTATTGGTTTTGCTCTTGTCCTCATTTGTTTAAATAACTGTCATGTAATTGGAAAGTTTTCCTGTAACTAGAAGAAACATGACAATTTTTTTCTGGAAAACAAGGAAGGAATGGCTTGGAAAACTGACACCCAGCAGCATAAATCTTTTCCCTTCTAATATTGTAATGGGTGTAATGTACCTTGCCACTCATATGAACTCAGAAGTTGAGTTTAATTTTAGGTGCTCATTTGTATTGGGCCAGTTCATGCAGGAATAATGTGACAGAGTCTTGGCAAATTACCTGATGTCCCAGATGTTCTGATGGATTAATTATAATCTAAGATTTTTTACTGGTCATAAATACATTTTGGATTTCAATGCCTTCATTTTCTGGATGTTATCTTTCTTAGCTCATTTTAAGAGATGCTTTAAAATACTTCTATGCCTTTTTGTTTTATTTCATAATTCAGAATGTTATCTAGCAATCTTTTAACTATATTAAGATCTAATCTTAGGGGTTTGTTTAGTTTGTTTATAAAATAAATTAAAAAAAAAAAGTCTTATTGAAATCGTCATGAGGGATTTTTATATATATATATATTTCGGGTTATAGCTTTTTATTAGAAAAAGTTTTCTAATCCCCTACCACTTCCATAAAATGAAATTTCCCAAGAAAAAGCTATCAGGAAAGAAACGTTAAAGACTGTCTTTCCACACTTTAAATAAATTGGGCAAGATCCTTACCTGAAATGTGCAATCATAGAAATTATTTAAACTGTTGGAGGAAAGTCGGCATTATTGTCCATTTTGGTGTTTCCCATTAGTTTTTCCTGTAACTATCTACACAGAAAATCTAGAGAAAGATTTCTCAAACAGTTTTAAGGCAGAATAATTCGGGGAAAAAAGAAAAAGAAAAAATTAAAAAAGCATGAACTAATTTCAGCAATACTGACACAGTGTTTTCCATCTACAACTGAATAAGACTTAAAGTAGGTTTTAACACTTTCTGTATAATTTTATATTTCATCATTTGCTTTATTTTCTCTGTTGTGAGCACATGGAGTATGCTTGAGGTTTTCAAAACAGAGGAAATAAAGTAGAACCTGTGTTTTCACACATCATACAGATGAGTCTTAGAATCTTGATCTTATTATAATCATTTCTACTGGTTTTGCTTGCATCTTTTGAAGGCTCCTATAAGCCATGTCAGATTGCTTTGAGAACTACACGTTTTGTAAGATAGTGCTTTCCCCTGTAACAGCAGATGTAACAGCAGAGTGCAAGCAAAGAAAAACCTGGCTGTATCTATCAGAGCACCTTGAGCCAGGTCTCTTTCTTTAACACAGGATGCTAACGTAAGTACAGAAGGAGAAAGCAGAAGACACTCAGACAGTATAGAGTTACTTCTCACCACCACATCCTCCCACTTTCAGCAACTGACTTTGTAAACTTCCTCAGAAAATCATGTTTAAGTCTCTGCTGTATTTCTCCTCTGTGATGCTGCCTAGCACTGTTTCACTGCATTCCTGGTTTTACTTTCAGAACATCTGGAAGCAACCAGTTATTCAGTTTTTTTCAGAGGACTGTGTAAAAGGGCTTGGTTTACCTCTTGATCACTTTGGCCACCCCTAGCCTGATAATGCTGATGTGCCAAACAAGGATTTCAGAATCCACTTGATTTATAGCCCTGTCTGTAATCCTGATCCACCTCTATTTCCATGGCCTTGAATCAAAGTGCATTTCATCTGCATTTACATTAGGATTTTCAATAAAATTGAAAACTATGAATTAGATATATCTGATTTTAATAGATGTTTTTATTAAAGAAAAAAGACAATTTCAGCTTCGTAATAAATGACACAGCTTTAGTGAAGAAGTGTGACCCTAATAATCATTATTACATGAGTTCAGAAAACTTTTCTCAACTAATCCAAGGAAATTAAGAGGTATTAATTTTACAGGATAAGACTCTGACTTGACTATTGAGTGCTTCCCAGGCATCCTTCCAATTGAACTTACTCGGATGTGCAGTTCACAGCATGTCAGTTCAAACTAAATACCACCTGAAACCAAGACTGTATTTCACACTGAGCACAATGCTTGCTGGAGCTATCACCTTCTCAGGAAGGATGACCCCACTGAAACACCCAGCTCCTTCTCAAACAGGAGGTTTCTTTTAGGAGAATCACATGGGATTCATCTGATGAAACATGATCTGCAATTAAGATGTAGTTACACCTGAACCTCTGCTTTATCTCTATATCTGGATACTGAAGCAATCCAGTCAAACTGATCTGGGGTGTGATCTATCTCTTTACAAAAAAGTGTATTTATTCTTTTTCAGAACTGCTCAGTAAGAGAGGCTTTTTTTCTCAAGTATATATCAGGAAACTCAGCTGTCTTAACCCTGATGCAAGGAGCAACCTGGATTAGTCCCCCAGTTTACTAGCTTGAATTGAGTAGTTTCTTCTGTCCTGTATCCTTATTCTTTAATCTATACTTTACCACCAGCATTTTCACAGAGTAATTCTGGGTGATTTGTGCATGAATCATCAGCAAAAGAACTGTGATCCCTTTTTCACCATTTTTTCCATGTTCTTTCCAGCAAAGAGATGGTAGAAGTATGAAAGAATACAAAGCCACCCAACCTGGAGCCATATGATTGCTGCTCTGTCACAGAAGCTGGACAAATAATTCAGTTCCCTCTTTAGAGTCCTTTTCCCCACTTGCTCCTGTATGAAGATCTTCATGAGCCCCTTCTCCAGAAGGCTTGCTCAATGATCTTCCTTTATTCCTTGGTTTTATTTTGCAATGGGAAGATGAGTAATTTCATGTGCTACCCTTTTTTCCCCAGCAAGCTTTCTGGTAAGCGGCTGTTATCTTTCAGTTGACAATCCCCATCAAACTTCGGTGCAAAAGGCAGTGAGGTCACCTATAAGAAGCCTGACACATAGTTAGCAAAACTGAGCACTGGAGCATGGGATTTAAAGAGTCAACTTCCTAATGCCTGTTGCTTGTTTAGTTTTTCAAAGAACCATGCAGCTTGTCCAGTATGCAAAATGGATGTCTGGCATATATCTGACTACAGGCTTCAGGGGAAAAAAACCCCAATCTGATTCAAATCAACCTGGAGAAATGCACTGTATCATTATACATAATATTTTATGTAGTAAACCTACTGCAACTGGAGACTGAATTTTCTATCTGTTGGTGGCTTCTCACCATTTTTTTTTCCACATTTTTAATCAAAAGACATCAGATACTACTCCACATTAAAGCCTAGCCCCTGCGGGTATTTTCTTGATTAAGCAAAGACATTTGTAGCTCAGCACTTGGCAAAAGAAAAATCGTCTGAAACTATTGATCACAGAAAGTTTAACAGGTTAGAAAAATGTTTGGACAAAGGGAGAAGGCAATAATAATAAATTGCATCTGGGCTGATAAACTCCTTACAAACATCTTCAGCCAACTGGAATCGGAAAAGGCAATGATATGAAGCTCTGTATACACAGCAATTACTGAAACTTAAAGCTAAATTAATGTACAGTAAATACTGAAAATATGACTTTGTTATCAGTGTAATTTTATTTTAGAAATCAGTCTAAGAGATGCCTGTGAATTGCATACTTGCAATCTTTTTCTGCAGGAAAAACTGATGCTGTTGCCCATGACATGTGAAACAGTGCTGCATTAGGTCATGGATAAGAGGTCACATTGGAGATGTCAGGGCATACATGGAAGCATTCATGGAGGAAGGTTACAGCTGCCAAACATCTCCTAGCAGGGTCTTTTATTCTGGGTAAAGCTCCTTTAGCAGGACCTTGATGGTCTTGTATAGACCTAGGATCCCTGTGCTCATCTTCCAGAAATGGAGAGAGTAAATGGTGTGAAGTCAGAAGTAAACTGAGTCTCATACTCAGTGTAATAGACTTGGCAGCTCCAAGCTTCTCAAACAATGGACATGGCAGTGGTATGCTATCACTTATACCCTGGGTCAGTGACACTCTGAAGTACAAATCAATGCCACCCTGATGTTAGTGGGATTTAAACATGCTGTAAACTGCTGTGTGGTTTCATTTAGACTCTAAGACTAAATCCTTTTAAAGCCTTTTTGTTGGGGCATGTTTATTATTTGCTGAAAACTAAAAAACACTCAACAAAACCAAAACCAAAGACAAACCCTAGAATAACTTCCAAGAAGATATCTCCTTTTCTACTCAATAGCCATGGGAGAAGCAACTTATTCTCTCCCACCTACTCACCCACTTGTTGATCCATCTTCCTGTGGCTGTCATCCTCAGTTCAAGCAAAGCTGGAACCAGCTGTGATGTAACTGTCCTGTACTGCTGCATTTCCACACTCATGATTCAAGTCAAGCACATGCTTAAGTGCTTTCCCTGAACAGTGGCTGCAACCTCTAACACCTGATCTTACATGCTGGATAATTGCAGCCGCCATTCACCTTGCAAAAAAAGAGTGGATTTCTAATAACTGTTAGGAAGATACTTTTCATGCTGGAAAGCAGCCCACAGCTAGTTCAGACTCTTGGAAGGCAGTATATTCTGATGCTGAGGGAACCTGACCACAGGCAAAAAAAAAGCAAGTCCAGAAATGGACTTAATTCTAAGTAAATGTTTCAACTGGTTAATTAATTTAATGATTTAATTTAAAATGTTTAATTCAAAAGGAGAAGGAAATAACACCGGAAACACATCACATAGGTTATAGCTCTGTATGCATGTACATGAAGGTGTAACTAACATCAGTGTATCAGCTAATAGAAACTGCATCTTAAATCCATTTATTTGGTGAGAAGTTTGAGAATGAAATACCATGTGTGCTCAAATGTGGCTTTTTTATTTCCTTCATTCTAAAGCTACTTATCTCCAGATGTAGAAAATCATTACTGCTACAGGTAAAAGCAAGTGCACTGCAGTTTCTATAGGCAAATGTAAGTGTGCAAAAATATGTTTGGCATGGCTGTTCTAAATACTTTAAATTTCAAAACCAACTTACTCATGATACATTGCCACTACTGCCAGGAACAACGGACCTCTGAGATGAAAACTCCTGGTCTAATTTTAAGGTCGATGCCTTTTAATTTTAAATCACATTTTGTTTAATTGGAAACATGTCTCTTTTCAGCTAAATCAACTCTCCAAAACGGGTATGAACCAACAAAAAGAAATAACAATAAATTATTATCATCCCTATTATTATTTTGGTTTTCTGGGGGTAATTACATCATCCCTGTTCTCAGCATGATATCTGATCAAAAATGGCCCTGAGGTGACCAAGAATAATGTGAACTGTTTCTCTAACCCTGATTAGGAAGCCTGGAAGAGGGTGGGGAAATGGCTTGCCTAAGCAGGAGGTACACACTGAAAGAGAAACAGAGATAGTGTTCATGTAGGCATTGTGTCCTGTGGGATGAATTTGACCTGCTAGAACTATTCCTGCAGTTCTGACTGGATCTCTGGAACTTCTTTATCTCCAGCACGTGGTCACAAATGCATCTACCATTGGGCCTAAGACACCCCTGAGCATCCCTGGCTCTGTAACATAAGTTACATGTAACGCTCTAGTACATATTTTCTACCAAAATGGACACACTCAACTTCTCACCAAGTCAAAAGGAGCTTGAAAGAGANGGCCTAAGACACCCCTGAACATCCCTGGCTCTGTAACAAAGAAAAGGCCAACCCTGGACCAGGAATGCACATGCTTATTCCACATTCATAGCACACATGTCTTGCGATATCACCAAAATCACATTTTTTACACCACTGGCAGTACTTGCACCTGAAGGGCCATCCTTCCAGCTCATGCACAGAGAAGGATGGAGGACTGCTTCATGTCTCTGTAAAAAGCTAGAATCCTCAAATGAATCATAAAATGGTTTGGGTTAGAAGGAACCTTAAAGATCACTAAGTTCTAACCCCCCTGCCATGGGTAGGGACACCTTCCACTAAACAAGGTTGTTCTGCTCTGCTAGGGCAGATTACAGTTGGGATTCATCTTCCTCAATCAACACTTCCATCTGATCTGGTCACCCTTATCTCCCTCTATATTTCATGGAAATATAATTAGCACTGTGAAAGGAATTTAAGTTGCAGAATTTCACATTTTAAAGGAGATGGTCAAAAGAAGTCAGCTGAGTCACGCCCAGAAAAGCCCATTTCTCTCCTTAACTAGAAAGGAAGGCTGGTTTGATGGGTTTAGATGTAGATAAACACAACACAGACATATGTATGTCTTTGGTCAACTAAACTACACTGTATTGAGTAGTAGGATAACTATTACATCAGAAAACTATATGTCCTCAAGTTGTCTGTATAACTTCAAGACAAGGAATGCTGTAAGAGAGGCCTTGAAATATCAGTACACTACCTTTAAATACATTTTCAGTCCATTATTATGGCCAGCATAGCAGAAATTGTATATGCACTATAAAGACATAGAAAGCAGTAGATGAAAATGAGTACAGAAAACAAGAAGGAGCTTTATGATACTAAATTAAACACAATACCAAGACTGTGCAAACATGGATGTAAAACCAAATTTCTGTTTCTTTCCTAGCTATAAATTACATTGATCATAATCAAAACCTCTAAAAAATTGGAACTATTAAAGCTAGCACAGGAGAATGGGAATGGTAAAAACCTGAATATTTTAAAAAAAAACTTTCAAGAAAAACAGTGTATTCTTCCACATTTTCTGCTTGAGCCAGGATTTAAAGAAAAAATCTGTATTACTTTTTTGTCTAGAGAACACGCAGTACTTTACAAAATTTTGGCTTAATCTTTAGCTGCTCCAAGTTAGTATTGCTGTCCTTATAACAAGTGCTCGTAATGTTAATTGACACCAGCTGAAAGTCTAGTCCTTTGGGTATAGCTCCTCTGAGATTCATTTTGGTTTTGTAGTTCAAAACCAAGAAGACTAGAATGATTTTTCCACAGAAAACACTGATTTTTGGTAAAGACTCATTCAGCTGAAAAATGAATGCTTTTGGTTAAAGACTTAAAATATATGTTTAGAAAACATGTAGCAGTTTCTCACTGGATTGTAATACCAATAGTTTTTGTACCCACTCACTTTCCTGGACAGCAAACAATTCATTGTTTTACCTCCCTGAGAACATCATGAGAACACTTGGCCTGTGGCATCATGGGAGTTGTAGTCTAACTGCAAAGTTTGGCCCAGATCAGGGAAGGGGGACTTGAGGTACAAAAACACAATTCCCACAAGGTCCTACTGTGCTTTATCCTTGGAAACATTTGTGGGCTTTAGGTATTTCCTTTTACTGCACATATTGAAATATGCCATGGAAAGCAAACACTTTTTGGAAGAATGAAAAAGTTCTTTTGCCAAGAATCTTAATATTCTATCAGAAAGCTGTTTGAGTGGAAACATTTCAACCAAGCTCCACAGACGCTTTTTGAAGAAGATACTTTAGAAAACACTGCTTAGCTGATGGTGAGTACTGAGTTGTATTCAAAACAAATAACTGTGATAAGAGGTGTTGTGTTAGAAGATATCTTTACTTGAGCTAGCATCGTTTTTTGATGGTCACGAGCTGAAAACTGAAAATAGGTTTGTTTATTTTTCTTTCAGCCTTTCTAGTATCATGTCTGCAATGGGACAACAACTTCCTCCAGTTATACTGCTAGGCATAAGTTAGGACAGGCTAAGAAAGTTGGGACCGTTTAACCTGGAGAAGAGAAGGCTGCATGGAGACCTCATAGCAGCCTTCCAGTATCTGAAGGGGGACTATAGGGATGCTGGGGAGGGACTCTTCATTAGGGACTCTAGTGACAGGATAATGGATAATGGGTTCAAACTTAAACAGGAGAGGTTTAGATTGGATATNGGGAGGGACTTTAGGGACTCTAGTGACAGGATAAGGGATAATGGGTTCAAACTTAAACAGGAGAGGTTTAGATTGGATATAAGGAAGAAATTCTTTCCTGTTAGGGTGGTGAGGCACTGGAATGGGTTGCCTAAGGAAGTTTTGAGTGCTCAATTCCTGGCAGTGTTCAAGGCAAGGTTGGATGAAGCCTTGGGTGTCATGGTTTAGTGTGAGCTGTCCCTGCAGGGGGGTTGGAAATAGATGATCTTAAGGTCCTTTTCAACCCTACCTATTCTATGATTCTATGACATATTAATGCAGATCAAACATGGTCAAGCTGTCCTTCCCTCTGAGCTTGATGTTTAAATGAAAACAATACAAATCACTTAACTGCACTGCTGAAAATGCACAGGACCTCCTATGCCCTCTTTCACTCTGCTTGAACATATGATTGACTTCCAGTGTTTCTCAGATTAAATTATATTAAACATCACAATCATCATATTTTAAGCAAGTGTACTACTTTAGCAAAACCCAAATACAGTAGCTTCTATTTCCTTTATGAAGATTCTTGTTGTTTCCTTAGCATAAATAAATAATGATTAGCAGAATATTGCAAAGCAACAGCACTGAAAAAATCACATTTCCTATGTTTCTCTCAGTGTTCTTTCAAAGTTAAGAAACAAGGTGCATCATCATGATTTCACTCTGACAGCAAAAAAGCATGCTGGCAGTTGCTGAAATTGGTGTTTGAACATGAATCGTGACAAAAAATGTTGGCAAGCCTTTTGTGAAAAAATGTCTCAAACATGTTTGCCTGTACTGCAATGCAATGAATACTATGCTATTCACAAATTAAGATGTCTTTGGGAATTTTATGTCTTCAAGGACCATGATCAAAGTTTCCGGCATCACCCAGAAAATGGTGTTTCCATCCTAATGGTACCCTCCTTGACAATTGGTACATGGTTCAGGTGAAGTGAAGATTACCTGTGACATGGATCCTCTCACTGCCTGGGCTTTCCCTGTCCTCCAGGTGTTTTCCAGTCTGAATGAGATTACTGTGTTGTGAGAGGACATGATGTTTTGTCCATTAAGTAATCAAGAAGTATCCTCATGAACTGATGCACTAGGACTCACTTGAATTCTGCGTAGAATTCAAGTGAGGTTGATTGAATCTCTATGTTTAGAAGAGACCTCTGTAAGCCTGGTTCAAGTATGTCTATATGAGTAATGACAGATGTTTATCTCACTTTCTCATAAAGACATCCACTGATGGAAACCTCACATCCTTTCCAGGAAATTCATTCTAATGTTTCCCACTCTTCAGCAGTAGAAAGATCCCCTTGGTATCTCATGAGAGTACAGTATTCTCAAAGGATCTGTGTCTGGAAGAATTCTGTGAAGGTTAGGTATATTTCTTGGATGCTTTCTCTGTCTAGAAGGTAAAGAGAGGAGGATTTTTATTACAGCTTTTAAGTACTCTTTTGTTTCCAGTCCATATAGGATTGATTCCTGGATATGCAACCTATCTTCCACTTACCAGAAAAGCCACCCATAAAACCAATAAGCACTAATTATTTTCCACTTCTCATAACAGTCAACTAATTTGATTAAGGGTGAGCACACTGTAGCCAGGCCTTCTCTGACTGCTTTTTATTCTGGCAGCGATATGATTCCTGGTGAATCACAGCACATAGTGCAGCTGATATGGATGAGATGTACCGTTCCAGAACTACTCCAAAGCTTGCTGAATAGAAATAGACTGTAGCCATGAAGTTATAAAACATAAGATTATTTCTTCCAGAAAATATCCCAAGACAGAAAAAAAATGATGAGTCAGCACTTTCACTGTGATCTGAGGAAGGACAACTAGGTCTTTCCCAGTTTCCTTTCAACATTCACAGAGATTACAAAGAACCGACAAGCTTCAGGATAAGTGATGAGGTCATAAGCATCCTGTAAAGCCCTTTCTTGCAGCAATATCAAAACTACTGACAAGTAAGCTGACTTCTCAGAGATGCCCAGCACCTTATTCCTGTAGGCTTCAAAAGAAGCCACACTGTCAAGCAGCACCCCACCAGTGCCTCTGGTTGTCAGGTTAGGGATCTTTTTTCCCATGCCAACTGCGTTATTATCCTCTAACGTCTCATTTCCTGGATCAAAGACGTCAGATTTTTGGGTGGGGAAGGGAGTTAATGTTAAGCAAGCCTAATCTGCAGTGTAAACCTTGCACTGTGGGTTCAAAGAGCATGTCAGGGAGTGTTTGGGACACAGTGATAGGTCCAGAACAGACCCAGATGGGACTGGAGTACTGTTTACAAAGGTAAAACACATCCTGGCCTTGGCAGTGCCTGCCAAAATCACATGGTAGGAAATGGATTTTCTGCTAGTGTTTGTAACCCAAGCCTTTTCCATTTTTAATCCCTTGATGACAAATATATTTATAGACTTCCAAGTTGTGCCTGTCAACTCTATTTAATATATTTCTAAGGTGTGTCTGAACAGTGGGATCATTATTCCACTTATTGCTGGAAAACTTCTTCTCTGTGGGACAACAACTTTTGGTTCTCCCTTTCCATACAGGCACACTACACATGCTGATTGTTTATGAGAAACTAGACATACAGCGCACAAGTTCCCAATTTGAGGCCGGGAGTTCAAGTCCTCAATTTCTTGCACATTAGGTATGGGAAAAACCTTCTTGCTGGGACATGTTGTGAGCCTAAGAGATTTCTGCAAGAAAAGGTGAATTCATACTAGCAATGGAGTACAGAAAGGACTAATAGGACTCTCTGGAAATGGAAAGACAAATGTCTGGAATGATACAAGAATTTTTGTCTTGTGTAATCTACTGATGCTGCTGAGAGGCAGTCTGGGGTTTGTTCATGAGTAAATTAGAACATTGAAGGGAAAAGAATAGTAATAAATCAGCCTAAACTGGTCAAAAGTTAATGTATGCACTAAGTTAAGAAAAACTTCCTAATAACAAGAGTGAGTTTCTGGAAGAACCTCCTTTTAGAATAATAAGGGAAAATAAGTTAAACGGGGAAAAGGTGGATGATGTTGTGTTGCTTTAACAGAGCTCCAAGAATTTCTATTTTATTTCTATGGTTCTATAGGAGAACTTTCAGTTCACCTTCATATGATCACTTCTGTGTGCAAGCCAGGTTGTTAGATAAAAATAATGAAATATAACAGCAACCGAAACAACACAATAATAAATGATAATAATTCCACTGAGTCTGACCATAGACCTGTCTTGTCGTATGAACTTGCCTGGAGATTCCTGCTGGTAAGGTCACTGCCTCTGCTGCTCCTACTATCGTGCTTGGTTTCCATTTCCCACAAGGAGCAGCTGGCCCTTGTTGTGCCTTGACAGCAAGGTACCTGAATCTGTTGGAGTTGTCGTGTTCTGCTAACAAAAATCTATTTGGAAAACCTAACATCTATTAGAAAGATACAATTAAGGCAGAGTAGTATCAATTTATTCCACCCAAAGTACCCCCCAACACCAGGAAAACCTCAGTCCAGGACCCAACTCCTGAAATCCTTACTTACATGTGCAAACCGATCCAAACTGAACACCTCTGACTCACTCCTTAGCAAACTTCTCTTTCTCCATGATGAAGTTTTATTTGGACATTGGTCTTTATTCCATGTTAGTCTGGCGGTATATGATACCAAAAAACTGCTGAATTGTTTTCCATATGTAAGTCTTTTCTGATTGGCCACCAGCCCATTATAGCTTCAATGGTGTCAAGATTTGTCAATTCTGATTCCAGAGAGTAGTCTGGGAAGTGTTTAGCTTTAGGAAAGGGGTGAAGCATGCACATAGAGAATAGGAAATTCCTTTTTTGATTGACAGTATGGGAAAAATCTAAGCCAACCTCAAAATAGAATTTTGCTTGAGGTGATGGTACTAACGCCTTGTAGCAGAACTGGTCTGAGCTCACATTACAGATAGATGGTGGCCAGGGATCCTATGGTGCAACTTCATGCTTATTCAAACTCAACTCTAGTCAGTCAGAGGCCCTTTTAAAACAAGTGGTGAAATTAGTTTGGTCTTGTAGTTTTACAGAGAAGATTGGAGGATTTTTACATGTGTCTCACTGAGCATCCCAAGGAGCTTACTGACTATAAAGCTCCATGCTTTATGCTAATCAGGACATCAGACTCTATAGCCACAAGAGACTTAAAAAGGATATTTGAGGGCATTATATGCAATTGTGAACTATATCAAGCAACTTCATCTTTCAATTCTTTTCTGCATTTAAGATTAAGGACTCTTGTCCCCTCTATTACCATTAGAGAATCTTTGCAAAACATTGTTCTTCTCATGTTTGTTAATCTTCTAATTTCTGACCTCAACTTTGTTATGCTCTATTAATTTTTTGTATGTTTTTACCACGGTATCATTTAGTATGCATATACTTCTGCCTTACAAATTACACCTCTCAGGTACTTGTAGTATATATATTATAGTTTCCTCATCTGCAGTATCTCATAAACTTCCCTCATCAGTCTTTTATGCATTTATTGCAGTCTGAATGGAATCTTTTTTTTATCAGACACAATCAGAATTATTTTTGTTGCTTGAAAGAATAAGGGTTTTGTACAATTTTATCTGCCTGTCACTCTTAAATGTGTCTCGTCTGTTGATAGAATCCTACAATGGTTTGGGTTGGAAAGGACCTTATAGATCATCTAATTCCAACCCCCCTGCCTTGGGCAGGAACACCTTCCACTAGACCAAGTTGCTCAAAGACCCATCCAACATGACATTGAATGATCCAGCCTTATAAATGAATTTGCATTTATCTTGCTGCTGTTTATTGCATCACATTCATTCTGCAATTAACAACTATGTCTACATTCTTATCCTTCTTAGGTGCTTTTGATGATCGAACTACAGCCCTGCTGCAGAGCAAGCTGGTCTGATGGTAGAAATATGAAGTCATCAGCTTTCCTCTGTGCTTCCAAGCCAGCCCTAAAACAAAGCTTTTTAAATATATGTCACAAAAAGGTCACAAATTGGTTGCTTCTTATTTAAAAATAATGCCATCTGGATTTTTTTTATGCTCACCCATTTTAATGTGTTCATATTTCACCCCTAAATATGATCCCACTTTTGGTCCTTATGGTGCATGTGATGGTTCTGAAGTGGTCCACAGTCACAGATATCCTTTGATTCTACTGTGCTCCTGCAGACTAATTCTTTACGGCTTGCTGAAGGATAACAACTAAGTACATGTGTAAAAAATCAACTCTGCTTTGCTGAGCAGAGCATGATAATGAGATGATCCAAAGCTGATGAGAACTATGAGGAGGATCAAAAACTATGAGGAGGATCACAACCTGGGAGAAGCAAGGATGATTTTACTTACAGGTGTTATGGTTAGGTTAATTGCTGGGAAAGAACTATAAAACAGAGCAGTCCTTCATAATAAATTTCCAAAGAAAACACTTGGCCAAAGGGCTTGTTATTTCCACATTTAGCCTTAATAAGGCAAGTGGACATATACATGTCATCAAGAAAATCAGTGAATTGTGTGGCTTATATATTTCTGTTAGTGGTGCAAACAAAATATGAACAAACATAAGAATTCATCAACTTTTCAAAACCAAAAAGTGGTGTACGTTGAGTGGTTTAATAGATATCTGATGTTAGAGCTTTCAGAGTTTCTAAAACAAACTGGTTTGGGTTATTTTCTTTTGGGAATAACATAGGTATAGTCAGTCTGCTGGATAACATAGCTCAGCATCCATCTGGCAATAATCACTTCCCACAGGGGAAACCAAGTGTAACAAAGGCATAAGATCATTTTGTCTTCCTCTCCTCTGCTTTCTGGACGTATTCTGATGCAGCTTCAGAGAGGAGCATGCTTTGTACTCGATGGGCAGCGATTCCCTCAGGATATGATGGAAGCCTGAGTTTATTTCTCAAGCCAGCAAAACCCAACAGATAAGCAAAGACACTAAGAGTTCACTGAAAAGGTTCTCAAGCGTTGGAACTGTCTCTCCAGGGAAATGGTAGTCACCGTCCCTGGAGGTGTTTAAAGGAGATGTGGTGCTTAAGGACACGATTCAATGGTGGACTAGCCAGTGCTAGGTTAACAGAACAGTTGGACTTTGAGGTCTTTTCTGACATAACTGATTCTATGTAACCTAACTGATTCTATGTTTTTGCAAATATGTTTACAGATATTAATGTGCCATTTGCTGCCTAGTTCTGTTTTCTGGTCTCCTTGCATTTTTAATGCAAAATGCAAAGGAACAGAAGACAGGAAGATCTTTGAGAAGGACTCCTTGTGATTAACTCTTCAACACCTGAGTAGTTTCTTATGGGTCGGATTCACTTACCTTAATTTTGGACTTTTGACATTCAGATATCTAAACCACAGCCAAATTCCTAGAATCCTAGTTAAAACTATTGGAGAGAAAAAGGCACTTCCAGAGAGCAACTTGTTGAATTTATAGTGAAATTGCGCTCATTTGTTTCCCTACATTGACTTTAAAGAAAGTTTGCAGTAGGTGTCTCAGACTAGTTTAACTCACTTTAAAACTCCTAAACTAGGTACATCTAACCCTTGTCTGGAGGTGCATGACCTGAATTAGAGGCGCTCTGCTGCTTTATGGTATCAGCCCCAAAGACCCCCGATTGCACCAGTCATGTGGGCGTACAAAGAGGAAAAGGGCTGTGGCACTGGTCTCACTGTGAGATGTGAGGTGGGAATCCCTCATGAGAACCTCCTGTTGAGTTCATCTTTCAAGCCTTCAGCATGTTCATCTTTCAAAAGCACAGCGTTTTTCCTCCCAGAAGGCATGATTAAATAAAACTAATAGATTAAACCCCCCTGTATTTGGCTGCTGTGATTTCTCTGACTACAACGGAATTTTAGGAAAAAAAAAATAAAATAAAAAAGAGAGACAGATTTGAGAAGAACGGCTGCTTGTTTTTACTTCTGAATTATGGCTCATTTCCTTTGAAGTTCTGCTGAATTTGTACTGCAGCATGCTACAGTGAATTAATCCATCTTCCTCTTGACTACTATGGGGTGCACTTCACTCTTTCTTTTCCCCTTTACAACCCCACCCTAAATGCACCTATCACCTCCTCTCTGACTTGCCCTGCTTCATGTGACAACAGAAAGCAGTTTCAGCCTTTAGCCAAGAAGTGACTGATTTGGCAAGATGAATGGATGAATGGACTGGTTTATAGATTTAAAGAAAAAATAAAAATGGGCAGAGTGGGAGAAGGTGTGTTCTCTGCTTTATGGGAAACAGACCTTAGCAGAGCTTTCCAAGGAAGATAGTCAGGGGACACTTTGCCATTTAAACTGACAGCTTTATAACAAAGACCCTGGGAAAAAATACAGTGATAAATGGCTCAAGATTTTATAGGCTCTATGCATGAAAATTAAAGCAAAACAAAACAAAACCCCAACAACCCTCCAGTACTTAATATTACAGCTGATGTCACTTAGGTTTAGCTAAAGACCATGTCACTTATGCTGGCTTTTCTGCATAGCTGGGCTCACTTTTTACCAGAAGGAGAAATGTGACTGCATTTAACCTTTTATCTATGACTGCTGTTGAAATTAGGTTTAGTATAACCATAAATCTAAGTGTGAGTTGCAAGCAAAGCAAAATTCAGTTCTGTCTGATTTCCAGGAGGCAAATGTCTGATATTGGACATTTCTTGAAGGTGATCTGACTTATTTTTGTGAGCCAGTGAAAACAATGATTTGATGTTTAGAAGAACACTTGCAATAACTGCTAAATTTGTATTTTCACTATTTTTAGCTGTTAGGTGCTTTGTGGGAAAAAGAAAAAAGGCAGAAAAGGAAAGAAAGATAGACTTGTAAGAAAAGCTTTAAACTGTGCAGTCAACACCTGTCTGACTGGGTAGAGTTCATAGAATCATATAATAGTAGAATACCAGGTTGGAAATGACCTCATGGATCAACTGGTCCAACCTTTCTTGGCAAAACATGACCTAGACTACATGGCTCAGCACTCTGTCCAGCTGAATTTTACGTGTCTGATGTTGATGAGTCACCACTTCCCTGGGAAGATTGTTCTAATGGCCAGTTATTCTCACTGTAAAAGATTTTCCTTGTGTCCAGTTGGAATCTCCCCAGGAGTAGTTTGTACCCATTACCCCTCATCTTTTCTAGATGACCCCTTGTGAAAAGGGAGCTTCCATCTTCCTTGTAGCCGCCCCTTAAAAATTGGAAAAGTAGTCTGTCTGCTTCAAAGAGCAGAACTCTTATTCAACTGGCCTTAATCCAGATGTCTGTGATTTTGCCTGAGATCCATGTCAGTCGTGCTGGTACTTGCTGAAAAACAGATGGGCACTTCTTAATTGAGCTACTTCTAAAGACATTTTCAGAATGAATTGCCTCTATATTCAAAGGCATTTGTTCATTATTGTTTGGGAGAGTAGGAGGAATGTGTTTGGGAGCAGGAAAAAAATTCCCCAGAAGGAAGTTTCTCCTCAAGTCAGAACTGGAAAGCACTTGGTGCAGGTCAGTTTCCAATTAAGGTAGGCCCACCTGGCCTTTCATAACTCATCTGACTCCCTGGCAACTCACAGCTTCAGGTGTGAGGGATGTCTCGGTGTCCACCATCATTTTCATTTTAAGATTGTAGTGAGAACTGAAGTAGTGTGTATTCATAAAGGTATTGTTCATGAGAAGAATGTTTGGATGAAATATAACATTGTGGGAGGACAAGGAGGTCTTGTTAAATGATCTAATTCCACTTAGGCCTCAAGCTCTGAGAAACCTGCTGCCCTAAACAGTTTTATCAAAGAGATTGACAGAAAAAAAACAAACCAACCCCAAAAAAAAAAGAGGTTAATTCTTGACTCCATTACCTTCTTTACTAATCTTATGCAAGTTATTTAATTTGGTTGTGTTTTCATTCCTACTCTAATTACTGAATAATGCAATTCTTTCTTCACTACAGACACTAGGATTTTCTCAGGACAGCAATGGCCTGTTGTGAATTACAAAACTTGTACAGAATTTAGCACAATAAAATGCTAATCTTGTGTGTAGAAGCGCTTAAACAATAATTAAAATTACAGTGTGCGAACAGCTTCTTGGGAGGCTGTGTTGCTAGACAGTTGGCTGCAGGCATGTATCTTACACTTATCTCTTGGGAAGGAAAATGATTTGGAGAGTTCAACTCGTGCTCATCTTGATTTGCCATTGATTGATTCTGCAAACCTAAAGCATATGATAGGAAACTAGTGATCATCTTCCAGGGTCAGGGATTGCTTAAGTGTTTCTAAATGTGTTTATGATGGGAGGTTGCATGCTAGTAAGATTTATTAGGCCTGGCAGTCTGTGAACATGTTTGTTACATGATTAATACAGTTAATAGTTCTGAATCAACAACCTCCAAATACTGTCTCAGAACTTGCCAAGGAAAGTCTGCAACGCAAACCCATCCAGAGAACAGTAGCAGCCTTTATACTACTGTATTTCACCATTAGCAAGCTGTCTTGTAATTCTAGTGATGGTGATGTGGGCTGGGGAAGAACTGAAAGAGACTTGGATTGAAAAAAAAAATAAATAAAAAAAAAAAATAAAGATTTGGGAGGTTGTGTGGGGAAAGGTGGATGAGCAGAACTGAGCAATGAGGACTGTGATTTATTTAAAGTGCCAGTGGTGCCAATGCGACTTCTTGTGGTCCCCATCCTCTTTCAGAGAAGAAACAAATCAACTGAGCCCAAATTATGAGAAAAGACTGTTTAAACCACATTGCTCCAATTCTTTCTCTCTTACTTTTACTTTCCTAACACAGATTAACCCTCCCCAGAGTAGCAAAAGTCTTCTAAACCTGAAGAGTAGAAGACCTGAATATGGCTAGACATTAAACTTTCCTGCAACTCTATATGCACACAACAGGACTTTACAAAATTGTTCAAGACTACAAGAAATCACTGACAATATCATTGGGAAGTCACTGACAATACAATATTAGGAAGGCAAATTAAATATCTGGTCATTTACCTGTTTCCACAAAACAGCAAAAGTTAAGGATCATCCCATGTACGTGAGACTGTTCTGTAGAATAATCTTTTCCAGCACTTCCATAGATTAATTCAAAGCCAGGAAAAACTATTATGATATGCTGAGCTGACCTGACCTCCGTTGTTACCTGGCCTATGGAATTTTACCTGGTAGATTCTGAACATATTCTGCAAATCTGCTGTTGAATAATAATATATAGTGCATGTTCAGAGTTGAAAACAAAGAGCAAGTCACAGCTTCATGAAAACTCACACAATAAATTATCCTTATTGATTTCTTACTACTCTGAATTTCCTGACTTCAAATTCTAGTATTTGGTATTATTGTCTCTGATGGATTAGAGTCTTCTGATGCAAACAGGTATATGCTAGAAAAGGAATAAAAGCTGCTTGCTATGAAGATTTTTCTTTTATCTCAGGAGAAAATAAATGCTTTTACCTCACCTGCTAGTAAATTAGGTCCTACAGCAGACACGATTCATACCCTTTGCATAGATTTTGCAATTGCTGCCACTAGTAGAAAGCAGTTTCAACTGTTCATGCTGATGATGCACTTATCAATTGGACAATAGGGGCAAGTCTTGTTCAGAAATGACACGCAAATTCGTGTTACTTTCCAGCACACACAGAGAATCTCTCTCTCTCTAAAGGTCTGCAGCTCAAAACAGCCCGTTCTACAAGACAATCAAAACAACAGGCCTGTCGTCCTTTCAAGTTTATCTCCCTACTGTCCTCCTCAAAGGGCAGCATCTCAAGGCAGAAATATTTACAGAAAACAGATCTGCTTGTTTGCACAATGATCACAGAGCAGCGGCTCCTCAGAAGCATTGTGTTCTTGGCTACTTGTCCCAGGTCCAGGGTTTGAATTAGAGGAGCATCTTGACTGGGTGTTGAAATAGTGAGACCACTGCTTATTGCACCAATCCACAACATCTCCTTCTTTCCCCAGTGATATCTGTTTGCTATTTACTTGAGATGTATACCGTTTTTTGCAGAGGCCATATATACACATTCAGTCTTTAAACAGTGTCCTGTCCAACAAATAAGAGCATACATAGAATCTTCATGGACCATTTTCATAACAGTCTTTGGTTAACTTTACTATAATTTTCCAGAACAAAGTCATGTCCCAGAGACTTATAGAATACATGAAAAACTCACAATTTTTTTCTTATCTTTTTTCCTATTTTCCTAGGTTCTTTGAAACCTGAAGTTAAATAAAATCTGACATACAGGCAGCATGGACAGCCAGAGAGTTTGGGCACCAGAAAAACTGCAATAACCTCAGAAATGTTGAAACAGAATGAACAGCAGAAGCAAAGCTGCACATTTCAAGACAAATACACTAAGAATGGTATAAGAGAAACAGAATATTTTCCTGTTGGCTTTGGGAGAAAAAAAAATTAAGTCAGAGACAGACCTTGGCAGATTCTGAGTCTGGAACTAGATGAACTTTGAGGTCTTTTCCAACTCTAATCATTCTATTCATCATTTCTATGACCAATTTGGTGGTCCTGTCAGGTGACACTCAAAGAGAAGTCTGTCCTACCATGATGGGAGTTTGGATAGTGTACCTGAAACTTTGAGCATGACCAGAATTACTGAGAAAGCAATGGAGGGTTGAAACAAAGGAAGGTGCCTACTACCCACATACAGAGGGGTCTGATTTACAATGTGTCTGCTATCTCTAACATGCTGTTGATGATGTTGGGTACTGAACAACTGTCCATCAGTTATCTGTTGAGCAGTTAGCAAAAAATTAATGAAATACTTAAATACTTAGGAGAAAAAAAAAAACAAAAACAAAAAAAACCACCCAAATAAAGCAATGCCAGCAAAGAAAATAAAATATGTGGGTTTTTTTGTTTGGTTGTTTTTTTTGTTTGTTTGTTTGTTTTGTTGTTTTTGTTTGTTTTTTTTTTCCCAGTGTGTTTAAGCATTCCTGTCCATCCCAGTATTTGCTTTGGCATCTGGTACAATTAATTACACATGTGCTCCTGCCTACAAGGGATACAGACAGAGTCAGCTTAATGTGCTGTCAGTGTGCCTTTCACATCAATCCTCCCAGACCAAAGCCCTCCTACCCCCTAAACTTCAGAAAACAAATTGCTGTCAGGTCAGGCTGGCCTGACAGTTTCCATTCTGTTGGCTTATAAAAGTGAAGGACAGGTTTCATTACAGATTAAAAAGAAAACAACCAACCTGGACATGAAAGGCCTTTTCCTCCCATTTCCTTTCCTCCAGGGGGGCTTGTAGAGGGATGTTGCACTGGTTTATGTGCCACACTGAATATTCTATCTGCTTTTACTTTTGCAGCTTCCTACAAACCCTGATAAAAGAGCCATAGCAAGTGTTGTAGGGCAATTAGTTTTATTTTAACTCAACTGGAAAATTCAGGAAGAAGTCAGCAATTAACAAAGTCCATCTCTTTGGTACAAATCAAGTTCAAAAGGATCATTGTAGACCTTTACTTTCCAGATAGAATCTCCACTGGGTTTCACGGTGGGAAGAGTGGAATTAGCTGATATTGGAGATTTAGAAATATCTGGGCAAATGACGCATTTTCATTTTTTACTTTTTTTTTTTTTTTTTTTTTTTTTTTTTTTTTTTTTTTTTTTTTTTTTTTTTTTTTTTTTTTTTTTAAGTAAGGCCTACAGAGGCTACTTGAACTTTCTTATGCTTACTAAAGTATATTTTCTAGGAATAAAGGTGGTGGAGTTTACTGCCTGGGGATGGTGTGGATTCCCCAGAGCTGGAGATCTCTGGCAGGCACAATCAAACATCTGTCAGGGAAGACACAAGTGTGAGTAAGATTGGGTAGGAAGAAGATCCCCTTGAAATCCCTTCAAGACTTACATTTAGGGTATTGATATGTGTTCAGAAATAGCTTGAAATCTCTTATAGTGGACACTATTATGAAATATGTGATTACTACCAGTGAATGCCACATTGCACCCTTCTTACCTGCAGACTACATAACTAACAAAGTAATAGAGTTTGGAATTTCTTTTTTTCCTGTAATCTGTAGCCCTGCCCCAAGGAATTTTTTTTTTCCCCACGAAGAAGACATTTTCTCTAATAGGTGTCTTCTTAACTGAAATCAAGGAATATTGGAAAAACCCACGACTACTCCACCCACCTCATGTCTTTCTGTCTTGTCTTTCTGTCTCTTTTCCCTTCAGAGACCACTCTGTAGCCTGATATGTGCCACAATTGCGAAACGGATCCTTCTTTCTCTGATGTATCATCCTGCTTTTTCCTCTGTTTGCCTTCTTTTTAGTATATATGCCCATTTCCTATTTATTCAGTTAATGAGAAAGACAGATAAAACCTGTTCATTTATCACCATGACAATTCTCATGTTTCCTATATGTTCCTTGGAATTCTGCATATCATTCTTTTTTTCTTATCTTATTCTGCTTATCCATAGAATACGCTTTTCATATATGCTTCAAGATGGCTACAAAATTACCAAAATTATGCCATATCTAAAACTACCAGGGGAACACAAAATTCAAATTCTACTTTTTAAACCATTCTAACAAAATAACTAAATGTAAAATTGTACCGTTTGCCACTAAAACTTTCAAAGAAAAAAAAAAGTGTAGCAATTTTAACAGATTTTTATTCTGGGAATTCATTAACAATATTTTATTTTAATTTTTGTACTTTTCAAGTTGGTTAATTACTCTGGTTTGTCTAACACTCACTGGCAACGATCCATTCAAGGTACTTCTTTCAGCTGCATGTTTCAATGGGTGCTCTTAGCTATAAATCAACTCACCTATCCCATTTTCTGCAGTGTTAAAACCCATCAGGAATTCACAAAGTAGACTCACCAGCAGATAATATGGTTTAGCAGTAAAGTGTTCTGAGAAATTGTCACTGGGAGCTTTTACTGACTTGCTGATGTTTAGAAGTAACAAGACTTAGGAAGTGGAATGCTTGTCTTGAGAAAGGAAGAGTTTAGATCAAAGACAGATCAAATTCAGTTTGGAAGAACTGTTTCACATTATCTTCAGTTAACAATCATCTTATTAAAGTTGGGTGTGAATTCTAGAAAAATTATTTCAGAACACTCCTCTATTAACTATCATAGAATCATAGAATAGTTAGGGTTGGAAAGGACCTTAAGATGATCTAGTTCCAACCCCCCTGCCATAAGCAGGGACACCTCACACTAAACCATGCCACTCAAGGCTTCGTCCAACCTGGCCCTGAACACTGCCAGGGATGGAGCACTCACAATCGAGATTCAGGTACTGATTGTTGGTGACTCATTCCATCTCTCTGAAACGACCTTCTCAAGATGTGGGCAGATGCCCCAAGGAAGTGTTTCTCTCTTTCTTTGCTATTGGGTGAAGCTGGAAAAGTAGCTTAAACTCGTAATTTTTTGTTAGCTGTCATTAGGTTGGACATCTGATGCCAAAATGTGGCTGAAGTAGTTTTCTCAGCTTCAGAGAGCTTAAGGTCTCTGACACCTTAAGGTCTACAGCTAATTTGGGTATGTGCTTGAAATACCATTGAGAGTTCAGAAAACTTTGTCCAGAATAAAACCTAGGTCAAGAGTCCATTTTATACAAACCCTTATTCTGACTCTGAAAAGTAGAATTTAGACTCTGCAAACCTCATAGCAATTTGCAGTTTCAGGTGGGAGCTATACTGTAATAAAACTACTATGGGAATTATCAGCTAAATTACTTTAGCCCCTTGAGCTTAAAATTAGTTCATTCAAAATTCATTTTTCAAAGTGTATTTTCCCTTGTGCTTTAAATGCTATAGACTGTCATAATCTATGACCCTTAAGTCTCACATTAGACCATTTGTATGGAACAGTTGCTCTTTAAATAATTACGGCATAGTTGACATCATCTTTCGGAAATGCCCTGGTAGTGTTTGGGATAGTTAAATCCATCATCACCATTCTTGTATTAAGTCTCATGCTGCAGCTCTAGTAGCTGGAATAAAAATGAAAGAAAGTGAG
The DNA here is from genome assembly GCA_002631895.1 of Agapornis roseicollis. Taxonomy (NCBI): domain Eukaryota; kingdom Metazoa; phylum Chordata; class Aves; order Psittaciformes; family Psittacidae; genus Agapornis; species Agapornis roseicollis. The sequence continues at coordinate 117,575 of NDXB01021397.1, forward strand.
GGGAGAGCTGTACAGATGTTGTCTCATTAGTAGATAACTTGCATATCTATATGCATACACAAGGATTCTAGTTGAGTTCCATTCTGCTTACACTAAAGCACAAGGATGATGTTTCCTGACATCAGCTTTGTCACTGTGGGAAGCTTTTTAAGGACCATCATACACAAGCCTCTGCCCTCTTTCTACCATAATTAATGGTGGTTTGGCTGATAATAAACAATGGAAGTCCTGGGGAGGTAAACCTGGCTGTAGGACAGCCCACTGTTAATAGTGACTGCAAAAGCACCTTTGGTGACTAGGGGAGCTGGAGATGTCCATCCTGGAGTTGTCTAAATCCAGCTGCAGTAAATCCTACCATCATCTTCTTGTCCTCTTTGACTGTAGCTTTTCCAGACGTCTTTCTGGATTAGAATCTGAATAGCATTATGGGAAAAAGATATCTTTATTATTCATTCAAAATAAGAACCTGAATCATAGAGGTAATAGTAATTATAACTGCTTGAAGGAAATAAACAAAAAAAAAAAAAAGAAAAACCCAAAAAAAAAAACCAAACCACCAAAACAAGTAATGAATGTCGTGGTTTAAACCCAGCCGCACAGCTCATTCACCCACTCAACCCCCCTTTCTTGCCCTCCCCTGCTTCCAGAGGAATGCAATTTCTACAGGTTGAGATAAGAACAGTTTAGTAACTAAGGTATAACACAAATCACTACTGCTACCACCAATAATAATAACAATAAAGGAAATAGCAAGGGAAAAGAATACAGCATCTCACCAACCACCGACAGATAACTCACAATAACCCACCCCAACTCAGCACCAACCAAATACCTCCTCCAACTCCCCCAAAGAGCACTAGCCCTTCCAGGTAACTCTCAGTTATATCCTGAGCATGACGTGCTATGGTATGGAATACCTCTTTGGTCAGTTTGGGTCAGGTGTCCTGTCCCTGCTTCCTCCCAGCCTCCCCTCCTCTTTGGCAGAGCATGAGATTTACAAAGTCCTTGGTCAGAGTAAAACATTTGAGCAGTAACTAAAAACATTCCTGTTATCAGTTTAGTTCCCAGCTGGAAGTCAAAACACAGCTGCACCAGCTACCATGAAGAATAAAAAATGACTGCTACTGCTAAACCCAGGACAAATGAATTACTCCATATTTTCTACCCTGGAGAGAGACAAGAAGTTCCCCTCCTATTTCTTCAAGAAAGCGGACTGTGATTCCTACACACCCACAGATGTGAAAAGCAATGAGGATAAATATTTTTTCATCACATTTGTCATGTTGGCTCTTAAGACAAGAGGCTGAACAAGAAGGTTCTGTCTTCAAGAAGCCCTGTGTATCTGCCTCAAGGACGCCAAGTGTCTGGGTCTAAACATAGCACTTTTCATCCATATGTATATATATGTTTATAACCGTAAGGAGTCATAAAAAAGAAATATCATTAGTTTTTTTTTGTGTGTGTGTGTGATGAGCATGCCTGTAAGATATAAAAAAAACTGATTTTCATTCATTTCTCAGACGACAACAGTCTCTATGTGTAAAATAAAATAGAACCTCTGGAGTAATTCTAATAGATCTGTACTACTCAATTTGGGGAAAATGGCAGAATCTTGTTTCCTAATTACAGCTGCTCTACAAACTTTCAGTCTGAAATGGGAGGTTGTTCTGGCTTCTTGTTTCAGGGTTGCATTGATATTGATATGATTCCCTGTTTCATCCTGCTTCTCAGTACATGGAAACATCCGTTCATTCATCTTTTTTTTACTTGACTCCATTATGGTTGTGGTCCATATGGTTACACACCCCATACTATCATCTACAGTATATATTTCTTCTACATATGTACTTTTTCCAGTGCATAAGTTGTAAAGTGAGATACAACAGCTCAGATATCATTAAAACAGCACAGAAATTATGCTGAAAACAAGTTATTTAAGTTGCAAATATTGAACTCAGATCAGCTTTGGGGATATATAATAATAATAATAATAATAATAATGCATCATAATGCAAATCAAACCCAAATGTGATTTTGACTAGTCATCTACTCCCTAATATTGTGGAAATTATAACTAATTCACTCAATTGATTGGGGGTGTAACTTGACACATGCAGTTCTGTTCATGCAGGATATTTTTGCTGTTGGATTTAGGTATGTAGAAATTCTCTGGGGTAAATGCAGACAAGTTATCATTGTGTATCATACCAAATCCTACTTCTGTATCAATACTATGATGTAGCATCTTTTCGCTCATCACGGTTGATGACACTTTTAAATGTCTCGATTGCAGCCATGACAAATAAGTGGATGGAAATGGTCTGAGTTAAGAACTTAGATAACTTTGAAGTGAAGAAGAAAAGATTGCTAAAGCTGCAAATTGCTAAGTTTCAACATCTATTTATCTCAGGAGGCTCTGAAAATCTTTAGTTATGAAGTGAGTAGTGGTTTATAAAGATGGTTTGCAGGTTGGAAAACTCTAATATGACTACTGAATCATAAAGCAAGAATGAAGCAGTAAGAGACTGAAAGAGAGGGTCATGATCTAAACACAGATCTTGGCATCAAGGATAATCTCATTGCCTTCCCTTCACTGAGGTGACCTAGCCACTGTTGACAGAAGAGTCTTTCAGTGTCATGCTGATTTGATATCTAAAATACATAACTAGCTTTATGTGCTTAAAAAAGATAAATTCCTAGATTTACCTACTTAATGTGATTATTTTTATGCATTTATTATATCTTTTACTGACACTTGTGGTGCAGGTGTTTCTGAGAAGTTTCAGTAATGCTCAGAATCTGTTGTACTAGCTGGGGTACAGGGATAGTGAAGCATGAATATGTCATGGCACAAGGACTCTACAATCTCTTTTTGTTTGAAACAAACAATCCCTGTCCACAACGGGGAGTGGAGTGGGATGTTAAAAAAAAGTGGTGAAATCCTTAATATCTGGAATATTTCCTTTGTAAAGAGACCTACGAAGTTGTTTTACAAGAAATGGTAAATTTATTTCATTTATAACTATATGACATTGTGTTCCTGGAAAAAGATGCTTAAGGTTTTTTAAATATATATGTTACTTATTATATTTCTACAGATTTCAGATATGTGAAATAGATAGTTGTGAGCAATGTTAAGTGAATTTTTTTTAAAAATAACTCTTTACATTCAAATAACACATACACGTCAAAAACCAACTGTATTTTTTGTTTCTCCATAAGAAATACTTAAATTATTTCATAGAATCATAGAATAGTTAGGGTTAGAAAGGACCTTAAGATCATCTAGTTCCAACCCCCCTGCCATGGGCAGGGACACCTTACACTAAACCTTGAAACTCTTCTCCTTACTGCCCTTATTTCTTCCAAATCCTTCAGAAACCTTAATCCTCAGAATCCTTCTGTTCACAAGCAAGAAAATGAGTAACATTCAGGGGCTTGTATAAAGTCACGTAAGGAACATCAAGGATTACATGCATAATTTCCTGAATCCCCAAATAAGACTCATCTCATCCAACTTCAAACAGGGGATTCATCCTTCAGGTTCTGGAAACTGAAATAGATGATTAAACCTAAATGCTTACATGTGAACTGAGAGTCTAACCTCCCTGAGCAATCACTTCCATCACCTCACAGAGCTGTTTAGTTGTCTAAACATAGGTGTTCAGATTTGTTTGAAAAGCTCTTGGGTACCATAAATCCCATGAAGCTGGTAGAAATAAAAATGACCTACAGTAGATCAGCAGCATTAAGGGTCAGGAATGCTAATTCAAATGATGCTGACCAGCTTTATTTAGGTGCAATTAAGCTCTTCTCCAATACATTCAATAGTACTTAATTAGGAAGTTATCATAAAGTCAGCATCTCCATTTAAGTTACACATAGACACCTAGATGTCAATTCATTTGCCTATAAATAAGTAATATTGTCCATAAGCCACTTTACAGGGTATTCTGCAGATAGCCAGTTTCCATTGGAGAACTACACAATTTTCACATGGTTCTTTTGTCATATTTGCCAGTCCTAAGTAGCATGGTTTGGTTGATACACTGGAGGGAAGGGCTGCCATCTAGAGGGACCTTGACATGCTTGAGAGGTGGCCAATGACTACCTCATGATGTTCAACAATGCAAAGTACAGTCCTACACCTGGGTTGGGGCAATCCCAGGCACAGCTACAGGTTGGGCAGAGATGAGATTCAGAGCAGCCCTGTGGAGAAGGACTTGGGGATGTTGGTTGGTGAGAAAATGAACATGAGCCGGCTTCAGTGTGCACTCACAGCCCAGAAAGCAACTGTATCCGGGGCTGCATCAAAAGGAGTATTACCAGCAGGTCGAAGAAGGTGATCCTGCCCTTCTACTCTGCTCCCATGAGACTTCACCTGGAGTACTGTGTGCCTTTCTGGTGTCATCAACATAAGAAAGACATTGAGCTGTTGGAGTAAGCCCAGAGGAAGGACACGGGAATGATCAGGGGTCTGGAGCATCTCCCATATGAAGACAGGCTGAGAAAGTTGGGGCTGTTCAGCCTGGAGAAGTCTGAGTGGTGACCTTATAGCAGTCTTCCAGTATCTGAAGGGGCCTACATGAATGCCAGAAAGGGACACTTCATCAGGGGCTGTAGTGATAGGACAAGGGGGAATAGGTTTTAACTTAAAGAGGGGAAGTTCAGGTTAGGTATAAGGAGGAAGTTCTTTACTGTGAGGGTGGTGAGGCACTGGAACAGGTTGCCCAAGGAAATTGTGAATGCTCCATCCCTGGCAGTGTTCAAGGCCAAGCTGGACAGAGTCTTGGGTGGCATGGTTTTAGTGTGAGGCATCCCTGCCCATGCAGGGGGGTTGGAACAAGAGGATCTTAAGTTCCTTTCCAACTCTAACCATTCTATGATTCTATCATTAATAAGTTTTAGCCATGCTGTATTTGATGATGTCCAGCATGACATCCTTTTCTCTAACTTGGAGATTCATGGATTTGACAGATGGACCAACTAGGGGATAGAGATTTGACAAGATGGTCATGCTCAAAGACTTATGGTCAATGACTCAATGTCCAAGCAGAGATGAGTGACAAATAGTGTTCATAAGGGGTTGGTGCTGGGCCTGGCATTGTTTAACATCTGTATCAGTGACATGGACAGTAGGATCAAACACCCTGAGCAAATTTGCTGATGCTGTGTGATGCATTGACATGCTGGAGGAAAGGAAAGCGACCTGGACAGACTTGAGAGGCAGGCCTTGTATGAATCTCATGAAGTGTAACAAGGTCAAGTGCAAGGTCCTGCAACTATGCAATACCAAGCACAGATACAGCCTGGTGAGAGGATAGATTGAGAGCAATACTGAGAAGCAAAACTCCAGGGTGTTATTGACAAGAATCTCACCATGATCCAGCAGCGTGCACTATCAGCCCAGAAAACAACCATGTCCTGGGCAGCATCATCTTTTGGAATGTAACCACTGAAAAAAATCAATAAGTGTTAGAAGGGGGCAGTATAACTAACCATTTTGTTGTTGTTATTTAGCTCTTAATTTTAGATGTTGCTAGGAAATATTCAAAAAAGCTATGCTCATACTTCACCTCATACATACTTGTGTCTCCATTCAAAATAAACCAGATTCTAAAGTGTCCAGCTCTCATCCATGCTACTGACTTTATGACATTTAGCTGATTTCCTGTAAACTATAGAAATTGACCTATCATGATTTATCAGGGAGATCTTTTTGTCAGGATGTCTAAATGGAGGCTATCAACAAGGTAGAGGGGCACAAGAAGCTGGGATGGTATTCTAGAACCTGTAGTAGTGTTTTAATGTAACAAGAGGCCAGGTAATGGATTTTTAAAGAGCCTGGTGTAAATGTTTTCTCTATTTGAAACATTTCCAGCAAAGGTAATAGTACTTATCTCTTGAACCCAGGAATTCAGCTTCAGTGTTTGAGTAAGTGTGGTTATCAAATCTTAACCACAAATTCCTTTTCTATGGACCTCAAAGGGCACTTAGGTGGGATGAGTCCGGGTCACTGGTCGTAGAAATTACATCAAAGCAGCATTTCCAAAAAACCTGTGATGTGATGAGCATATTCAGCTATGGAGGAAAACATAAATCATGTGGGGATGCAACTGGTGGAAAATGATGGAAATGGTGGAAATCTCCTTGGCACTTGCAAGGCACAATCTGAGCTCTACAAAGACAATGTAAATACAGTGGAAAAGCAAATGGTGGGTATCAAAAGAGTTACTCAAGGTCACAAAATGAAGCAGCAGGAAAGCAAAAAAAATAGGACTCACACGACTGAAATTCCAACTTACTGCTGTACCCATTAGCCTAGATTGATTTCCCTTCTGGTTTGGCATTTAGAAATTAAAATTGTTTTGACTATTTATCCTTCTCCTAAGTCATCCATTCACCAACTCTTTCTTTCTTCTTTGAACCATTCTCTTTCTCCTTTGCTATCCAATCACCTTCCCCTTCCAGCCCCTTGAGAAAGATTCCTGAAGATTAATGGAAAATCAAGACTTCATAAACTGTTCTCCTGCAAGTGTATTTAATACAGACTCTAAATGGCACCCAAAAGTGTATTTTGGGGTGTAATTACAAGTGATACACTCCACAGAGAGCTCATTTATTCTAAAATAACTATGGAAGCCATGTTAAGCAAGATGTTTTCTCTTTTTTCTCCTTTCACCTGACACTACATCATCAGGACACAGAGCCGCAGTTCAACTGAAAATAACGAAGTGAGATGTTCCATAAAGTTATTTTCAGCTGATGGACTACATGATACAAAAATATACAGAATACTCCCAGAGGAAATCAACAGGTCACTCAGGCTTGTGTCACTTTCAGCCCAGCAGTGCATGGAAGATCCATACCTCTCTTGTGAGGGGAGAAGTTTTCATGTAAGATATGCAGATGTTAAACTTTTATTTTTTTTATGTTTTATTTTTACTTGCTACCAGGATAACATCTACTGCTAAGTTCAAGCAAACATCAAAACATCAGCTGAGGTAATTATTTCAGTTTGTGAGGATTCAGTTGTGAGGTCAGGTAAGAGCACAGGACAGCAAGTGTTAAGCAAGAAACTCTTGTGAACTTGCCTAAGCTGACTTTTCATGGAGAAAGTTAAAAGCAGAAATGCCAGCAGAGCTTTTGTGGAAAATGGACAGATTTGGGACATTTTGCATCAGACTGAGAAAGGCCAGTATTTCTGGCAGACAGTGAAGCTGGTACTCTGGTTCAACACAAACAGAACCATTTCTTCCTCAGGCTCTGCACTGACAAATACAGAGGAGTTTGGATGTGGACAAGAAAAGTGACTCAGGAAAAACAAGACTTAGCCATCCACTTTTGAACTAAACCTGAACCCAATCTACATTTGGATTTGATTCCAGTGAAAGCTATATTTCTTCTTTTCTATTTTTCCCCTTGCCTTGCCTTGTCTTGCCTTCACTTCCTATCTCTTCCTTTCCCCTCCTCTTTTCCTGGAAAAATGAAGCAATACTTCTCAGTTACAGATTTTCACCATCTAGGAAAAAAATCCTACAGGCTCAGTTATAAGAATAACGATACATCAGGGGTTTGGGTATCGGCTCAAACTAATCTTTCATATTCCTAAAACTCATTCAGTTGTATGTGAACTAACAGTGGTGTCTTACTTCTGGTTTGAAATTTACTTACTATATTATTTTCTGCAAGTATAATACCTGTCCCTCAAAGCCAGCATGGTTTTTTGGTCTATTAGTAGCACGGGTTGCAATAGGCATGTGAAGTTAGTGAATAAATCATAGAATCATAGAATAGTTAAGGTTAGAAAGGACCTTAGGATCATCTAGTTCCAACCCCCCTAATTCAATTACACCAAGAGTTACTGCTACACCCCTGCCATCAGAGTTTATGCATGAGCAACTTGTGCTCTGTCTTGCCTGGCTGATCCCTCCTCCAGGTTCATCAGAAGCAGCTAGGTTTCTACTGAAGGGTAGGTAGGTCTTTTTCCAGTCTCACCTCACTTACTGCTCCTTCCATGTTTTTCCACCAAGAACAAATTAAAGTGTTTGTGAAAGAACGTTATGGTTTAGAGGCATGAGAATACCTTAAGAGTGACCTCAGTCCATGGTTTCTATGCTGCACAGTGTGACTTGTCCCTTTGGCAGGATTAAAAATTCTATGGTGAAACCTTGACCCCACTGACATCAGTGGCATTGCCAGTGTTATCACCTGCAGAAGTAGAACTTTCCCTATTAATCGCATAATAATCAAATTCAATAAACTTTTTCTTTCAATAACATATCCATTTAGAAGCCCAAGATGGTATATTAAGAAGTAATGGCAGGAGGAATATGCTTATTTGGTTGCAGATAGTGGAAGATTTTTCATCAGGGGCATCTTTCTTACTTTTTCACTCCACTTCAGAGATACCTTGAATTTCCTTTGATTTTTCAAAAGAAGGGCATTTCAGATATATACTACTCATTCCTAACAGTAAGTGCTATAAAACAGGCACATTTATTTTAGATAAAGCCACAAACATATCTACAGTTTCAGTATCTGCAGCACAGTACAGCTTTGACCTTGTGGTGAAAGATGGCCTGTTCACAGTACAAGAGTGAACAGCATCATCCACTGATTTTCAAAGAACAAGCAAAACCCTGTGGGAGGCTGAATTGGAGAGGAAAACAAATAAAACCCAAGAAAAGGACAAGATGTGATCTCATGACACTCATTTTCTCTTGAACCACCTGGGAGATCTCTCCAGAAGCGGATTGTGTTCCAGTCAAATAGCACCACAGCTGCTTCTTTTGGCTGAAAAACCTAGGGCCTGCCCTTGACAAGTAACATTCATGACTATCATCCAAAACAAAGCATGTTAAAATAGGAAAGCTGACCTTTTTGTCTCATGTGACAGCTCTGTGATTGGAGAACCACATGTAAGGAGGACTGAGGACTGATTCCTAAACTAAGGGCTAATTGGCATGCTGTGTTGAACATGGCGTACAGCTCTTTAAGCCAACACTGAACAAGCTAAATCTGGACCTAGAGGGAAAGATGCTACCTTAACATAACACTTTAGAATCATAGAATAGTTAGGGTTGGAAAGGACCTCAAGATCATATAGTTCCAACCCCCCTGTTAATTAGTCTCTTGGGGAAAATCAAAAAACAACTCTAATTATTCTTTGTGAGACAGATCTACAGCTACTGTGATCTAAACTAGTGTCTTACCATGGTACCCTGCTCTGCTGCATAGGATAATGAGATCACCTGGAGTATTGTGTGCAGTTCTGGTGTCCTCAACATAAAAAGGACATGGAGCTGTTGGAACAAGTCCAGAGGAGGGCCACTAGGATGATCAGGGGACTGGAGCATCTCCCATACATAGACAGGCTGAAAAAGTTGGGACTGTTTAGCCTGGAGAAGAGAAGGTTGCATGATGATCTCATAGCAGCCTTCCAGTATCTGAAGGGGGTCTATAGGGATGCTGGGGAGGGACTCTTCATTAGGGACTCTAGTGACAGGATAAGGGATAATGGGTTCACACTTGGTTTAGATTGGATATAAGGAAGGAATTCTTTCCTGTTAGGGTGGTGAGGCACTGCAATGGGTTGCCTAAGGAAGTTGTGAGTGCTCCATTCCTGGCAGTGTTCAAGGCCAGGTTGGATGAAGCCTTGGGTGGCATGGTTTAGTGTGAGGTGTCCCTGCTTATGGCAGGGGGGTTGGAACTAGATGATCTTAAGGTCCTTTCCAACCCTAAATACTCTATGATTTCTCATTATCTAGGGCATGAACCACTGCTCTGGTGTTTGTACACTGCAGACTGAATTTCATCCTACCTATGACTAGGGAAAGCACAACCATTCCCACAATCTTGGAAGGGACGTGTGGAAAGCGATAGTTTATATTGCTTTGCTGTAATCAGCTACCTCTTATGCAGGAGAAAACTTTTTCAAGAAAGTTCAGTCCTGCTGGAAGTCCCCTAGGGCATGCAGCCCAGACTTTGTGAAATGACAAGATCCTGCAGCTTTGCCTGAAACCCTAAGTGGAAACTAGGAGATGTTCCTTGTAACTGAGCAGGAATAAATAAATAAATAACTCATTGCTGCAGAACAGAACAGACAATGACCACAGTGCTGAAGTTGAAGCTGCAAGAAGTCAGATACATGAACTCCATTAAATCAGTGTGAGACAGATTGGTGAACACTATAAATGGGTAATGAGGGCTGAATCACAATGAAGATGATGATACTGAGCAACTCACAAATTCGCAAGTCACAAATTAAGTTTGCAGTTTTAATCTGATGATAAGCTAGGTCTGGTTTTAGGGGATGGACAAGCCTGTGTGAGTCTTTTTTTTTGGCTAAAGCTGCACCTTCAGTAGAGAGACATAATATTTGAAGCATATTTGAATGTAACAGGTCAGGTCTATCAAAGTTTGGCAAAGCTCCACTGAAGTTAACACAGCTCCCCAGCATTTACCCCATCCAAAGATCTGACCCAGGCCACTTACCTCTTCCTACTTTCAATGTAATTGTGTGTCATGCCTCATGAAAGAGGTGAACAGTGGCTTCTGGCCAGAACATACCAACCTTTTGGTGTTCATCATATAAAAATAAATGAGTGATACCCAGTTGAGTGTGTTATATGCATCAATAACGTTTTCTTTCTTTATGTATATAGATACATATATTTGCACTGTTCTCTGTCTTGGCTGGGGCCTATTTTGGAAACGAGACAGCAGTGAAGTTATTAAGAGTCTCCATTCATGTTAAAATACCTCTCTAGCACAACAAAACATACTATTGTTGAACTGGGAAAAGATTTTCCATAAATCTTCCAAAGTCAAACTCCATGACGGGAATATAGAAAAATAGATCTATATATTAACTGCTCTTTTAACAGCATTATTTGAGCCTTAGAAAAAACAAACAGAGGAAAGAAAAATGTTACAAGCCCAGAAAAAAATCCTCTGACTCTTATCAAAAGCACATTTGAAGAGAGGCCTTGGAGGCATCTATTGTTTAATGAGCTATGCTTGACTTATTGATGATTATGTAGCAAAAAAAAAAAAAAAAAAAA
>NDXB01021399.1:0-17942 GCA_002631895.1 Agapornis roseicollis
TTGGGTGCCATGGTTTAGTGTGAGGTGTCCCTGCTTATGGCAGGGGGGTTGGAACTGGATGACGTTAAGGTCCTTTCCAACCCGAACTCTTCTATCATTCTATGATGCTCAGGGGCTCGGCGGGGCCGTGCGGGAGCTCCTCAGGGACGGGAGACCGCGAGCCCCTGGGCCCGTCGAGGCGGCCCGAGCCCCGGCAGCCGGCACCGCCCCCTCCTGCCCCCCCGTCGGGGCTCGACGCTGGCGGGAGGCGGCCGCTGGGCAGACGCTGCTCGCTCGCCGCCGCGCTCAAGTAACGGAGCCGGGGCTACCGGTAACACACACCGGGGCTGCCGGTAACACACACCGGGGCTGCCGGTGACACACACCGGGGCTGCCCGTGACGCACACCGGGGCTACCGGTAACACACATCGGGGCTGCCGGTAACACACACCGGGGCTACCGGTGACACACACCGGGGCTGCCGGTAACACACACCGGGGCTACCGGTAACACACACCGGGGCTGCCGGTAACACACACCGGGGCTACCGGTAACACACACCGGGGCTACCGGTAACACACACCGGGGCTGCCGGTGACACCGGGGCTACGGAGCCGCCGCCGCCGCGCAGGGTAAGCACAGCCCGGGAGGAAGGAGACCTCCGCGGGCACCCAGCGGGACCGGGCAGCATCCGCGCTAGGCGGAGCACGGGTGGGCACAGCCTGTGGGGGTCGGTCCGTGCCGGCCGGGTTGCCGCGGGGCTACCTGAGCGGAGCGGGCGGTGGGGCTGTGGGATGCTCTGTGCCAGCAGCAGTGCGGCCGAGGAGTGACTTGGAGGGTCCCATCCTGGCGGGCAGGCAGCGGAGCGGGGGCAGCACGGAGAGGTCTCCTTGCCTCTCCCTGGGCTTGGTGGCAACAGGGCACCCGTGGATGCCATCGCTCACGGGGGTGGCTTCTGCTCCCCTGGCCCCTCGCTGGCCCAGGGCTGGCAGCGGCGCTGTGGAAGCTGGGTCAAGAGGTGGGACCTCGTTGTGCCCAGCTCCTCTGCCTGGTGCTCCCCGAGGTTTTGGCTCCGGCGGGGAAATGAGCAGGGCTGTGGCAGCCCAGGACGTGCCTGCAGCTGGCGCTCACAGCCCGGTTCTCTACTGCCTCAGGGAGCACATCTCTTCCTCTGCACGCTCTCAGTCCTCCCCCTCTTACCCAGGATCCAGGTCCCCAGCTCAGCCAAGACGTGCCCCAGCACTAGGAGCACCAGCCATGGGGGATGTGCTCAGGCCTGGGTACCAGCAAAGCCTCTTCCATCTTGCCTGGATGTGCCTGCTCTCCTCCATGCCGGTAAGGGGCAAGCTGGGGCTGGCCCATGGGGCAGCAGCATTGGCACTGCTGGGCTTTGACCCCTTATGAGCAGGTACGGTCCTGGCTTGGCTGTGTGTGCCTGCCAGGAATCGCTGGGGGGATGCCTGCAGCCTCCTCGGGAGCCACCAAAGGCTCTGACCCAGCTTTGGGCTTGCAGCGAGGTGGGGCCAAGGTGCTGGAGAAGACGTTCGAGGAGTGGATGCGGTACCGTGACGAGTGCTTGAGAAGGATGGCGAGTGAGCCCTACCCGGCAGGTACCTGCTGTGCCCCGGTTCAGGTCACATGTGGGGGCACATGGAGCCAGGTGGTAGTGAGGCTTGGGCTAGGTTATATCCTTCCTCCAGCATCCCCTATGCTGGTCACTGATGGAGGGATGAGCTGGGGGACTGAAGAATGTCTCCACATCTCAAATGGGCTGCCCAGGGCCAGGATGTCCCAGGTGTCTGAGGCTGGTGTGGGGCACCAGGGACCTGTTCAGGGTGATGCCCCCTCAGAGGTGCTGGCACTGGGCTGGGGTGGCAGGGCTGGATGTGGCTGTACCACCAGTATTTGGCCATTGCCTTTTCCTCCCTTGCTGCTGTTGGAAGGGCTCTTCTGCAACCGGACGTTCGACATGTATGCCTGCTGGCCAGACGGGAGCCCTGGCATCACCGTCAATGTCTCCTGCCCCTTTTACCTGCCCTGGTTTGAGAAAGGTGATGATGTCTCTCTACAGTTACCTAAAGAGAGGATGCAGTGAGGTGGGGGTTGGTCTCTTTTCACAAGTAACAAGGGGTAGGACAAGAGGAAATGGCCTCAAGCTGTGTCAGAGGAGGTTTTCACTGGATATTAGGAACAGTTCCTTCCCCAGAGGGTACTCGGTCATTGGAACAGGCTGCCCAGGGCAGTGCTGGAGTCACCGTCCCTGGAAGTGTTCACAAACCGTGTAGACGAGGCCCCCAGTGCCATGGGTTAGTGGGGGCCTTGGCAGTGCTGGGGAACGGTTGNCAGAGGAGGACTGGATATTAGGAACAGTTCCTTCCCCAGAGGGTACTCGGTCATTGGAACAGGCTGCCCAGGGCAGTGCTGGAGTCACCGTCCCTGGAAGTGTTCACAAACCGTGTAGACGAGGCCCCCAGTGCCATGGGTTAGTGGGGGCCTTGGCAGTGCTGGGGAACGGTTGGGCTTGATCATCTTAAAGGTCTTTTCTAACCCAATTATTGATATGCTTCTGTGACCCTCTGCTGGCCTGGAGCTGGAAGCCAGGGCTCAGCATGCTGGGAGGTGGGAAGATGCTCCTGAACTTATCCCTCTTGTCCACTGCTGGGGGAAGAGAGACCCACAGCAGAGCTGGGTGTGAGGGCACGCATGGGCACAGAACAGAGCCACATCTGCCCTGGCAGAGGGTCTTTGGGGCTGAGTAGAGCCTGACCCACCATGCCAGGAGAGGGGTTTGGGGGAGCACAAAGGGAACGTGGTGTTGGTGTCTGCAGTGAAGCATGGGCTGGTGAGCCGCCGATGCGGCACCGATGGGCAGTGGGTGACAGTGAACGGCAGCCAGCCCTGGCGCGACTACTCACAGTGTGAGGAGGAGACAGCAGCCACCATGGAGGAGGTGGGTGCCCTGGCCCGGGCGTGCAGCGCGGTGCTGCTGGCCCTGGCTCAACGGTGCGGTGTTGGCCTGCAGGAGAGCGCCCGCCGTCTGATGGTGAGCTTCAAGGTGCTCTACACCGTGGGGTACTCGCTGTCACTCCTCACCCTCGTCTCTGCCTTGCTCATCCTCACTGTCTTCAGGTAGGAGACCCAGGGCACGCGGTCCTGCCCCTTGTCCTCCCCGCCAGTGGTGGCCAAGCTGAGGGGTGCCCCCCACACTCTCGCTGCCGCAGGAAGCTCCACTGCACCAGAAACTACATCCACGCCAACCTCTTCGCCTCCTTCGGGCTGCGGGCGACGTCGGTGATGGTGAAGGACGCGCTCCTGGAGAGGCGCTGGGGCATGGAGCTGATGCAGGTGGCTGACTGGGAGGCTCTGCTGAGCCACGAGGTGAGCGCTGCCCCATGGTGTCCCTGCGTGGTGCTGGGGGTGTGCAGCAGGTTCTGGTGCTCACACAGCCACAGGAATCTGCTGGGTGAGCTCCGGGGACGCCCATGTCCCTGATGGGGGAACTCTTGGGATGCCTGTGCCCGTGGATGAGCCCATGGGGTGCTCCATGGTGGGTCTCCCCTGGCAGGCGGCGCTGGGCTGCCGGGCTGCACAGGTGCTGATGCAGTACTGCATCCTGGCCAACCACTACTGGTTCCTGGTGGAAGCCGTCTACCTCTACAAGCTGCTCATCGGGGCCGTCTTCTCCGAGAAGAATTACTACAGGCTCTACCTCTACCTGGGCTGGGGTAGGGGCCACCCGGGCATGCGGTGGGGCTGGGGGCAGGACCTGGGGTCGGTGTGGGTTGTGGCCCTGGGAGGGTGCGGGGAGGGGGCTCTGCTGACCCTGGGTGTCCCCACGGTGCCCCCTGCCCCGGGGCTGGTCTCTGAGCTCAGGCAGGTGCTTGGTTTTACAGGGTTTGCTGTGTGACTTGCAGGGACCCCTGTGGTGTTCGTGGTGCCCTGGGTGGCCGCCAAGTACCTGAAGGAGAACGCGGAGTGAGTGGCAAGGAATGGGAGGGGGGTTCTGTTGGGATGCTCAGCCCAGGATGGGCAGTGGGATAAAGGCTGCTGTAGGTCACTGACCCAACAAGATGGGGCTGGCATGTGCTTGGCCTCATCCTGCCCCTATGCATGATGTGATGGTGCTGCTCTCCCTCTGTCCCTGCACAGGTGCTGGGCACTGAATGAGAACATGGCTTACTGGTGGATTATCCGCATCCCCATCCTGCTTGCCTCCCTGGTACGGGCACTATGGCCCCATGGCTTTCCCAAGAGCAGCAGTTCTTCAAGGCATCGTGCCAAACACATATGGGTTGTTTTGTGCACCAGCTTGCTAATGCACTAGTTCTGGTAGTCCATGGAGGGTGGTTGTGCTGTGCGTATCATTGTCAGGATGGGCTGTGCCCTGCTGTGCAGGGTGTTGTTTGTGCAGGGTGGGCTGTGTGTGCAGGGTGTGCTGGGTGTGCTGTGTGTGCAGGGTGTGCTGGGTGTGCTGGGTGTGCAGGGTGTTGGGGTGTGCTGGGTGTGCAGGGTGCTGGGCTGTGTGAGCCCCTGCACTGTCTCCTCCCACAGATCAACCTGCTGATCTTCATGCGGATCCTCAAGGTGATCCTGGCCAAGCTCCGGGCCAACCAGAAGGGCTACGCAGACTACAAGCTGCGGTGAGCTGGGAGGATCATGGGTCCTCCTGCCGCCTCCTACACTGCCTCCACCTCCATCCACCCCTACCCTNCTGGGTGTGCTGGGTGTGCAGGGTGTTGGGGTGTGCTGGGTGTTGGGGTGTGCTGGGTGTGCAGGGTGCTGGGCTGTGTGGGCCCCTGCACTGTCTCCTCCCACAGATCAACCTGCTGATCTTCATGCGGATCCTCAAGGTGATCCTGGCCAAGCTCCGGGCCAACCAGAAGGGCTACGCAGACTACAAGCTGCGGTGAGCTGGGAGGATCATGGGTCCTCCTGCCGCCTCCTACACTGCCTCCACCTCCATCCACCCCTACCCTGCACCATCATCCTGCACATCGTGAAACAGCCACCCTGAGATCACCAAAGAGCTTGTCCCTGAATGTATTTGTGCCCCAGCACTTCAGTACTCACTGCTAGAGGAATCCCCTTATTCTCTTTCAGGCTGGCCAAAGCCACGCTCACCCTCATCCCCCTCTTTGGGATCCACGAGGTTGTCTTCATCTTCGCCACTGATGAGCAAACCACAGGCATCCTGCGCTACATCAAGGTGTTCTTCACCCTCTTCCTCAACTCCTTCCAGGTGAGGTGGGAGCC
The DNA here is from genome assembly GCA_002631895.1 of Agapornis roseicollis. Classification (NCBI taxonomy): domain Eukaryota; kingdom Metazoa; phylum Chordata; class Aves; order Psittaciformes; family Psittacidae; genus Agapornis; species Agapornis roseicollis. Next base: position 5,234 of record NDXB01021399.1, read on the forward strand.
TTTGCTCTGCCATGGGTACACCATGGAGCAAGAACTGAGGGGTGTCCCTCTTCCAGCGCATTATCCCCACCCCATGGTGCTCCAGCCTCAGGGATGGGGACCTCCAGCCCTGTCACTGAGTGCATGATGGTGCCTCCCATGCTCTCTGAGGCTGTGGTGGCAGGGGGACCTTGGCCCCAAAAGTGCCCACAAATGGTCTAGGGAAACTAGACCTATCTCAGCCCCAATGAGGCTCACTGCTGCCCTGCTCCACCCTCCAGGGCTTCCTCGTGGCTGTGCTCTACTGCTTTGCCAACAAGGAGGTAAGTACCTGCTGCAGCTCCTGCCTCAGCCAGAGGCTTTGCCACCCCAGCCCTTGCTGCTCGTGCTGCAGGAGGGCACAGCCGGGGCAAAGCCCCCACTCCCTCCTGTCTGTGACAGGTGAAGTCAGAGATGAAGAAGAAGTGGCAGCTGTGGAGGCTCCATCACCCAGCGCTCTGCTGTGCCCAGTGATGTGGCACCCAGTCCTGCAGAGCCAGGGTGAGGGATGTGGTGGGTGTGGGGACCCGGTGGGAGGGCAGCACTCCTGGGATGGCCATGCTGGGACCAGCATCTCTGCTGTGCCACACCTGAGAGCACTGGAGCTGCTGGGGGACGTTCCCCTTCTGTGGTCCAAAGTGAGGCAGGTGCCCTTGGCTGCTCCCTCAGAAGAGCCTCACCTCTCTTAGTGAGCTGCTTGGGGGATGCTGCTCCTTTCTACCATCAGCTAGCTCTACTGGCACCCATCAGATGTGTTCATGAAACCCCCTTCCTGTCCACACCAACCTGGGCACCTCTAGAAGGGGATTGTGGCTGCTGGACAGGAGCCCATCCATCAGCAGAGGACAAGCAGCAGGGAATGGGAGATGCTGCCCAGCCCGGCACTGCTGACACAGATCCGCACCCCTTGCCTGGTGAACCAGCACCTCCTGCTGCACTCGGGGCTGTGCCAGCACTGCTCCCATCCAGGACACCACCTTCCTGCTCTCCTTGCCCTGAAGACCATTTCTCCAGCACACCGAGAGCTCCCAGACATCCACCCCAGAGCCATCCTGCAGGGTTCCGCTTCTGCTGCACCTTCTCACCCTGCTCACCCCCGGTACAGATCATGGCACCAGCTCTCCAGCAGCACGGATCTGCACCTCGGGGGTCCTTCCTCTGAGCTCCACCTGCAGCAGATTCCCCAAGACTCCTTGCAGCAAACAAAGCCACAGCAGCAACACTCGTGTAGCTTCCTGCAGTGCTTGAGCACTTGGACTACGTTCACCCTACACATGAAGGGCAGTGCTGCTGTTCCCTCAGCAACAGGGGAACATCACACGGGAGTGTGAAGGACCCAGCACCAAGTTCAGCACTAACTCCACAGCAGAGAGCGCCACGAAGCCAGGGTAGGAGCCACACTTGGCTCAGGGATTGTTTTGCTGGCAAAGGTTGGTGTGTCCAAGTACAGATGTGCAACAGCTGGCATTTGGGATGTTTGCTTCCTAGTAGGGTGCCAAAGCCACAGCTGCTGTTGCTGAGTGACCCCAGGGCACCAAGGAGCACCTACCCCTCTGCCTTTGCAAGTGAAACATTGAGGCTGTGTTGCTTGAGCAGTGCTGCTTGAATCTGGCTTACAGCTCCTTTCCTGGCACTGGCACTCTGCCCCCATGGGAGCAGGGAGCAGCTCAGATGCTATGCCCGGACCCCCTTGCTCTTGCCCCTTCAGCAGCAGCACAGACATGCTGCTGAGTCTGTCGTTGTACCGCATGATGCTTTACCTCAGGAAATTCTGCTCTGGGAGGGAGGAAGCAGCTCTTGCTCTTCACTGCACGGATACAGGGGGCTCAACCCCCCCAGTCCCCTCTGCTCTTGGCCTGGGACAGATGCAGCATCTCAAGGAAGGTAGCCTTGAACCCAGGAAGGAAAGAGTTTGCACCAAGCTCATCTGGGCCTGAGGCATGCATGTTCCCAGCTTCCTGTAACCCCTCTGAGCCAATTTTACACATTAACTCTCTTCTCAGATGTAAATAAACGTTTATTTTTCAGCAAGCAGAGTTTGTTGCTTCTGTCAGCTCTGAGGGAGGCAAATGCAGCGATATACCCAAGGGCACAGATCTGTGCTTCAGCACACACCCTCTCAGGGAGAGGGCATTAAACAGGTCCCCAGACAGCCTGGCTCAACCCAACCAGGCTCTCCCACCGCCCTGTGCTTCCAGGTGCTTGCTGAAATGCTGCGCAAGATGGAGCTAAGAAACAGGTAACAGCTCTCAAGACTGAGGCCTTTGAATCTTGGCACAAGAGGGAAAGCTCTGGCTGCACACCAGCCGTGGGCCCCTGTAGGACACAACACCTTTAAGAAACCCCATTTATGTTGAAATACTTCAAGAGCTTTAGTTTTGACCAGAAAGAGGTGCTAATGCTGCCCTCTCTGTGACAGCAGCTGAATGGTGTCCTCTTCAGTATCTGGTTCTAGTGACCAAGAAGCTGGGTGAAGGACACAACAGTCACACCAACAGCTCACAAGTCTCAAAGCAGAGCTGGGCCCAAGGTGAGAGGAAAACACCAGCACACTACTCAACAAAGCTTAAACTTACATCTGAGTTAGTGCAGAGAAACAACTTTTGTCATGCAACTGGGCAGAGGGGCAGAGGGATGCTGCGAAAGCGGTGATCCCAGCCAGGAAGGGAAGAGCTGAGCCCTCAGGGGAGCATCCACTGTATCACTCACCCATGTTCTTCCTCTACAGCCCTGGCACTGCCTGACCACATAAATTCCCTTGTCACATCCAGCAGGAGCCAGGCAGGGCTGGGAAGCCTTAGATAAGGCAGCCCCTAGAGCACTCAGCACACGACCACATGGGAAAGGAAGCTGGAAAGCACTGTATGCATTCCCAATTGTCCTGAAATAACTGAGGGAGCCTACTCATGAATTATACAACCTCACACACCAGAAGCAGGTTTTCAATTTTTATTATTTCATCCAGGTCAGCAAACACTATTTCCCTGGGACAGCACCGGATCCCCACTGCCTGCACAGCCCCCACTTCAGCTCTGCATGCTGTATGAAGTGCCCCAATGAAGGGATTCCCTCTCCTCAGGGAGACACTTCTATAAAATCCCCTTAGGCTATGCTAACACCCCTTTAAGCCTTTACAGCTGAGCTCCTGCAACACCTTTTTGTAAGGCTCTCCTTTTCCTTCACAGATACACAGCTGCATCTTACCCACACTTTTTCCCAGGCCCCCAAACATTACTATCTATTGGATGTACACCCTTAACCCTCCCAAACCCCTTTTCTTCCATCCTACGACCAAGCAAAGCCAGCCCAAAGAGATGTTAATGTTGCCCCTTTTCAAAGCCAAGTCTGTGCAGTGTCTCTTTCCAGCCACCCTCTTTTCTCCTCAGCTCTGAATGCATTGCTGAGCCAGGGCTTCCCCTACTCTCCAGATGCTCCCAGGCCTATTCACTTGGATTTGTGGGGTTTGGGTTGAGATTTCTTTTGCTTCCATGAAAACTTTTCCCCTTCCCCCACAGACATCTTGCCTTAAATTCAAATCTGGGCTTCTAGGGGACACAGCGCTGACAACCATGTGCTAGTGCAGCCAGAGACAGCACCAAGGCCTAGGGAGGGGGCACTAAGTGCCTTGGCTCTCTCCACCATTCCTCCAGCAAGGGGGAACAGAGGATAAAGCCCAAAATACTTCTCCCAGCACAGCCTCAATGTTCTGAGCAGCCTTCAAAGATGCTGCCTTAGCAGAATTGGTTCTACCTCACCTCAGGGTAACATTTTCCTGTCCTGGGAGATCACCCACACCAGCACAAGAATGCCTTGGCAGAGCTATTTCCAAACACTAAAACCTGGAAACCAAACACAGACAGTGATTGAGGACCAAAGCTCTGCACCACCACTGCACCTGGGATGATTTCTTTTGCTCATCTCCCATGTGGGATAGATCTATCCCTCAGTTCCCATCCTGCCTGCCTAGGCACTCTGCTGCTTGCCAGAGGCGTAGGAGACTGAGCAGTCTCAAACTCTCTTCTCTCTCATGTCCTTTCAGGGGAGTATCTGCCTTGAAACTACTGTCAGTGTTGGGATCCTGGCACTGATGAACCAGACAGGCAGAATCTGCCATAGAGCACTTACCACAAAAAAAAGAGTTCCTTGGGACTGAATAACATGATCAAACACCCAAGGAGGGCCAGAATCTGAACTGAACTAAGGTGAGCTGGTTGGATAGAGAGGTTTTGAAGTACACATGGCAGTGGAACAGATATTCCAGCTACAGACTGCTGCTTGAGCTTTGCAAACTGCGTACTTCACCCATCCTCAACAAACCTACCTTCCTTATTGCCTTAGATACACTTTCTGGGCCCGTGCCATGATGCATTATCTGTGCCAATCCACATGACATAAAAGGAGGCACAGCAAGTGTCAGAGGCCCTTGGGAGGATGGGATGCAGAAAAGGATAGCTAACTGGATTGCTGTGGGTAACTGTCAGCTGTCTGCCACTACACAGCCCTGAATGGTAAGGACTGCAGGAAGCTTAAGGCAGATAAAACTTCCGGGCTCAGTGTTTCTCCTCATAACTTAGCCTTCTGGTATGAGCAACCATGACCCTGGGAATGCAGACAACAGTCAGGTCCAAAGAGCTGCTGGGTTGTTGTCTCCTGCTGACCCTCCTCCTCCCAGGCATGTTCTCTTGCAGCTGAGACCTTCTTCCACACATCCACCAGCTGCTTTGGCCCTCCCAAGAGAGCTGCAGTGCTGCCAGCACGGCCCTTGCACTCACTCTCCCAGGCACACTCAGCTTCCGGGTGGAAGAGTCACCCGACGTCAGTGTTCCTACAGCCACAAAAAGAGGACAGACACACTTTCAGTGGGACAGAGGCAAGGGGGGTAAGGCTTTTCCAAAGGGAAAACCAATCAGAGGGCACATAAGGATCAGTTAAAGTGCAGCCTCAGCATGCAGGCTTTGAGTGAGCACTGGGCACACTCAGCAGATGGCTGTTACTTGCTGCAAGGAATGATGTCTCCCCTCAATGCCACAGCCCTCCGGGCTGTCTTTAGCTCCCACTCACCCTCCTGCTTTGTTATGGATTGAGCCAGCTTTGCTCACTTTGCCCCGGGGGTTGAAGCCTTTGGAGGTTTTGAGTCACAGTCTGCAGAGCTTTTCCTGAGGACCAAACAAAAGGAAAAGAAAATCAGTGTTAGCAGTAGGCCAGCAAGCAGTAAAGAGCAGGCTGCAGTTTGCTTTCAGCCACTGTTATTCTGCCTTCAGGCTCCCCTTTCCCTTGCAGCTTCCAGTGTCTCAAAACCAGGAGTGTCTTTACTCTCTGACTGCCTGTTGCTAGGACAAGTTCCTGTCAGAGAACATGGCACAGGCTTTGGGAAACACTTCACAAGCAGCTCTGACCACAGAGCAAGAGAGATGCAGGGACCACATATCCCTTCTTTCTCAGTAGAGGATGAGGCAGAACCCAAGATCTGCAGTGAGATCAAGTGCAAGGAAATGCCAGCACCAACTTTAGAACCTGAAGACTTCCTTCAATGAGAAGGGACTGTTAGGTCCCCTCAAACTACCATTGCCAAATTATGAAAAACCTGTCGAGCCATGCCCCCCCTCCAGCACAACAGTCACTCCCTGACCTTACCCATTTCTCCCACACACTCCTCTAGGACAGCTGACAGCTCGGGCAAGCTCAGAGACTTCAGGGAAGGTGGCCATCCTTCCAGCACTGCAAGAAAGAGGAACCATACATTTAATCAATCTGCATGCTGTGACAAGAGCAGAGACAAGGGTTTGGTGTGGATGCTGTGAAACATCCACACCCAAAGTGGTTCCGGTCAGAGGTTCTGAGTCACAGGGGAGGAGAGCTAGAACTGCCTGTAACAAACTGAGGTGGGCTCCTGACAATTCTACCACTTGATCTTTTTAGACTGTCTGGATCATATATTAAGAGACTCTCAGAGAGATTAATCATGGTGGACAGAAATCAAGAGAATCTCTACTTGACTCACTTTTAAAACACACGCAGCCAAGAGCACATCTCTAGAAGCACGTAATGGGCAGCAGGATTATTTGCTAACTCCTCATGATGAGGAGCTGGTGGGCCCAGCCACGTGCAGTAGTTTCCCCAACAGATCCCAGATCAGATCAGGGAACCAGCCACGGCTCCAGCTTCAGACCTTGCTCTAGTGCATGGTGCAGCAACACACCAAAGGTGCCCACATGCTGCCATGCAGCAAAGGGAAACCACAGGCCCCTGGAGCAGGGCTGCCACTGGGTGTCCGTGCTACAGCTTTGCACTTTAGCCACAAACACCTGCCAGAGCCCCAAGCATCCCACTTGCTAAGAATCAAAAGCTGCTGAGAAACTCTGCAGCAGTTAAAGTCCAAATGCCCCAAGCATTTTAAATCCTTTCCCCAAGCAAGAAGTTTTACATTCAAGTAAAAGGTTTGGCTGTTCATCTGTTTCCAAAATCATTTCTAACTTCATCCTTCTAGCACATGGCTTGCTCTAGGGTCTCCTGCTGCCCACCCACCCTCTGCACCCAGTGCTGGAGTTGATAAGGTCTTCCTCACCCAGGTGCTCACCAGGCTGCCTGCTTTCACCAGTTCCCAGCTGCACCTCTGTGTCCAGCACTCTGCCCACCCACCCTCTGCACCCAGTGCTGGAGTTGATAAGGTCTTCCTCACCCAGGTGCTCACCAGGCTGCCTGCTTTCACCAGTTCCCAGCTGCACCTCTGTGTCCAGCACTCTGCCCACTGCCTGCTCCTGGGTTAGCCGGGAGGACAGCTCTGCTTGACAGCATCTGCCAAACAAGACAAAAGCCCATCACAAGTGCACAAAGACACTTCCTGGAACAACAACATGCCAGTCTGTGCACTCCTACATCCTGCAAGTACCTGCTTGGGGTGCCGAGAGACCACATCTAACGCCCTGGGTTACAAACTGCTCCTTGTTGCTTCCCAGGAAGACGTGCCCCAGACAAAGCTCAGGGCGCTTTCCATTGTGCCCCATCTCCACAGCAATCTCTGCCCCTGTCCACAGAGGAGCTGCGGGGGGAGAAGAGAAGGAAGGGGCGGGATGAGCAGGAGAAAGCCCAAGCCAGGGGCTGCACTTGGTTTATATGAGAATCAAGCCTGATCCAAGTTTTCTAATGGGCAAATGAAGCTACCTCAGGACAGGCATCAGGTTAAAGCAAGAGAAGCATACAAAGTTCTCTGGCTATCATCAGCGTGCCATTAATTCAAACAGCGTATCCCCAGAGCATGGCAAGGCCCTTCTACTGGGCAGCCTCAGCTCCTCAGATGGGGGGGGACAAGTCAAGTGCTCTGCCCCTTACAGCCTGGAATATTGTGCTGCTGTCCTGAAAGCTAATCCCAGTTCACCCTGGTTTGGTAGTGAGCAACACTGTTGGGCTAAGGTCTACAAGCTGTAAGATTAATGCTGCCTTCAAGGACATGTCTATTCTATCAATGGACAAGCAAGACCATGACAGGAGTCCAAGTGGCACAGGGGGAAGAGCACCACGTAGGCAACATAAGGTATATTAGGAGGTGGCAGAGGACAGAACTCAAAAGCAGTGGTGTGACTGAGCAGAACAGGCTCTTCTGTTGGCTGTCAGAGTTTCAAGACAAGTGTTCCTCACTAGCTAGGGTAAGGCATTGCAAGTCTTCTCATGTAAGCACAAACAAAACACTTTGGCTTTTGGTTTGTTTAGCTGAAACAGGAGCACGCACCATCCCTGGGAAGCTGGGCCATTTATAGCTCATGAACCTGATAAGGGCTTCACATCTGCTCATGTGTCCAGGGCTTCCCACTAGAGTAAGTCAGGCAGGATACAGAATGGGTTCAGACACCTGGTGAGCTCTCCTGCCTTACCCTGAGCATCACCTGCAAGACTGCCACCATGACGGCCTAAATCCCATTTCCCAGGAGCCTCAGCACCACTTCCTGGGAATAACTTACTTGATCTGATCCAGCAGGACTCCAGCATCCTTGGTGATGGCCTGAGCCTCTCTGAGCTGGCACTGGATGGCATTCCAGGTCTCATCCCGCTCCATCAAACAGCTCTCGGCCACTGCACGCAGCTTCTGTTCCTGGCACACCTGACCCTTCATCACCTCCACCTCTTCACATCTCTGCAAAAGAGCAGAGCAGGGTTAGGCTGGGATTTTGAAAGCTTATCTAGTCCATTCACCCTGCAATGAGCAGGGATATCAACTAGATCATCCTGCCCAGAACCACATCCAGCCTGGCCTTGAATGTCTCCAGGGATGGGGCATCTACCACCTCTCTGGGCAACTTGTGCCAGGATTTTACCATCCTCATTGTAAAAAACTTCTTCCTCACATCCAGCCTGAATCTCCCCCTTTTAGTTTAAAGCCTTCACCCCTCATCCTGTCACAACAGACCCTGCTAAAAAGTCTCTCCCCATCTTCCTTATAAGCCCATTGTAAGTATTGAAAGGCCACAGTAGGGTCTCCCCAGAGTCTTCTCCAGGCTGAACTACCCAAACGCTCTCAGCCTTTCAAGGAAGCTAGATAAGGCTTGTACACTGAACACAGTTCCCCCACCCCACCCCCCAAGACTAGCCTCACAGTTATAATTCCCTCTTCCTCTCCATTAGCAAAGATACTCAGTAGGTGCAATTTCCCCGAATCAACAGAAGCCTGTTCACTAATAGCTGCACAAATTCACCATAAAAATGACACTACAGAAGAAGAGTAGGCATTCAGTTCCTCCCACTTGCCCTTTTAGTTCTCAGATGAATGGGAAACGGAGATATAAAGCATACAGTCCAGAGGATGAGGAGTGGATAAGCACTTATGGTGTTACCTGACTTGACACTAAGTGTGTCCACTGAAAGCTATGCCTTTTCCTTTCCCCTGGGCCATTCAAGGCACAAGAAGAAAGATGTGCTCCCAATCACTTACTGCAGTGTGGTAAGCATTGAGCAGCTCATGGCAGACTTCTTACCTTGTGCAGCTGAATGGCCAGTTCCTGCATCTCTGCCTCCAGCCGGTCTGCATAGGCCAGCTCCAGGGCATCACTGGGTGGCCGAGCATTGCTGTGCCACCGCGCAATGGCAGAAGTCATCTTCCTTTTTGGGCCAAACAGACTACGGGCAGAATGGCAAACTGTCAGGAATCAGACACTGAGCCAGCAGTTCCCAGGCCCATGGATGCCATGAAGACCTCTGCAGTCTCCTGGCTCCTCCAAAACCAGGAGCCTGTTACAGCCAAGAGCTGGGGGATATCAAAATTGCATGGGAGACAGCCAGAACAGAAAATCACTCGCTGGCTAAACCTTCCTGACCAGGCTGTGTGCATGGTTTGTAAGGGGAAAGATAAGAACTACTTTACAGACACTCACGTGATGCCTATTTCTTTCAGGTCACTCTCTGTGAGTGTCAGGAAGATCCGAAGGTCAACATCTTGCTCCTCAAACACTTGCAGATACTTCAGGCACCCGATCTGCTCAAGGAATGTTGCCAGGTCCTGCAGCACATCCAAACTTAGTTATACCCTCACAAACACATTACCATTTCTCTTAATCACAAAGATCTGCTTCCTCATATTGTTCCTGTGCTTTTCTAACAGCAACCATGAATTCCCCTGGTTAACTGCCCACAGTCACACAACATGACAGGACTGACCTGTTTGCTGTGGCCATTGTCTCTTGTAACAAATGCAGAGAAGACAGCAACATCTACCTTAGCCCATATGACAGCTATGTTTTGTAGCACACTCACAAGCATGAAGGGTTTGAAATACCCCACCAAACAACAGCAGCACCTAAGCAAATAGTTCTTGCACAAGAAACTGTTAGTTAACAAGCACTTAAGTTTGGGCAGAGGTTGGAGTCAAAGGTGTTTTGGTGACAACTTCCCTTTTATCCAAGAAAGTCGCTTAGCTAACCTAGATAAAACCTCCTGTGCTTGATACGCTAACACTGCATTACTTCAGACAGCTCTCTGTGTGCAGTTACCTGGGGCCCTGTATAGGAAGGGGGCTCAGGAAGGAGTAGGTGCTGACTAGAGCTCCCAGCTTTCCCTGGGCAGTGGGTCCACTGGCTATCACTGTAGCGGTTCTTGATCTTAAAACTCTTGGCTTGTTTCCGACTAGAGGGACTGTTTGCATGGTCAGAGTCCTGCAAAAGAAAGAAAAAACCCACAAAATGTAAAGGTCAAGGATGCTCATCCAAAGATGTCAGGATCACTACAGCTAACAAATGCAGACTCTTTCAAGGTCCCAGCCTCTAAATCCAGACAGCCATCCACAAACACAAGCAAAGACTAGCAAAGCCCTCATTAGGAAGGGATGAGTCAAGCTGCCCAAGATGGCAGCTTGGCACCATGGAATGGTATTGGGCTCTTGCAATCCCACCTTAGGAAGCAACATGCCAGAGCAAACCAAACCAGACAGCAACACTGAGCCCTCCCTGAATCACACCAATGCACTAAAATTCTACCTGTGAGAAGTTCCTCAAGATACAGGAGACTTCTGCTGATGTTCAGCTGTAACATCCTTTTGTACATCAGCACCAGAGCTATTGGCTTGAACCACATGAGCTGTGACATGAACCACAGAATAATCTCCAACTTCTTCCCTTTTCTTCTGTACTTCAGAAATTCCAACACTGCTGCACTTCCCTAACTCTTACTATACTACCTACTGTCTCACCAAGCTCAAGGACTGCCCTAGCTGTAATCACTTTCTTTCTTGACCACCACCTAACCAAAAGTCCGCAAAGAGTTAAGTTCTCTTTAGAAGCTGAAGAGGATTTAATTACTGTCTAGGCATCAACAACCTACTCTAGAGTGAATGTACTCCAAGAGTTGATTACTAGCTGGCGATCAAACAAGGCAAGCCATAACCATAGAACCATAGAATAGTTCGGGTTGGAAGGGACCTTAAGATCATCCAGTTCCAACTCCCCTGCCATAAGCAGGGACACCTCACATTAAACCATGCCACCCAAGGCTTCATCCAACCTGGCCTTGAACACTGCCAGGGATGGAGCACTCACAATCTCCCTGGCCAACCCATTCCAGTGCCTCACCACCCTAACAGGAAAGAATTTCTTCCTTAGATCCAATCTAAACCTCCCCTGTTTAAGTTCGAACCCATTACCCCTTGTCCTGTCACTACAGTCCCTAATGAAGAGTCTTCCAATACAGAAGCTGTTTCTCTCATCCCTGTAATCCCACTCTTCCTCACCCAGCCTGGTATTGCAGTTTCCTGTAGAGGCAGAATCATAGCAGGCTGTGGAAGGGTGACAGCACTGGCCAGGCTGAAGGCAGAAACAGGAAAACTGAAAATCCCACCTCATTGCTTTCCAAGGAGCCTTCACTGCTGACTCCTAGGGCTTTGGTCAGGCATTCACTGCTGCTGCTGCTGCTCCTGATGGCTGCTAAGTTGTTGGTGAGGAAAACATTATCCTCTGGAAAGGAATAGGAAAAAAAAATAATTCAGGTTCAACCCCCTTATGCTCAGTGCTGGTTTTGCTACACAATTACCAGGAAAACCTGGTGGAGGTGTAAAGGAAGAAGCCCTGAACAAGGCTTTGTATCCAATACTCGTGACACAAGACAATTCTGAGTCAGAAATATCCCATATCTGATCTCAGACACTAATCTTTCTCCAAGTCTGTTTACTACAACAGAGAAGAGGAAGGCTGAGTGTGTGTCTTTGTGAGACTCTTGGCTATGAGGTGGTATCCTGATTTCAGCTGAGACAGACTTACTTTTCTTTCTAGTAGCTGGTACAGTCCTGCCTTTTGGATTTAGGATGAGAATTTTGATAACACACTGATGGTTTAACTGCTGCTGAGCAGGGCTTAACACTAAATCAAGAATTTTCAATCTCCTTATGCTACCCCACCAGTGAGGAGCCTAGGGGAGCATGAGGAGCTGGGATGGGACACAGCTGGAATGGCTGACCCCACCTGCCCAAGGGTTATCCTGTGCCTATGGTGTTGTGCTGGACACTGAAACTGGGGGAAGTTGGCTAGTGGGTGGCAGCCTGCTGGACATCCATCAGCAGGCAGTGAATAATTGCACTGTGCACCACCTATTTTGTAATTCTTTTACCATTATTACCTCTTTTACTTGTTTTCCATCCTATTAAACTGTCTTTATCTTAACTCACAAGTTTTACCTTTTTCCCCAGTTCTCTCCCCCATCCCACCAGGGGGAAGTGAATGAACTGCTGTGTGGGGTTTAGCTGCCTAAGGGGTTAAACCACAACATGGGTGTCCTGGGTTCAGTAATAGCAATCAATTTTTCTCCTTAGTAGCTGGTGCAGCACTGTGTTTTGACTCAACTTAGGAACAAAACTGATAACAGGAATGTTATCAATTGCTTGAATGTTTTGTTCTGACCAAGGACTTTGTGACTCTCATGCTCTGCCAGGGAGGAGGGGAGGCTGGGAGGAAGCAGGGACAGGACACCTGACCCAAACTGACCAAAGAGGTATTCCATACCATAGCACGTCATGCCCAGGATTTAACTGGGAGTTACCCAGAAGGGCGAGTTCTCTCTGCAGTGTTGGAGGAGGGATTTGGTTGGTGGTTGGTGGGGTGTCGTGNTCCATACCATGTCATGCCCAGGAGGTAACTGGAAGTTATCTGGAAGGGCTAGTTCTCTCTGGGGTGTTGGAGGAGGGATTTGGTTGGTGGTTGGTGGGGTGTCGTGAGTTATC
>NDXB01021400.1:0-19545 GCA_002631895.1 Agapornis roseicollis
GAGCTGTGTGGCACGGTGTGGAAAGCACCCCAGTGATTGCTAAACAGGCTGGGTCATGCTCTGGAAGTCGTGTCGCCAGGTTAGAACACACGCACCAGCACTGCCAGGACCTTGGCCGGCTGCTTTCCAGCAGGCACCATGATACACAGCATTGAAATCTTGTCCCATGGGGCATCCGCAGGAGCTTCAGGGTCAGAAGAGCACCTCCAGGGGCTGGAGCTGGTGCTGGAGCTGCCCCTGAGGTTTGATTCCTTTTTCCCCTCAAAAAGAAGCCTTTTAAACTCTCCCTGCTTTCATTAAACACATCAGCTGGAGCTGTGGGATTTCCCTGCCCTTTTTCAGCAGGGACCAAACTACTCTCCAGTGGTGCTTTCATAACTTGGTCATGCAGACGGCGCTGTCCCCAGGTGTGTTGTGGTTCCAACAGGTGCCCAAGCAGCAGAACTTACAAGGTGGCTTTCTTCCTGTTCTCTCTTTGCCTTTCCCTTTGAGGACCCAGCAGGCAGAAGGGAAGCTGAGCATGAAGAGGGAGCTGTGTAGAGCCGAATCCAGGCTTGTCCTCGCTTTGTTTCTTCCCTTTCCATGTCAGTGCTGCTGCTCCTTGGTACCAGAGGGAAAGGATGTGCTCCACTTACCTTTATCAGTCCCCCTGGTTTGCATGAGGCAGATGGATGGGGAAATCCACTGATGAACTTGGTGGAGTAGAATTGCGTAACTCTGGTGATGTTACTGAGCTATAATGTATCTTGTTTTAAGCTTCTTTTCTGGCTTTACCAGCCAAGGACCCTGCATGCGTTTGTGATACATCTGCCTGATGCACCCTCCCTGTAGCACTAAGCAAGGCTGGTGAGGTGGCACGGGTGGGAAGATTGGAGGTGTGTTCCTACATGGTGCATTTTCCCTGCAAAGTGGGACAAAAAATCCTCAGAAGGTTAAACATAAAATACAGGTTTTGTCCTCCTGGAGGCAGAATGTGGCGTGCTCTAACTGACCTTAAAAGTATCTGAAGTTTGTGACTTGCTGTCACTGTTTGTGACTTTGTGTCATTGCTGTAGTTTGGGGGCTTTTCTTCTTCCCCCACCCCCAAATTAACATTACAGATGATGCAGTTTGAATCAGGGCTCTCCATGTCTTAAAGTCAGTAAGGGGATGCCAGATGTGTGCTAAAGCCTGAGAAGACCATGTAAAATAAGTGTAGACTGTTTGTAATGTCACCACAGCAAAGGGCAAATACCTGATACAAGTCTTTGACACAGGTCATTGCAGTTATCCTTGAAATAGTTAGCTGGGCTTTGGCCCCAGCAAGGATGCTGAGAGAAAGCTGCTGTCACTAAGGGTGGAAGAGGGTGGAAGTGCCCCTTTGAGCAGGAGGCTTCGGCTAAATCAGTTCAAAATGACATGCCTAGTCTTGGGTTTCATCACAGCCTTTCTTCCTTATCAGCTGCCTGTGGGAGGGGTAGGACTTGCTGCACAACAGATCTCTCCAGCTTTTGAATGGAGGAGATCCTTGGGAGATGCCAACATCAGCAGGAGCTCTGTGAGGAAGTGAAGGCACATCCCTCAGTGCTTTCCCCTCTCCCTAGTTTCAGTAGTGGTGGATGCACAGATGAGCATCACCAGGCTTCATGTGGGTCCAGCAGACTATAAAGATCATCTCTCTGCTGGGATTAAAAAAGCCTGTGCATGAATGATCTTAGTAAAGTGGTGTTCTGCTGCGAGCTGCTCTCACACAGCGATGCAGACCCCAATAGGAGTTTCAGGAGGTGTTATCTAGGAAAACCGACTGATGCTATTGACTGTTGCGTATAATATTGATTCTTTATAGATATATATTCACTGTAATACAAGGTGTTAAAGTTGAAGCAGGTACAGTGCTTGGATAGAAGCAGAGTCCCAACTCGGTTAGTGAAGTTAAGGGGAATTCAGAGGGAAGAATCACCTAATGGAGCTTTGATTTTCACTGAACAGCAGCTTTAATCTCAACCATAGAGCAAACTGCATTTCTGGAAGGTTGCTCACTTGGTCTGCAAGAGCATCAAAGCCTGATGTTTGTGCTGCTGGTGTGCATTTGGTGCTGCTGCCACAACTCCCACAGCCTCCCAGGACTGAGATGTTTGGTTGCTCCCCAGGGAAAAGGCTTAGGTCAGCCTGAGGTGGCGTTTTAATCCTCATAAGGGCACATGAGTCCTCCAGCCATCTCCTGTCCTCAGATGGCCTCTGCTTGAAAGGTTGGTTAGTCCATCGGAAGCAATGAGTGTGGGGTTGCTTAGGGAAGGGAGACGCAAGGGTGAGAAGCTTAAGACCACATATACACCATGTGTATGTGTATATATACACACATATACACACACCTCTTAGTGCAGACAGTGTGCTAAGCCTGCTGAACCATTTTGCTTCTTTACAGCAAATCACATGTGAATTTTTGGAGGGAATGCTTCTGCTTTTGGGAATTTTGCATGTCCATGTCTCAAACCAGCTGCTCTTGGTTGCTCTTGTGGGCAAGGGGAGCTCTTGTGCCACTGAAGGGGTAAAAGGCAAACCAGCCTGGGAGATGAACAGAAAGTGGAAGGACTGGCTGTGGTACCGGTGTCTAGAGCAGGTGGGTGTCCAAGTTGGTGAGTGGGTTATAAGTAGATGCCACCAACGCTTTTCCCAGACTTTACTCATGCAGTCAACCATTGTTATGTAAAATCTTGGCTAGGACAGCCTGTGGGGTGCTGGTGGTGCATGGTCAGCTTTGCTCAGTTTAGTGCCAGCACTGTTAGCATAAAAGTGTCTTTCCAAAGCTGAATGTGGGCTGTGCTCAAGGGGAGTAGCTCCACGTTAACCTGCCTTGCTCTTTATTTGTCAGCAGAGACCAGCTGAATGAACAGACAACCAGCGCAGGCGCCATTACCCAAATGAGCTCCTGGAGTGTGCTCCTCTGCTTTCGGAGTGTGTGCTGGAGGTCAGACCTACTTAGGATTTGTAACTCGTAAATCAGATCCAGTTAGTGAGCTTTCCCCTTTACCTGGGGTGAGGAGTCCTCCTCTGCCTCTGTTGGCTTCTACCTGCTGGGTGCTTTGGGAACCTGGCAAGGGACTGTTCTGAGAGGTTAAACTTGAAGAACAGCTCCAAAAAGACATTTTCCTTCTTGTCCTACCCCTTTCAAGTGAAAGGAGAGACTAGTAGAGAGGGGCACAGATGGGAAAATGCTCCGTCACCTGTGTTTTCAATCCTATCTTGATCTTTCTGAACCTCTCTCCTGCCAGTTCCTGTGTACATTTGACATGCACCAAGATATGGGTGAATGATCTTTGGGTTATTTGGTTAATGACAGATTTAGGCTGCAATGAGCTTGTAGATGCCAATTGGCTTAGCTGGCTTTTGTTACCATTATTCTGGGGGAACTTCATTCCCTCTTGCTTATCTGTGTGTGCACATTAGCAGTGAATGTGCTTAACTGCATTGGGACTGAAAAGGACTTGCTTTGGAGAGGTCCTGATGAATTAGAGGTGGAAGGGGATGCATTTCACTCTCTTCTTTATCCCTCAAACACCTTAATAGGGTGTGTATGCTTTTGAGAACCCAGTGGTTTGACAAACAGCACATAACATCTCAAGGATGGTAATAACTCTCAGTGCATAGAAAGCACTAGGGTTTACACCCTTTGCCTTGGTGCTGGGGAGCATGATGCTGGGAGCACCATGTGTCTGTGGCATACAACATCCAAAATACTCCTGGTGTCGTAGTGTGTCTCTGGGTTTCACTGAGGTGATACATCAGTGTATATTAAACAGAGAATGTTTCACACAGGGGCTTTGTAAGTGATTTCACAATCTGATTACACGTCCTGCGTTTTGCTTCCTCCTTTCCCTTTCCTCCCACATATTTAAAGCATCTCTCACAGTTGGTTCTCATCCTACCTGGGCTATGCAGGAGGGGTTTGTTTCCATGCTTTCAATGTAAGCAGCTTTGTTGGGCTCTGTGTAGGTAACACGCCGTCCCCCAGCCTGTGGTGCTTGGATAGCACATTCGATGAGAGTTGCCTTGCTCAAGGTCTGCCTGTGCTGAAGACATTTGAGCTGTCAATGTCTTTTAAGTGAGATTGAAGAAACCATTAACTTTAAAGCAGAGTATTTAATTTCCAGCAATAAGGCTGTGTTTTTGGGTGATAAAACATGGTTGCAGAAAGCTGAATCTTAATTCCCTTCTCCTATCTTGAGCTATCAGGAACCTTAATGAATAGAGAGGAACTTGCCCTACCTGCTCCTGGTGAACTTGGCGTCCACGACACAGGCAGGGAGCCATGAATCGATTGCCTTTGGTAATGGGTCTGTTTTCCCCAGGTTTCGTTGTGCTTCCCGAGCATGAGTTCAGAATGAAGCGGCGATTGGATGAGCAGGAGTCACCCGTGTATGCGTCGCAGCAGAGACGTATCACCAGCAGCACTGAAGCCTTCCAACACCAGCACCGCGTGCTCGCCCCAGCACCTCCAGTATATGAGGCGGTTTCGGAGACCATGCAGTCTGCCACGGGGATTCAGTACTCGGTAACTCCCAGCTACCAGGTGCGTGTGCTCATAGAATCGTAGAATGGTTATGGATGGAAAGGATCTTAAGGTCATCCAGTTCCAACCTCCTGCCATGGGCAGGGACACCTCACCATTAGACCATGTTGCTCAAGGGTGAGTCCAGCCTGGCCTTGAACACTGCCAGGGATGGAGCATTTATCATCTCTTTAGGCAGCCTATGCGAGTGCCTCACCACCCTCACAGTAAAGAGCTTCCTTAGATCTAACCTGAACTTCCCCTGTTTCAGTTTGAACCCATCAGCCCTTGTCCTGTCGCTACAGTCCCTCATGAAGAGTCCCTCTCCAGCATCCTTGTAGGCCCATTCAGATACTGGAAGGCTGCTCATCCCTTGGGTGCATCCCAGCTGCAGTTCAGCTGCGTGACCAGCCAGTACCATGTTGAATTCCATACTTGAGACAAGGTTTTATTTTAGTGGAAGGTGTCCCTGCCCATGGCAGGGGATTGGAGCTGGATGAGCTTTAAGGTCCCTCCCAACCCAAACCACTCTGTGATTTTGTACCAGGGTTTCCTAAAGAAAAACTGAGATTGTCCAATGTGCTTATCATACGTCTCATTTGAAGCACTTGCTTTAGGACTATCAGCCTTATTCACATTCAGAGCTGCCTGAACAAATGTGGTGTGACTTGGCTTTTTTGAACATGATTCTTTTAGTGATTCTCTTAGATCCTGGCCTCTGAATCCTAGAGGCAAGTGTGTGGAGGGCTTTTTCTCTGGTTTTCTTCACCAGGAAAAGGTTTGTTGCTCTATCACAGGCAGAGGGTATCCTGGGTGATCTTAAGCTTAACAGACTGGATCTGATCGGCATTTAGATTGAAGACTTCTGAGAAAATGGCTATGTTTCATAAGACAGGACCCCAGAGTTATTAGGTGGCACTGTCCCCTTTCCTGCCCCCTTCACAAGGAGCTGTCAGCTGGGGAGAGGGCTCAATGTGCTTTAAGAGCACACTGCAGATACCTCCCAGTGAAAGACCAGAGAAGGGGTTCAACCTTTGTATTGGTTTTGCTGTGTCCCACGTTCCACACCTGTGGTGCTGGTGAGCTGCTCTTCCTGCCCAGTGCTTGATTTTACACACAGCTTCTTCCTAACTTCTGCAGACAGGATGTTCGTGCTGATAGTGGCAACCGCAGAGCTGGGGAGCCTGAAGGCAGACACTTGCAGGGGCTGGAAGAGGGTGTGTTTGTGCTGGCAGTCCTTCCTGCAAAGAATTTGGATGGACAGCGAGCAAACTGTTCCTTGTTCATGGGAAGGATTAAGAAAAGTATATCCCACCTGAAAGAGGCTTGAATGGAAAACTTAAGTTTGCATAAAGTGAAAAGTAATTTACTTTGCAGTTTTATTTTTCTAAAAGGCTTTTTTAGTGGATTTTCCAAATTAAAACCTTTCTGGTTTCACGTATGAAGGAGACCTGAGATGCACCTTCTGTTTCTGTCCCTGTTTTTTCTAGGAGAGATACAAAGCTGAGTTTTCCCCTGAGTCTGCTGGTACCAGAGAGCCACAGTTTGCCTTCCAGTACCTAAACTGAATGGCAAGAGCATATAAGCTTGTAAAGATTCATTCAGGTTATCACTTGTGACACGTGTCGTAGAAAAAAGACAGAACCTTGACTCTGTCAGACTGAAAATCCTATTTTGAGCTCCTTTTGCATGTCTTTATGTTAAGAGTTAGTGACTAGACAGCCAGTGAGCCTGAAGGTTGGAGAGAACCTGTGTGTATAATGTGTTTGCAGGGAGGGCTCTCCTGTATTTGCAGTATAGGATGAGTTGTTTTGGGTTTAGGTGTCTCTTTGTCATTGTTGAAGAGAATGAAGGTATTTTTTACTAAGGTTATTAGCAGTCCTGGTTAAAGGTCAGATTCTGTTCTGCTTTCTTAAGTTTTTCCTTGGATATCTGGGTTTCGGAAGGCTGCTCCTGCTCTCTGCCTGTCTATGTAGCTGCATGTGATGTACTCTTTGCCTTGCAGGTGTCAGCCGTGCCGCAGAGCTCAGGCAGCCATGGGCCAGCCATCGCAGCCGTGCACAGTGGCCACCACCACACAGCACCAGTGCAGCCCCACGGGAGCCAAGTGGTGCAGAGCCATGCTCACCCCACCCCGCCAGCCGTGCCTGTGCAGGGGCAGCAGCAGTTTCAGCGCCTCAAGGTAATCACAGGATCACAGATTGGTTTGAGGGTTCAGCCCCTGCCACAGGCAGGGACCCCTTCCACTGGAGCAGCTTGCTCCAAGCCCTGTGTCCAACCTGGCCTTGAGCACTGCCAGGGATGGGGCAGCCACAGCTTCTCTGGGCACCCTGTGCCAGCACCTCAGCACCCTCACAGGGAACAGCTTCTGCCTCAGAGCTCATCTCAGTCTCTCTTTTTTCAGTTTGAACCCATCACCCCTTGTCCTGTCACTCCAGTCCCTGATGAAGAGTCCCTCCCCAGCATCCTTGTAGCCCCCTTCAGACACTGGAAGCTGCTCTGAGGTCTCCAGGCAGCTTCTCTTCTCCAGGCTGAACAGCCCCAATTTTCTCAGCCTGTCTCCATATGGGAGGTGCTTCAGCCCCTGATCATCCTCATGACATCCTCTGGATTTGTTCCAACAGTTCCATGTCATTCTTATGTCAAGGACATAATGTAGTGCCTTACATAAACCAACCTCTGCCTAAATCTTTGGGCAACTGGGGGCCTTTCTCAATTCCATGTGTAGGGGAGACCTCCCAGCTGGTGACCTCCAGAAAGCTGTCTTGACAAGGCTTAGATGCTTCTTCTGTTTGGAGTACTACCAAATGCATAAAGGGACATTTCTTCCTGCTGAAACCCTCCTGTTCAAAATGCCATAATAAAAACTGGTCTTGCTAGGAAAAGATTAAGGGCATGGGGAAAAGGAACAAGTGTTATTCAGGGTATTTGTATGAATGGGTTAAATTACCAAAACATTTGGAGCTTTTCTGAACACATGGCATATGTGGGTGGCTGTGTGGGAGTAATTTGGGAGTAAGGAAGGCTCTATTCTTGGATTACGTGCTGGAAAACCCTTAAAAAGGAGAAAACTCCACCAAAAATAATCCCCTGAAGTAGCTCTGTTTGGTTCAACTCTAGCGAGAAGGCACATGGATATGAATTGATGCCTGTTTCTTAGCCTCTTCCAGTGTTGGTGGCACCCACTGCCATGTTGGTGGAAGGCCTTTGCCGAGTGGAGGACACTTCATTGCTAGAGGCTTCTGAAAAGGGTTCCAAACTGCGTGGTTCTTTCTCCCAGTGCAATCCATGGCAGGTCCTCTGCTAGTGCAGGGTTGGGGCTATACGTGACAGTCTTCTTTTGCTCCTGTGTGTAACTCTTACAGCTGATGAGCGTGAGGCCTGGTGCTAGGGATCCAGAGGTCTCACTTCAGGCTGGGGCTGTTCTTTGAGCACATCTGAATATTGGATGTTGGTACATGAACGCTTCATCCACTTCTTGCTGTTTGAGGTGTAAAACAATTTGCCACCCACAGTTGCCATTTTCAACCCCTTTCTACGTCGCATTGTAACATCTGGCTGCTTGAAAACATGCAAGTATGTACCTGGCAGACATCTACCACCCTGGTGATGGTATTTCCCACTTGCTGCTTATTCTGAGACTTCCATAAGTGCAGGAATTACTTCCAAGTAATTCTGCTGATCTCTGTTGCTTTTTACCCCTTTTATTTCTTTTTGGTACGATTTTATCTTGTGAGCCAAGAGTGGGGAGTGAATACCTCTTATTCCAGTGGTGCTGGTAGTATGCTACCCAGGCGTAGGACGTTTTGCTCCTAAATTCCCTGGGCAGGCTCAAGGCTAACAGCTGTGTTTTCATGTTGTGCATAGCGATGGGAGATGAAATAAAGTCTTCTGTGCTGATACTACCTGTCTGTTCTGTGTCCAGGTGGAGGATGCGCTGTCTTACCTTGACCAGGTGAAGCTGCAGTTTGGTAGCCAGCCACAGGTCTACAATGACTTCTTGGATATAATGAAGGAATTTAAATCTCAAAGGTAACCAGATGCAGTTTGCTTCTTCCTTCCAGGTTAAAAAGAGTGTTTGTGGGCATGAGAGCACAGAGCAGGAGCTAAACTCTCTCACTGTGTGTGTAGAGGAACACACCTTTAGCAGTAGTGTAAAAGCAGCTGTTGAAAGTTAAATGCATCCCTTCCATTATACTTAATCTTTGCTTTGAGTGGTAGTTCACAGCTTCAGCTTTGCTAGCTGATTCATCTGGTTGTCTGCCTGTTAATAATGGTCAGACTGAGGACTGGATCTCATAGATACAAAATGCTGTTTGAGCTAATAAGATAATGTCATTCTGAAGTTCAGTAGCATATTCAGAGGAATCAGTTTTGCATTGTTTTGTAGGTTAGAGGTGATAAGGGAGAAAATAGAAGGGAAAATTCCTGTGTGGAGAACTTGCTGTACCACTGAAAAAGTCCTGGAGGTTTGTGACATTTTGCTGTTATTCCTTCTTCAGTATTGACACTCCAGGAGTGATCAGCCGCGTATCACAGCTCTTCAAGGGCCACCCAGACTTGATCATGGGTTTCAACACCTTCTTACCACCTGGTTACAAGATTGAGGTGCAGACGAATGATATGGTGAATGTAACAACACCAGGGCAGGTTCACCAGATCCCCACTCATGGCTTGCAGCCTCAGCCCCAGCCACAGCCGCAGCATCAGTCACAGCCTTCAGCGCAATCAACCCCGACACCAGCACAGCCAGCGCCGCAGCCACCTCCTGCCAAAATCAGTAAGGTGAGAGAGAGGCTTTTGAGTGATGTACATTGATCACACAGGGATCCTGGTGCCTCCAGCTGAACCTGGTGTGGAGCTAAAGAGCTTAAAAGGAATTTCCACACTGCTTTTTTCATAGTACTTGTGAACCTGCACGTGTTGTGCTTCAGCTGCTGGGTTAGGTTCTCCTTTACAGACTTTAAGGTGCATCCTGGTTGCTTTGAGAGTGAGTCAAATAAGCCACCTTATAGTAGTTTGGAAAAGCCTTGTTGTTTTCAGTGGGTAACTGAAAGATGCTCAAATCATCTGATAAAATGTACATGCGTTATTTAGAGAGGGATCCAGCAGCCCCAGGAAAAAGATGCCTGAAGTGTATTTGACTTTGCAAGATGGGCTTCCTAGTTAAACCATTGGGTGTGTGTTGAACTGCCTGCTTTTGTGTATGGTGTCTCAGAGTAACTGAAGTCCCAAGAAATTCCCGATAAAACAGGCTGTTAAAGGTGTTGCTCTTGGTATGAAAGTGTGTGTGTGGTTCAGATACTTGGGGCAATGAAACCTTTAGAAAAGCTTCATTAGTTTCTTGTTAGATTCTTCATTGCTTAAAGTGTAAATTACTTTTACACTTGTGAAAGACTGGCTCAGCATCAGCAGGATGGGTGCAGGAGTTATTGGGGAGAATCCAAAGTGCGAGAGTTCAGGCAAGATGACATGATGTTGCCTTTAAGCTATTGTTTTGTGCACCTGAAATGGACCTTTCAATAGCTTTGTTTTAGTTGTAATCCAGATAATACTGTCCAAGAGATGTATTTTACGTGATTGGAAACAGAACAGGATAATAGGCATTGAAGAAACTTAGTCTAGATTAAATACTGTGCGTGTATTTCAGGCTCAAGAGCAGGAAAGATTTGAGAGCCTTAGGGAGGGAGAGAATCCCCAACGATTCAAGGGTTAATCTCTAAACTGTACTGTTAGTTAACAATTGGCTGGAAAAGAGAAAAACAAAATGGGGGAACATGCAGTTAGAAAGCAGCAGGATTGAAAGTGTGGCGATTAGATGATCTCTAGACAAACATTGGTGGGACTTGCCACCTCCTGTTCAGAAACAGCAAACAAAAGCATGCCAAAAGCTTTGCAAAGCTAAGGTGATCCAGAATTAACTTCCCTGTACCAGATTTCAGGGCTTTTGTCAAAGGAGGAGTGAAGGAGTAGGTGCTCTCAGGGAACAGGTAGCAAGTCTCTTCTTCATCCCTGGGGGCTGTGTGCTTTTCTCCCCATTGATATGCAAAAAGTTCAACTGTTTTTGCTGAAACCTTCGAATGAACCTGAGGGCTGGGCTAGACGATCAGGTGAGATTTCCTTACCGGGCAGGTGAGCAAGGCAGGATCTTGTAACAGCAGTCTCTGCTTGGACAGCTACTAGGAAATGTTCAGCTTGTGAAAGATAATGGTGACATTTTCTAGACCTACAAAGTCAATACTTGTCAGTAGCAGTTAAAAAAGACTGTTCTTTCAAGGGAGTGCAGTAAAAGTCATGCAGGGAGGAGGCTGGTTGACTGGATGTGGTAGCAGATTTCATCTGCTTGATACATTCCAGCTCAGAGGTATCTGTTGAACCCATGTTGTTCCACCGTTGGCATCGGATATAGTTACATGCTGGGTTGTTTCCTCTGGATATGGTCTGTCAGTGGAGTAAAAGTGCCTTTATTCCAAACATAAAGGAATCTGCTAATTCCTAACATGGCTTCTTTTCTTCTCAGCCATCCCAGTTGCAGGCCCATACCCCTGCCAGCCAGCAAACTCCCCCGATTCCACCATACGCATCACCACGCTCACCACCGGTCCAACCTCACACGCCTGTGACAATCTCTCTGGGTACCACCCCATCCCTGCAGAACAATCAGCCTGTTGAGTTTAATCATGCCATCAACTATGTCAACAAGATCAAGAATCGGTTCCAGGGCCAGCCAGACATCTACAAAGCCTTCCTGGAGATCCTCCATACATATCAGGTGAGCTTTAACAGTGCAGATTTGAGTATGTGCATGGCTATTTCTCTTTCTTTGCCACGGGGAGCTAGCTGTGTCTGTCCAAGACTTGCATTTGGGTCTTTTAGGACCAGCTAGCAAGCTAGGAATTCTTGCATAGTACTGTGCTAAAAGTAAAGAAACCACTTAGTGTGCTACTAATCCAGGGCCAGATGGGTGTGTAGTATATATAAGCATATACATATTTAGTGTGTACAAGAATCATACGTTAATGTAGCATGCTAATATTGTACCAATACAGTATGATTCTTTACGTGAGATGCTGAGATCTTTGTTTCGTTCTTTATATCACTGAAGGCTTGGGGTTTTTTTCTCCTTATGCGTCCGTTCTTCTGATGCTTCTCCTCTTTTCCTGTGGCAGAAAGAGCAGCGCAATGCCAAGGAGGCAGGAGGTAACTACACACCGGCACTGACAGAGCAGGAGGTGTATGCTCAGGTGGCTCGCCTCTTCAAGAACCAGGAGGATCTGCTCTCGGAGTTCGGGCAGTTCCTGCCTGATGCCAACAGCTCTGTGGTAAGTCATCTTGGAGATCAGCTTGGAACTGAGATACCTAGTGGAGAACTGTTCTGTATGTAGAAGAACATGCTTTTGCTGTTTGTTTCCTGGGGTGTTCTTGGACTGATCTTTTGATATTGAGGTGCTAGAGCAGGTCCAGAGAATGGCTGGTGCAGGGCCTGGAGCACAAGTGTGATGGGGAACGGCTGAGGGACCTGGGGGGGTTTAGTCTGGAGAAGAGAAGGCTCAGGGGGGACCTGATTGCTCTCTACAACTGCCTGACAGGAGGTTGTGAGGTGGGGTCAGTCTCTTCTCCCAAGTAGCAAGTTCCTCTTGTCCAGAGGAAACAGCCTCAGGCTGCACCAGGGCAGGTTTAGGTGGAGCTGAGGAACAATTCCTTCCCCACAGGGTGCTCAGGCATTGGAACAGGCTGCCCAGGGCAGGGCTGNAGGTTTAGGTGGAGCTGAGGAACAATTCCTTCCCCACAGGGTGCTCAGGCATTGGAACAGGCTGCCCAGGGCAGGGCTGCAGGCACCTACTCTGCAAGTGTTCACACACCGTGGAGACGAGGTCTCAGTGCCATGGGGCAGTGGTGGCCTTGGCAGGGCTGGGGAACGGTTGGACTGGATGAGCTTAAAGGGCTTTTCCAACCTCATTGATTCAGTGATTCTATTTTACTTCCTGGGAATGGGGTCACAGTCATTTATATTGTATTTTCTGGCCATAACTTGTCTTGTAAATACAATTTCTTTGTCTGAAAGGGTTGTTCTAAGATTGCAATAAGTTGAGTAAAATACATTGGTCATCTAAATCTAGGAGGAGCAGGCAGGTTTTTTTGCCTGCATGAGTGGAACTCAGTTCTAATGGTCTTACGGGTTTGTCTCTAAATAAGCTATTGAGTAAGACGACTGCAGAGAAAGTGGAATCAGTAAGAAATGATCACGGTGGCACAGTGAAGAAGCCACAGCTCAACAACAAACAGCAAAGACCCAACCAGAATGGCTGTCAGATCCGACGGCACTCAGGAACTGGAGCAACCCCTCCAGTGAAGGTGAGAGTATGTGCTGGTCATTCAGCAGCCCTGGTGTTCCCAGGAGGCTGTGACAAAGGTTTTTGGGATCTTTGTGGCACAGACTGCAGCTTGACAACACAGAAACTAATGCCTGCTTTTAAAGGAAGCTTTTTGAACTCTGTTTTGAAACCAAAGGCTTTGTCTCTGATTTTCACAGACTGGTGGTCTTACCTGTACCTGAGGGTGGTAATAGTTAATGTACTGGGGACTGGCTTGGGGGAAATAGGGCTTCCCCACTTTATCAGGACACTGCAGAATGTGGGGGGATAGTTTTGGTGGTAAATAAAGCAGTGTTTGGTAGTGAGGGCGATATGTGGGGTGTGGAGGCAAAAGTCTCTGTAAAGGCACAAAATAAATCGGTCCAAATTTATAGTGATGTTTCCAAGGCATGTGGGGAGATAAGGGAAAGAACGATAAAGGTGCCTGTCAGCTTTGTTGTAGCAGAACTTGGAGCAGATGCAGAGGAATCACATTTGCTCATCTTCCCTGTGATAAAGCTGATAATACAATGATGGATGGTTATTCTCTTAGCAGAGCTTGTCCTTTTCAGACGATGCACGTTTTGAGAGAGCAAGGCTTTGTAGTGTCATGAAAGTTGTCCTGTGGCCAGGTGGTTTAGTGTTTGTGCATTGAGGAGAAGTTTGCCTGCTTTATTTGAAGGTGGTGTGTCTTGCTTTGTGATAAAAAGCATTAGCAGGTATAACTGTATCATTTAATTCCAGTGATTTACTTCCCCTTCTGCCCTTTCTCCTCTTCAAATGAAGGGCAGCAAAATAAAACGCATTCTGGAGGCAGCTTTTGGCCTTTTGGAGGTTGCTGGTATGGGGGAAATAAAGGATCTTGTAGTGGAATAAAGAGAGGAAAAGAAATAGGGTATTTTAGGGAGGTGTAAGACTTAAACGACCTGGGTAAGGGGCAGGAAAGAACAGATTTGTGTTGGTCATTTCACAAGTGCTTCCAAAAAGGAGATACTCTGTAGTGTGACTGTTGCAGCCAACTGGTTACAGAAGAGGATGCAACAGTGTGTTAAAAATATTGGGAATTCTATGCTACTGATTAACCTTGGCGAGATTAACTTGTGACACACACTTTCCTGCCAGTTCCCTTCCAAAAAAGAAGCCACCTTTTTTGGGTTTGAAAGCAGATGGAGGGGTCAGGAAGCCAGCACCTTTGTGTGACAGATAATCAAAATATGGCTATGTGCTCTGCTGAAAAGCCCTTTTTTTTTTCCTCCCTCTTGCCTTTCTTTTCGTTAACAGAAGAAACCGAAGCTGCTTGGTTTAAAAGACCAGTCATTGGCAGAAGCCAGCAAACATGGTGTGGGGACAGAATCTCTCTTCTTTGAGAAGGTGAGAAGCAAGATGCAGAGAAAGCCATCTCACATCACTGATTTATGTTCTCGGGATGTATACACCCGATTTGTGACATATATGCAACCCTGATAATGTTTATCAGCTTGATCTCAGATGTGTTTTGCACCCTCCCAATCAAATCCATTGGGTTTGCTGAAAGGGCTGTTGATCTTTTTTGTGGGGGTATTTTCTTTCCACCTGCAGTGTGAGATCTCAGTTTACAAAGCAGCTCATTCCCATTGACACTGGATTTGGTTTTGTCCCTCTCAGCTGAACCTAATTAGTTGCACAGTGTTGCCTGTTGCTGGTTTATCACATGGAACAAGTGATACATATGGGGGATGTTTCCTTGGTGTCTTCCCTAAGCTGTCCCTACATTTCCTTATGGCTCAGAGGGGACTCTATAGTGAACTTAAACAAGCCTTTTAAATAATATTCATGAGTCAATGGAAGTGTTGGTTGCTCCCTGATGATGAGGTTCATTTTGCAGCATGCTGTAGGCCAGCTAATGGTAACTGGCCTATTGTGTAGGTGTTAACATGAGTAAACCTATAAATCCCTGCTGTGGAATTATAACTGTAATGCCAAATACCTTAATGATGCTAGATCTCCATCTGATATGCAGATGGTAACTGCTCTCCTGGGAAAGGTAATGGTGTTGGGATGAATCGTCTGGTTTCCTCATGCTGTGAGGATACGGGTTGCAGGAGCTGGCTTCTCTGTGATAACCCAGGCTGTTAACACAGGCAGAAGCTGGAACAATGTTACCCAGGGCACAACCTTGCACCCTACTTGGAATATTCTCTGGTGTTTAAAAGCAGCCTGGGTGGGTTTGTGGCACTGCAGCTATAACTGATGTTATCCCAGCATTTCCTAACGCAGCTGTTAGGGGGTTCTTTGAGGTATTTCATTCTTCACTTGCAACTCCTTTCTCCAGAGTAGTGCACTGGGTGCTGATGTTGCAGGGCATGCCCCAGCATGGGGATGGCTCACGTCAGTACCTGCTTGCCTGCCCATGTGTACAAGACAAGTTAGTCTGTGTTCAACTCACTCTGTGTTCTGGTTCCATGTGTAATCTCTGTGCATCGGTGGGAAACACAGTGTTGTGTCTCCTGGCCAGTGATGGCATCCACAGCTTCATCTCACCCTGACAGCAACTGCTTTCCTTTTCCCTCCTGCCCGGCAGGTCCGCAAAGCTCTGCGGAGCACAGAAGCATACGAGAACTTCCTGCGCTGCCTGGTTATTTTCAACCAGGAGGTCATCTCCCGGGCTGAGCTCGTGCAGCTCGTCTCTCCATTCCTGGGGTAAGTGGAGGGATGTTTAATCCTTGTGCTCTGTTTCTGTTGTGGAGCCAGGAAACAAGAAGGAACCTTTGTGGTCGTTCAGGGGAATGCATCTGGTGTGGATGGGTGGCACAGAGGAGGGGATCACTGCTCTGAGAGCTGGGTGATGGTTGCTTGGACCACAAAGTACACCTGAGATGGAGTCCTGAGTTGCAGCTTCCTCTGTGGCTGCTTGGCTTGACTTTTATGTGGGTAGGCTGCCACTGCTTAATGTCTGTCCACTAAATGACTGCCCAAGTTAGCAGCACGTTCTCTCATCTTCTGTTGCCTCCAGCTCAGCCTGAGCATCACAAGTGTACGTGATGAGGTGCCATGTGCTGCTGTATGAGCAGGAAAATACTGGTAGCTCTTGGAAGCCTTTCAGTGTGCTGGTGCCACGTGTTTTAGGCTTTCAGACTTTACCTTTATTGGAGCAGGATAATAAGGACCCTGCTTCAGTTTTCTGTCCAACTTCATGCTTGTCTACACCACCCTTTTTTATTCCTTGTCCAAGAGGAGGTGAGAGTGGGATTCCCAGCTGTGTCCTGGCATGCAGGCAGCATTCAGGAACATTGCTGGTGCTGCTTGCTGTGTCTTCCTTTTGCAGAAGAGCAAAGAGAATTATTTAGCAGCCTGTTACTGGAGTCTCTTGCTCTACAATCATGAATTATTTCATTTGAGAATAGATTTGACTATCTGGTTACACAGGAAATATTCTCCTAAAAAGAGTACTGATATAAACCCACTAAAATATACAGAAAGCAGATGAACTCTTTTGTGAAGCAAAAAAAAATGTGGTCAGGAGTGCTATAGTTTTAAGTAGGAATTAAGACTTCCATAATTGCCAGTAGTGTAGAGAGCAAGTCTGTATTAATCAGCTAAACCAAATGAATAGCCTCCCATCAACTTTGGGCAACAAGATTAATGTTCCTTCTTGTGAACTGAGCTCTTGGTTCTAAGGGAGGAGGCAATAGCAACATAAATTGGGTTCAGGACCCCATTACACTAGCTGCTGTGCACAGGAACTGCCCCAAGGAGCTTCCACTTCCTCCATAGCTCTGCTGGCATTGGTCAGGCATCAGCAGGAGGCCACCTATAGCTAGGAAAGGTGAAATATTTGACAGAAAGCCCTGGATTTCTCCCATCTAGTGCCTGTGCTCCCAGCTATAAGAGTGAATGTCTGTATTGGGAAAGGTATAACATAGTTTTCTTATTCTGGAGGCAGACATTACTGTCTGTCATGTAATGAAAAGGCAATAAATGAGCAGTGATTCAATTAGCTTCGGTACCAGGTTCAATTTGTCATATTGCTGGAGCTTTGCATGAGATAAGAGGAGTTGAATAGATGCAGTATTTTAGACTAATAAATTCTTCAGAAAGCTTTTCTCTACAAACAGGCACACTTGGGCCTTGCAGGCAAAGGCTTCCTCATTATTTGTGCTGGCAAGTGTAGTGTGGGGAGGGCAGCGCTGGTTGAAGCGATTGCTCAGCACTGAACCTTCTTGCCATGCAGTTAGAGAATCACTTCTCCGTTTCCTCTTGCTGCTTTGGGAAAGGAAAGGTCTGCTTTAAGGTTAAAACATTTGCAGACAACTAGAAACCTGGCGTGGGTTTGCTGCTGGGGTACATTGGGAGACTCAGATGGGACCTTGCAACGAGTGCTGCCCCTGCAGTGACGGCTTTGGCTGCTCTTCCTTGTCACTTGTCTTGTGGGGACTGTACCCACAAGGCACATGGTGCCTATCAGTGCTTGTCTGTGCATCCCTGTCAGTCTGAAGGGGTAATCCTAAAGCACCTTAGTTGCATTAAGAGCAGTCCACCACAAACTCAGTGTCCTTGCCCATGGGAGGGGGCTTGGAACTGAGTGATCTTTAAGGCCCCTTTCAACCCAAACCATTCCATGATTTCTGTTTGATCAGGCTTTGTGGAAGTGGGATTGAGCAGAGAAGGGTCCTCACTGACCAGACTGATAATTCAGAGGGTCTTCTTGGACACAGTCTGGTTGTAACAGTCAATTCTAGCCTCAGCATCACAGCTCAGCACTGCTTGGTTTCTACTTAGCCAGTTTTTTTACTTCATTCATTTTATTTTCAGGAAATTCCCAGAATTGTTCACTTGGTTTAAGAACTTTCTGGGGTATAAAGAGTCTGTTCACATGGAGACGTATCCAAAGGAGCGGGCTACTGAGGGGATTGCCATGGAGATAGACTATGCCTCCTGTAAAAGACTGGGCTCCAGCTACCGAGCCTTACCTAAGAGCTACCAGCAACCCAAGTGTACGGGGCGGACTCCACTGTGTAAAGAGGTAAGATGCCCTTCTTGAAGGGATGGAGCAAGGGCAAGCGGAACAGAACAGGATAAGGGATTTATTTTGCATCCCTATGGGATGCTGAAAAGGTTCCTGGGGATGTTAGGGCTTGTCTGCTCCCGTGTAGCAGAGTTGTGCTGCTGCTGCTCGCTTCACACTGCACTGAGCCCTGCTGCTCCTGCACTCATGTCCTGGCTCAGGATCACCATGGTACGTGTCAGGACACAAGGTGACTGGTGTTCCTGGTGGCGAGAGAGCACTTGGCACTCCTGACAGCACCTGGATCCTATCCAGAAGCTATTGCACAGGGCGAGGTGTGAGTCTAGGAAAGGTTTATGCTGGAGGCTGGCTGGAAGTTGTGATCCCCACGTGGCTTTGATGGTTGGCATCAGCTCTTCCCCAGTGGTGCTTCTGAAAGGACTGGGGAGCAGCTGGAAAAAAACCCACTGAATAGTTGTGATATTTACCCACTTAAACCGAAAGTAGGGGCATTAGATATATATGATGGTTTAGGTAACCATGTTACCTATGTGAGAAGAACATTAAGATTACAGGCTTACACACAAAGTAGGAAATTACAGAACTAATTTTCTGTGTGGTCTTGATGTGATCTCAGGGATCCTTTTACAAGGTGGTGTGTAATTCAGGATTATGGCTGTATTTTTACCCCAGTTCCCTCTGGTCTGCTTCAGAGTTGTCTCTAGTCCAACTTGACAAGAAAATCATGCTTTCTGTAGACACATTCTCCCTTACATGTTGCTTCTTTCTAACTGGAATGCTAAGATGGCCTCTTGTCTTGAGAAGCAGTGCATTGCTTCAGGAAATAGGCTCCCTACAGGGAGCCAGCCTTCTTGGTCAAGAGTCAAAGCTGGTCTCCTGCAGGATCAGATGTACTCAATGAGCCCTTTGATGTGTTGCAATGGCCCTTTGCTCAAACTGAGGATGGTACTGGCTGGTCCTGTTTCTTTACTGGTGCGGAAGGTGATGTTTTGGAGGTGAGTGAGCAGGACTCTTGCTGAAGGCCAGTTAATAAACATGCTGCGTAAGAGCATTCACTGGAGGAGGGGAGAGCCCCAGCAATCCTTGCCTTCCCTGGATGCCTGCAGACAACAATTAGCGAGGGGATGCTGTTTGGGAACATGACAGGTTTTGTGTTCTTATGCTCCTTGAGAGATGAGGAGGACAAATATGGGCATCCGAGTCATGCAGTTAGCAGTGGTGATAGGTGTTCAGCTGGAGTGAGAGCAGGATAGTGAAAACGAGGATTGCAAGCTTATGTGATGCAGCTCCAAACTTCTCTTCCTGTGAGAATCCAATGACTCGGTCACTCAGGCTTTGGGTTTAAGAAGGGCCTGACTTGCAAGCCTGTCTGCCAAAATCCTTGTGTCTTTGCCTTTGGCCTCATTGAGGTTGGTTTTCGAATGCTCTGTTCCTGTTTTGGAGGTGGTGAAAGCTGCAGGTGCTCACCTGCTTTGTCAGGAAAGGGGTTGCTGGGGTATGGATTTCTACTGCAAATTAGCCTTATTTGGAGGCAGCAACCATGTAGTGTCTGACAGTCAGACCTTGTCAGGGGAGAAACTTGATGAAATTCAACCAGGGCAAGTGTAGAGTCTTGCATCTGGGGAAGAACAGCCCCATGGACCAGTACAGGTTGGGGG
>NDXB01021401.1:4222-15694 GCA_002631895.1 Agapornis roseicollis
GGAAGGGGGGGAAAAAGGGGGGGGAAGGGGCGGTATGAGTGTTTATGTGTTTTGCCTTTCTCATGGAAGCTAACCAAAGAGCTTGAGGATTTAATAATTTAGAAAAAATCCTTGCCAATTCAGTTTTAATAATTATATTTGCTAGACTGTAACTTTTTTTAAAGAAAATGAAAGCATGCACCTTATTAAAATAATAACTGTGATTACTTGAGCAAACATTCAAAGAAATGTTAGATTGAGTAAATTAGTAGTATTTCAGTATTATTCTATTTCTATTAAGTGAGGGCTTTTCACTTTGTGTTGTGAATTAGTGTGTAGTTCCTTAGTAACTTTCTAAACAATGCTTGTTTGTGTATTGCTTTTAGTGTAATTTTTTCATTCTTTAACAGTCATAATGCACATTTGGAGCCAGATTCAGGCTTTTGCGTTAGATCCCTTCACTTTTTAAGTGAGTCTATGCTAGCCATGGCACTGATGCCCATGTTGTGGCTCAGTTTTAGCTCACAGACCACTGAATTATTTGGTGATTGTGGCTTTAGAAGTGCAGTGCCAGGTGTGTATGGCAGAGTACCAATAGCTGAGCACAGATGAGACATTATTAATTTAACGATTCCTCTGATTTTGGTATATATAAAGGTTAAAATAACATTCACATTAATATTATTATTAATCCAGAGGCTGTAAACGTGGTGTTTTGGTAAGCTACCGGTAGTAGGGAAGAAGCTCAGAGTAGAACCACTTCAAAAATACGCTGGTTGCCCAAGTTGAACTCGTGTTGACATTTAAATAGGGTGATATGTTCCACAACAGATGAGAAACAATGCTTGGCAAGAAGACCATTTCAAGAAGTGTACAGGAAAATGGGTCTACTTTCTCTTTTCCCAGTGGTGGAAGAGCTATTTTGGTGCTGGAAACTGTTCCTGTGTGAAGCGTATGGGAAAGAAATAACCAAAGTACTCTGAGCCTGAAAAAGGAAAAAAAATATTTCACAGAGGTTAGTACAGAACGACCTTAGAACCATACTTTTACCTGGGGGAACCAAAACCTGACTATGGCAAGCAGCAGCTTTGGAGAAGACTAGTAGCTAAAATGTTAAAGAAACAGGATTTCAGGAAAAAACTCACTTGGAGGAGGCAGGAACATTAAAAGCAGTAGCTGGTCTAACTTGCTTCTGCAGAAGTGTTGGTTGCATTCCACAGCCAAGTCACTGTCAATAACAGAAATAGCAAGGGTTAATTGTTAACCAGTTTGCCATTTGCCAGAGCCATGAAGTATATTATGGGTAATATAACAAAGTAAATATTTGTAATATCTTTACTGCTAGCCCAGGTATATATATATGTATATATAGCTATTCTGTTCCCTGCATGTGGTAACGCTTTAAAACTATATAATTAGCCTATCACTTTAAGTAATAGCTTGAGATGCAAGCTGCTGCTTTGCTTAGATTACCTTACTCAGTTGAGAGACTGATAATTTAAAACATTAATTTTCAAAATGTGCTATTTGCTCCTTGTTTTCTAAATGGATGAGTAGTAAGAGTAAAATCTTGGGCACACTGTGGTCAGCAGGAGGGGTTTTCTTTGCCTTGAAGTACAGATCATATTTATCTGAGCATAAGGTAGGGAAGTTAAGGGAAAGGTTGCCTGGAGAGGCCATTTTCTAATTTTTCTTGACAGGAATACTTACTCTCCTTGCTCTTCCAGTCTCTTCCCATAATGTAAGAGAGCAGGATCATTAGTCAGAAAAAGCTTCCTGAGAGTTATGAAAGATAGGAGTAAGAATTCAGTCTTCAGTGATTTAAGATTTACCTTTTTTTTTTTTTTTTTCCACCAGAAAAAGAAGTATTAGTGTAATAGCTCAATCCTTCATGTTTTAATCCTTGCAACTTCATGCCAAAGAGGGCATGAAACTGATGTTCAGAGGATTAGTCCATACCATGGTAGGGCATCTGTTGTAACAAGAGTATATACTGGGTAAGGCTGATTTCTTTCAGGAGGAATCAGTTTGGAATTGTCAAGGAAATAGGAGCATTCTGGCTGCCTAATAATCATACTGGGCTATTTTTAGCAATATTTAATAAACTTTGCCAGGAGCAGGTAGAAGATAAGTTGGTGGGGCATCCAAGTACAGAGCTGTAAGGAAAGGCAATGTGCGCACTCTGCAAATGGCCTGGTCGTGAGAATACACTTCAATTGGCTTGTTCTAGGAGGGACCATATTCATACTGATGCTTTTAAAAGCTGCCTGATTTGAGGTTATTTCCACTATCTGTCAGTCAGTATTATTTTTTTTACAACTATAGCTTTGGGCCATGTTTTGTGCACATCTTCTATATGTAGTGCATGTTACTTAAAGTGTTGATGAGCATATTGATTTAATTTTCAATTCTCACCATTCATTTTCTTAAGTAGTTTCTAACCGCTAAAGAAAAGCTCCTTTTGAAAATGTAGTTTTTATAGTTTCTCCACCCTGAATAAGGGGTAATGTTAGGATAAAAAGGGGCAGATTATGGAAAACAAGTTCAGCAACTTGAAATCTCCATGTTGCAAGGGTTTGCTTGGTTTGTTTTGAAAGCTAGTCCAATCAAATTAAAAGCAGACAAAACTAAATTTGGTTCAAAGTTGGCTCACCTCTGGTTTCAGCAGGAGCTGTGAAAGCCAAGTTTAAATTGGGACAGGAAGGGAGGGAATGTGGTCAATAGTCTTAAAGTTGAGCATTTTAAATAGGAAATCTGTTTATGCCTCCAATAGCACTTGCTGTTCTGATTTGTTTAGAAAAGCTAAAACAATTCAGAACAGTGGAGTTGCTTGAGGCTTTTCTGGCTTGGATTGAACTAAACTTTGTCAGAAATTTAAGCTCATCTCCAGGCTTTGATCCATCCAGTTAAGTGGTGTGATTCCAATCTTGACTTAAGGCACTGTCTTGCCATTACTTTCTTCGTTTTCCTTCTTTTGAAATATTGAGCAAAACATAAATATTTTCTAGTTTTAAGAATGCATCATGTAACTTATTCCATATGCTTTTCTAACAAAAAAGCCCTTCTGATTTTGTCATAAATATTAAAATACTGTTTCAAGGTACTATTAATAATATGGGATCACGAAAAGAAAGACTCGCAAGGGGTTTTTTTGAGAGAAATACACTGATATTGCTCATTACTGAAATGTGGTAGTGTTAGTTTGGGTTATTTGTGATAGGAGAAATAGCATAATAAGTGCTCACTTGAAGAGATAAAAACTAAGGGGAATATAGTTGCCAGATAAAGATTTTTGTCTGGAATAAACATTCCCTCCCAAAATCTGTGGAATTTTCTATACTCAGATTCTTCGCATTATGTATTAAATTTCTTGCAATTCTTTGGCTTAACCTGTTTCTCATTCCCTCATTCTCATTTCTCTTCTCCTCCTGCCCCCACTACAGAATAGCAAGTTTTTCAACAGGGCAGTTGTCACAACAGTCTGCTGAAGCATTGAATCACTAATGACTTAAAGCATCATCTTTGCTGATTCATTACTGCTCCTAGCTGGATAGTTCAATGATTTATATAATACATTGTATTTACATATGTACAATTTATGTAATCTGTGCAATACATTATATTTATGTAATTCATGCAAATAGTGGGAACAGGAATTCTATTCAAATTACTGCATTAGAAATTCAGCCTGCTAATGTGGAAGAAAATAACTACATCTTTTTCTCGTATAGCAAAATTCTAAATCTGTGACAAACAAATTTGGCAGAAAGAATACATGCATATTCAATTGGAATTGATACAGTCCTTAATTTAGTTCATACTAAGTTGTCATTCATACATTTACTACATGTGATGCTGGCAATCTGAATCAGATCTTGCATCTTTGGGGTTAGTTTGCAAATTGCTGGTTAGAATGATTTAGATACCTTTAACATAAGTGTAGACAAATTTCAAGAGTCAGCACCTCTTTCAAATCTGGCAGCAGTAATGAGGAGATGTGGTACACGTTAAGAGGCATAGCCGTGAATTTGCAGTCCAGATGTGGCACATTCAGAGGACTTGTGATGATAGTTCTTGGTCTTCCATAGTGGTGAGTTTTATAAAAATGAAGTGAGAAACACATGTCCCCTTTGCTCTGTCCCTAGTAAGTGCTAGCAGCAGTCCGGACATCTTTGTGGGAATATTGCAGCTGCCCTCCATCTTTACTGAACGGCGCAGGCAACAACTGAAATAAGTTGGCAGAGCTGGAATTGTAATGTGATGCAGAAGATCATGCATATGTTCTGAAAAAGATGTGATTTCATAAATCTCTTGTCAGCAGCAAAGGGGAGGTGATAGTCGTTTGTAGGCTTAATGAGATGTTAGTGAAAAGTGTATTGTTAGAGGTATAAGAGTGAAGAAACTGTGAAATTTGGGAGGTATTTCATTGTACGTGGAAGAACACAGTACATATTCGACAGGACCAGGACTCTAGCACCAGCTCTTTATTTAGATTTGCTCTAGATCATGAAGCATACATTTGTCAGGGAAGAGGTTAAAACTACATAAGGATCAAGGCTTTTCTAAAGAATGGCCAAATGCCTTATACTGCCTCTCTCCACCACAGCCCCCAGTCCTGCTCCCTTTCCTGGTTTTACCAGTAATGAAGAGTATGACGCTTGCATCTGGGGAGCAGGAAGATTATCTTAAAGACACCTAAAAGGAAGCTTAAAGGAAAGGGTTACTTGAATCCTGCATTCAAGGGAAAGGAATGTAGAGCTGACAAGCATTCCTCCCACTAATTTCCCTCTTCTGTCAAATACCTATATTATTTTCTCTGTCATCTGGATTCTCTGCCTCTGGATCAGGATCTTCTGTCTTCTCCTTTCTTCCCTCCACCTGCGCTAAATTTTACTGCTGCTAAACATCACTCTTTTATTCCCTTTTTCTTATTACTTCTCTCCCTTTTTCTTATTACTTCTTTGCTTCAATATTTAATTTTTCTCAGCCCTGCAAGCATGCGTTCAGGGATGCAGTTTGTTCTCTTTTCAAAAGTAGTTTGATTCTGTAGAATTTTGTTATACTCTGCTAACATTTTTTCAAAATAAAAATAAAAAACAATCTTCAAAGTCTCCAATTACATCATTTTTCATAGTGGTTTTCAAATTTCTGCTGGTCATTCTATACAAACTGATTACTTATTTGAACTGGGGCACAGTTCAAGTTCAGTGCTTACCCTGTCTCTTTCATCTGCTCTCCTTCTGCAAAAGCTCATAAGCTAGAAAATCTGAATATATAGTTTTTGCAGATGTACTGCCTTGTGAGTATGAAGCGTTTGCCTGGGCTAACATTTGCATTCTAAATCTTGTTTTCTTTTCGCTTTTTTGACTGTACAGTGAGTGCCTTACTCTAAATACAGAGGAAAGCGTTGAGGCAGAGAACATTTTCACAGTCTGGACCATGGTTTGATCTGCCACCTTCATGTTGCAGGAAAAGAATAGCAGTATTTGGAAGACTTAGTTTGGGAGGGGAAACAAAAAAATTTGCTACGCCTCAGAATTACATATGCATTTAATTGCAGATTCTCAAGTTAGGAGCATTGACGTTACCAGCTTTCTCTCCCTTGCTTTGCCCCAGTCCCTAGTAACTGTGCCAAACTTCAGGGCAATCCAAAAAAAGCTCATATATTTTATTCCTTTTTCTAGTCTGTTGGAAAAGTACCCTTTTACGTAGAAGGGCATTATCTGTTTACATATCACAGTAGAGATTTGACTTTCTGGAGATACTGAGGATGCTGATGAAATTATTCACTTGGGGGTTGGGAGGTGCTAAGCGTGTAAAAACATTCTTAGTTCTAACCAAGAACAATTTCCAGAGCTTCTCTAGAGTTAGTGATTATTTTGTTCTTTCTGGTCAAGCAATTCGCATATAAAATTTACAGTTCATAAAGATCTGTCATAAATACAGAACACTGCTGGCTTGGGTGAGCTAGTCTGCTCCTCTGGAAGAGCTAAGCACTCAGCAGCAGCACAGTCTCTGCAAAGGAAATAGTGTCTCACTCATCTTCTGGGATTATGTGAATGTGTTTGGAGAGAAGTGGAGCAAAGACAATCCACAGACAATTTCTTCTTGTTTAAAAGGCCTTTTGCAAGTTTTGGTGGGGGGTCAACTAAAAAACCTGGAATAATCACGGGGAGAATGGCAGAGCAGTCTCATGATATTAATGTTTTGTCTGTTCTTAACAATGGATTTATGAGAAAGTTTTATGTCTCTATATATCTGTCAGATATTTTGGCTACTTAAATCAAGAAAAGACCAAGGAACTTGGAAAGGCACCAGCCTAGGGAATGAGCTGGAAGATTTCTGCATTTATGTCATCAGAGAGCCTATAATTTTGGCACAGTTACAGGAAATAGGAATTTCTTTTTTCGCTCTTGAGACATATAGTAGTATACTTGCTTTTTTTTTGAGTGCCTTTTTTTCTTTTCATGTCTAAAAGCAGTTCAGACACCTGTGATCACATTTTAAGCTTTCCGCACAAAGACTCAGTTCGTTTTTTACAGCTGTTTGTAGATTTGCTTTGGACAGATCTCAGACTTGTTTGCCTATGCTGATCTTCATGTGAACAATTTTAACCTTGATATGTGTGGCAAACAGCATTTCAGCTATTATCTCACAATAATCTTCCCACTGCTGCTTGTCTCTGTTCAGCATTCTCTTGCTGCACTTCTTCCCTGATTAATGCAGTTCTGAGGTCTGCCCAGGTGCATGTTCTTTTGGTCTCTGTTCCTCTTGCTGTGCTGCATTAAACCTCCCTTCATCTCAGTGTTATCCCTGCTATCTGCTTCTCTTATCTACCAAACCTTTTTTGGAATTAGAATTTTGCTTTAAATACTTAAATAGTTTTATTAATAGTTGCCTTCATACCTATGCTCTTGAGTAATGTGAGCTAGAGCTGAAACAAAGAATTGGGAAATAGATGAGAGATGCCTCTTAAAGTGTCAGTAGTTTAAAATCCAGTATGTATGCATCTATAGACTTAGAGGTAAAACTTGGAGCCTTCCTTGGTATCAGTAGTAGACATTCTAGAGAAGGTATTTGTGGAGACTGTTTAGAGGCAGGGGATCAAATCAATGTTGAAAATAAAGATTAATGAAATCAGGAGGTATCTAGGAAAAATTCTGCCACCTCCAACCTCAGTGGTTGTCAGGTGTTCTTCAGAGATTAAGAAAAAAAAAATCTGGGTGCTGATAAATTATTTTGGTTTAAAAACAAATTCTGAAATCTTGATTGATTGTCATGGTTGTCTCCTTATGACCTGTTTTACCTTTCCTCTGTTCTAATTCAGAACTTGGTGAGAACTGTGTAATCTACTGAGTATGCAAATACAAATTCAAAATAAACTTGTAGGTGGTCTAGTCATGTGTTAAAAAGAGAGAGGAAAGAGAGATGCACTTCATATCTGTGTATTAATGAGTCCACGTTTGTATTAACTTGCCTTCCTCAGGTCTGCATGAGCTTCTTCAAGTGCTGCTTTAAGTCAGCTCTGGCTGTTCAGTTCTTTCCCCTTTTTCATTTGGAGTGGTTGTGCTTTTTTAGTCACAGGAAAGCTACTCTGCAGAACAAGAGAGGAGCTGACTAAATTTGAAACAAATAAATGAAACATTTATCTTCTTAAAGTGAAGTCTGTACCCACCTCTCATCCTCCAATAAGCAAAATCATTGGCATCATTGGAGACCCAGGTAATACTGGAGAGAAAGAATGAACCCTAAGATGTGCAGTATGTTGGTAAGAATGTTCTGGTGATAGCTATACTGGGCAGGACATGGATCTATGAGAGCTGGATGGATTAATGTTGGGGTCAGAGGACTTCTGTGGAAAGCACAAGAAACTGGAAGTGGAGAAACAGCAGTGGGGGTACAGGGAAGAAGTACCATCCTTAAGATGTGTGTGGCTGCCTGTGGCTGCGTGTGTGTGGCTCCTTAAGATGTGTGATGGTGACACAGGAAGGATAATGGGGACACCTGCCAGTTCTGTCATGCTGTAAGGAATGCACAGGTAGTGAACTACTGTTTTCCACAAGTTCAAACATACTCGGGAGTTAGTGGGTGAGGTCTGTATTCATGGAAGTCACTGTCAGAAGGTTAATTACCTCAGTTTATTCACACAATAACTTCAGCTGCCATCACTATTTTATCTACATGACCGTAATAACCTAGAAATAAACTATTTGCACTAAACACTTGCTGACTGTTCATCATTAACTGCTCCAAAGTCTTGTAGTTTCTGAAGTAGACTGTTGAGTTCTTCTTCACAGTGTGATCTCCCGCTTGCACTGTAAAAACCTTCTTGGTTGTAAGTAGTTTGAATGTGTAAATATAGCTCCAAGATGATCAGTTACAATCTTCACACTGTACAGTGTTGCAGTCTTCAACCTTATAGCACATTTGACATCCAACTTGCACTAAACATGGTAGCTAAATCCCCCATACTAACCAATTATTATTTTTCCTTTTCATTTGTGCAGAGATCATAGGGAGCAACTGTTGTGGAAACCAGGCTTTTTTCAGCTTAGTGCTTATTGGCACCTCAGAGCAGTGATTTGTTGCTCTCCATTTTTTTTGCATGGTGTTCAACTTTGCTATTATAACTGAAGAAGTTGCTTTTAAACAGGGGAAAATTAAACAAGAGAACAAAAATGTTGCATGCAACTTGAGATCACAATTTTTTAACGTGATCTACAGCTTGAAGCCCCTTTCATGTGTCGTGCAGAAACCATAGTGCTGTGAATGCTGATGCTCATCTTCCAGCTGGAGCAGGCCACATGTCCTGAAGTGCCTGGGGAAGAGTCTCATGTATTATAATCCCTCTCAATCAACCAGCCAGGCATGTGTCTTCTGTGGCTAAAATGCAGACTCCAGCATCTCAGACTGGATATGCTTTTCGTCCTGTGAAGGAAACTTATTTAAACTGTCCTGTAACTGAAATGTGCCAAACATATGGGAAGGGAATGTTTTTTGGACTCAAGATGTGTGTGGCAGTGGAATCACTGTGCAAGAAGGGAGAGGATTGTGTGGAGGGCGTGACTGGAACAGGTTGTCCCTGGTCCTCTCTTTGCTCCCTCAGGGGAAGAGAGGAGAGGGATTCTAGGCTGATGCCTTCTGAGGTCTTGAACCTGGCTTTCAGAGGAGACATGCCTTTTCTGTGCTTTGCTGATAATTCAGCAACCATGCTTGTATTAATGAGTGTGGCTTCACTGAAGACTTTATTTTTGACAGCTTTAGAGGTGCACAATATTACCCTAGACTGAAGGCCCCTGTTATTTTTCATCAGATGTAGTGCTTTGGAAGATTGATTGATACATTCTGTTTTACAGACCTGGAACATACTTGATGCCATTTTAGCAGCAGCTTACTGTGTACTTATTTGGGGTTTTTTAATCATCTTCTTTCTGCTATTCTGGGGCTTGAAACGGTAAAAAATTACACAGCGAGTGTGCTGCAATAAAATTCAGTTTTTTCTTTCCTTCTTTAGAGAAATGAATTATAAATGTCCTTGTTGCCAAGCACTTGATAACTATATAAGTGGGAAAACCTCTCAGTGATATACCTTAATAGCAGAAATAATGATGTTTGAACTTAAGTCTGTTTATTGAGACTTCATTAGCTTTGCAGGTGAGAAAGCAAGTGGAGGAAAATGTACTCCAAACACACACTAGGCACACTGGAGACAAGCAACCAGCTAAGTCCCCTCTAGCACTTCCTCATTATCCAGCTGCTGTTGTATCTTTCATGAACTACAGATACTGTGGCTTCCATTCACTTTTTTGTTTATGTCTGAGCTGGATATTTTTGTTTTGAAGTTTATGTGTGTGTGTTTATGTGCCTGAAAAGTGCTTGTGTGCATGCATATATATGTGTACACCTTTTTTTCAGGTTTCTGAAATGAGTTGTCATGTCTGAAGATAGAACACATGAGCTGTTTTTACACAGTGATGAGTCCCCAGACAATCCTGGCTAGGGTTTGGTTTTGTTTTGATTTTGATTTCAGACTGTCTTCCTCATAAATACTGAAATGTGATTGACTTGAAGTGTGCTAACCATTTCACTATGTTGACGTTGTATGTCCCTGTATTAAACTTCTTAATCTCCTCCAGCAAACTTTTCAGGTTTTTTAGGACAGGAGGATCTTGTTATAATCATAAGGGTGGAATCTAGTTCTGTGTATTACAGTACCATACTGCATGTTATTTGCACAAGAGCCCCCTTTTAATGAGAGTAAGTTCCTAGTGCTGAGAGCCAAAAATCATGTTTTACTGTTTATCCTTTACTATTTGGCATGTCCTCAGACAATTTGTTTGTTGTGCTGGATCATCACGGGGTCTGTTAGATCATCTAATTGAAAACAAGGGAGTTTGTTGTCCTGGAACATCTCCAGAATTTGTTTGTTCCGCAGCCAAGTCCCTCCTATGCTCTAATTCTGAGGTCATCTCTAGAAGTCACATTTGCTATGATTAATTTATTTCCCTGTTACACACTTGGAGTCTAAAATTTTTAATTACATGCATGGCATTTTAAAAGCAACAATGTAAATGTATCTCTAAGGCTAGTCACCTGGCCTTCAGCCTGAGATGGAAGGTTACTTGTTCTGTCCTCTAGCAGAACTGCACTGATTATTGTTGCTTAAGATACAGATAAGGTACTGAACAGAGAGAAAGTTTTTTAATGGATATGTATTTCTGTTTGTGGGGGGGGGGGGAAAGCATGCTTTGCTTTTCATTTTTTCACATCTGATTATTCAATAACAGCAGGTATGTGACAGCATGCTCTGTCTGCTAACATCAGGCTTAAACAATATACCTTTGTTTCTGTTCAGAATGTCCCAAGTTCTTTCTATAGCAACTTTAATCAAGTTTTTCTTGGAAAGTGTATTTGGGGGTAGGGTGTGTCTGTTCTTTTATTTGGTATCATTCAAAATGTAATCTGCCTCTTAAAAGGTGCACTGAGAAATGGAGTTGCTCTTTAGGATTTTATATACTGATCTACAAATATAAGTTTCTTCAGGAAATAGGAGTCTTACTGCCTCTTTTGCCTGAAAGAGATTTTTATGCCCCATAAATCAACGAGAGTTTCAAAGGGCTAGTTCCTATCTTCAGATAATTACATATTCAGTAATTCATATATGAAACCTGTATCATCTGTGTCAAAAAGGAAATCAGATTCCTGCTGACAGCTGTTAACTCCTGAGCATGAAAATTGTGAGGAAGGGGGTTTAAAAGTTTATATTGTTCTTTTATGATGGTTATGAGTTCTCATACAACTGTGCAAAATCATCTGTATGATTTCTTGCAAAGCTAATGCTGCAGGCACTGATTGTTGCAGTGGATGACAGGTATTGAAGAGACCCCAAGTAAGAAAGCAGGAAGAGCAGATGATTTAAAAAAAACAAACAAACAAACAAAAAAAAAAAAAAACCAACCAACCAAAAAAAAAAAAAAAAACAAAAAAAAAAAA
>NDXB01021401.1:15812-34521 GCA_002631895.1 Agapornis roseicollis
GGCAAAAAAAAATAAAAAAACCCAGAAGGAGAGAAATTTATCAAAGAAGGCATCTGTAAGAATTGGAGAATGTCATCTTTCAGAAAATGATAGGTTAGTCCTGACAATTAGACTTGGAAAGCAAGTAAAGGAGATCAGGGCACAGAAAGAAAAGAGAGGTGGTATTGCTTAATGTGCTTACTTCCTATACTAAAGATAGCTATCTAAATAAAAATGTCACTGGTATTATGGAGTAATTGTAGACCAGGATGTATTCAGTTTGCTCTGGCTGGTTGACCTTGCGTAGCTGCTGATGGAAATGAAACAAGCCATGTTGTGATCAGCACTTTCTCTGGGCTGCTGTGCAAAGTTATATGAATAGCTGTCTGTGTCTCTATAGGTTTTGTGGGCTATTGTACTGAGCCCAGTTTTCTGCAGATCTTCCAAACTCAAAGCAGAACTGTTCTTTGTGCCCATTTCTGCTATGCCTCTCAGAACATGTGCTCATGCTGGAATAATTCATATTTGGATGATCCAGCTTGTCAGAAGCTAAGGTTTAAAACTTGGTGCAGGTGCTGATCTAGCAAGCAGCCCAGTAAGGGAACAGCAGCTCTGTGCATGTCATCTAATCACTGGGTTGTCATTTTACAGCATAACAAGTCTTACTAAACTTTTGTGGAATAGCTTGAACCTAGGTTTTCTGGTGTTTATGTAGAAAATACAGATCCTTCTTGTGCCACCTGCTTTCTCCTAAAAAGGGAGTATCAAAGGGTGAGGTCCATATTGCACACTGAAACTGCATAATAAAACCTGCAGTAATTGGAGGTGGACTCCAATGGCTTAAGCATATTAACAGTTTCTGTGAACTTGATATCTTATTTTTGCAAGTAGTTCCTTTCACATTATCGTAGGTCTGGTACTCTTTAAGGGTCTATCTATCTTCTTCCTTGCAGGCCTGCTCTGTAAGTGAGTTGGTAGGCAGACAACTCTTTAATACAAGTTAAGGAAGTTGGGATTGACAGCTGCTCAAAAAGTAGCTGGGAAAATAAAAGTAACAAAAATGCAGAACAAAACACATGTAGAGCTGCAGGACGGTAGCTTGGCTCTTGGCATAAGAAAATTTGTGTTTGG
Source organism: Agapornis roseicollis (assembly GCA_002631895.1). Taxonomy (NCBI): domain Eukaryota; kingdom Metazoa; phylum Chordata; class Aves; order Psittaciformes; family Psittacidae; genus Agapornis; species Agapornis roseicollis. Next base: position 16,923 of record NDXB01021401.1, read on the forward strand.
TCATAGTAAAAGCAGGATACACATGCCCAAAAACTGAAAGTGGAAAGTGGGCCATGCACAGTCAGATAAGAAAACAGCAGAAATAACAGAAAGTACTGTATAGAGGGATTACTCATTGAGAATTAAAATGTTATTTCAATCAAGATGAACGGGAATTTTTGTGGAAGCAGTGAAAGACCGAAACAAGTATAACAAGTCTCTGGCTTGAGTTTGTGCCAAAGCTCACAAGAGACAATGTGGACTATGAATTAATCAACAAATACTGCTAGTAGAGTCTCTGAACAGGATTATGGGGTTCCACAGGATTCTCACAGAGGTAACAAATTTGGCTTCACTTATACTGGATCACTGTGAAAATTGAAGGCCTTGTGGTTTTTGCAGGTATGTTTTGTTGAACAATTCTAGCATATGACTTCTGGATTTCTGCTCAAAACCAACTAGAATTTAGATTTTGGTTCTTCTAAAGTTCTGTGAAACTCCTGAATATCTTTTTAGAAAAAATACTACAAAAAACTGTATCTGAAAATGTACCCACAGACATACGAATGTCCACTCTTTTCTGATTTGTTCTGAGCAGCAACTTGCTGTATTTTTAATGGTGCCATCCTTATTTTGAGGTGAATCCTGACTGAAAATACTGACCAGGGGTCACTTAGCAAATAAAATTATAATCTGCAAATATACTGTTTGTTTTCCAACATTTCAAGGTACTCAGTGCCTTTCAGGTACTTTGGTAATGTCCATTGTAATTTGATTGCAATACCAATATTTTTAAAGTTTCAATCTGATGTTTATCTAAAATAGTTTAGCTTGGGCATATGCATTTTCTTGTTCACTTTATAGACATACATACAGATTTTGAGTATTGTCTTGCGTTTTGATTTAGAGAAAAAAAATTAATAACTGTGAACAAGCAAACTTTATAGTCCTTGGATGCTAAGGTAATTTCTGGTATCTTCATCAGACTTCACAAAAACTCAACCAGTCAAGATAAATACTCTATTAGCATTTGAGTAGTGGTGAGTCCGTGATACAGTTGATGGATTGGTTATCACTCTAACTGAATTCTCTCACACATTGTGAGCCTCCAAGAAGAGCTGGTAACCACTAGCAGGCTGCTGCCATCATCAAAACGCTTTTCTGATCCACACCCTGTCCTGAGTTGCCCTCCTGAAAAGCAGATCTGCAACTTTGGGCTGAATGAGTTGCCCTCCTGTGCCAGCAGTGCCCAGGACAGTAACAACAGGGCCAGTCTCTGAGCTACCCTTCCAACTCAGTCCTAAGAGTGGTGCTTAGTTTACTTTTCTAATGAAGTAAAACTTTTACAGACTCATTCATCTGATATTTTTATTTCTTAATTTGAAACTCACGAGGTGATTACTTCTGAATTTGCATGCAATATATGCCACTGATGTGATGGAGAAACATGCACTCACACATGGGATAGGCCCATGGACAGAGCAAACTTTTATTATTGGTGGGGTTTTCTTTTGAGAGAGAGAGGAAAGGGATGACAGAAAGAAAGAATAATCCTGTAAGTATAGGGAACAGAGCCATAAGAGAGAATTTCATACCAAAAGACAGAAAATTCTTATGTGTGTGTAAGCTTTCAGTAACAAGCCAACAACATACCTATTACCTTAGATTTTACTTTGCATAATTCTTTGTGGAGAAGGAGGAAGTTGTTATCTACTGCTTGCTTTTCATTTTTATTTTAAGGGAAATGCAGGCTTACTGGAGTGTGTTGATAGGTAAATGCTAATTTTCATATGTATTGGCATCAGTGCACACAAGGCATTTTATTCAAATTGTACTAACTTGTAGTTGCAGTAGAATCAGGAGGGGGAGGGAATTATGACACTCTAAAAGGTCAAGATGCTGGCTTTTGAAAAAATAATGTCACAATCTCTGTTGTGAATAGATAGAGTGTAGCTTACAGTTGAAACATTTGCCTTCCAGTGGCTCTCTGTACCTTTGCAAAGTATCACTAGAGCTGAGGTCGCTTCATGAGATTTAAGCATCTGAGTTGCTTGTCCATATGAAATTTCTCATTGCCTGAGGTCATTGGGTGGCTTATTGCCCAAGTTGAATGTTGAAAGAACTATTAATTTTTAAGTGAAGAAAATAATTAAAATGTATTAACATTATTTTCTTAAGAAAGAAGTGGGATCATTAATATCACTAATAATGATTGATCATGAGTAGAGGTGATAAATCACATGCACAAGGTCTATCACTTGATGGTGACCAGCAAGTTTGACTTTACTGTGCCTTTAGTTTCCAAATTATCAACGCCTCAGTGAGAATACGCTAATTTTGGCTTGCTGCCATGCAGTGAAGTTGCTCAGCTGTATTTCCTGCTAGTAACCTTTATTTCCATTTCACAGAGATTTCTGAGCACTGATTATTAGGTCTCTACTTAACTCACCTTGAATCCATTTATTGTCTGTGAAGAGAAGTAGGCATTTCAAGGGAGGAATTGATTAGATAATAATGTAATTTTGTAATTCTGAGATTTTAAATCTGTGTTAGAATGAGATACATTGTACCCCGTATTTAATTTATTGCGTTACAAGATTCAGCCCTTCTCACTGCAGTTGGCTAAAATTGTTATTCATGATACACTTTTGCATACTGCATACAATTTTAACCCTTAGTGAACATAACACCATGTGTTTACTATGCATGATTATAGCAGATTTTCTGTGTGGTCCATATCAGAGATCTCCCATATAATATAATGTAATATACTGTTGTGTTAACCCTCAAAATGTTCAAGTGAGCAGATTCCAAGCATAAGCTTGGAATTTATAATAAGATATAAATCTGTTGCCAGGGTATCGTAGAATCATAGAATAGTTAAGGTTGGAAAGGACCTTAAGATCATCTAATTCCAACCCCCCCTGCCATGGGCAGGGACACCTCACACTAAACCATGTCACACAAGGCTCTATCCAGCCTGGCCTTGAACACTGCCAGGGATGGAGCACTCACAACTTCCTTGGGCAGCCCATTCCAGTGCCTCACCACCCACACAGGAAAGAATTTCTTCCTTATATCCAATCTAAACCTCCCCTGTTTAAGTTTGAAACCGTTACCCCTTGTCCTGTCACTACAGTCCCTAATGAAGAGTCCCTCCCCAGCATCCCTATAGGCCCCCTTCAGATACTGGAAGGCTGCTATGAGGTCTCCACGCAGCCTTCTGTTCTCCAGGTTGAACAGCCCCAACTTCCTCAGCCTGTCTTTGTATGAAGGGTTTTCATGTGCCAAGTAAAAAAAAAAAAATAAAAATTAAAATACATCATAATGTACATTTTGAATAGAGCAAGCTGAAAAAAAATGAAAAAGTCATTATTTTGGTGTTATATAGATAATATAGCATAGATTTGCATAGTCTACAAGTAATCCAAATACTTCCACAATATTGGTTGTGTAAAGAATGATATTTTAAGTTGTCATTTTGCTTTTGATAACAAACAATTAGCATAGTCATCCGCTAAGATTTAGTTCTTAAAATCTGATAGTAAAATTCAAAAACAAACAAAAAATGCCCCTTATATAATAGGTATATGGCAGCTGAATTTTTATGTCTGTCAATATTTTGGATTTTTGAAGTGGAGCCTATTTATTTAGCACATTCCAAGAAGGCACAGAAAGGAAGGATTTCTGGACATTCAAGGAGTTCATGGGAACAGTATGCCATAAATGTAAACTCCAACATGATGCAATTTAAGTTGTATACTCATTCAAATTTCCATAGACAATTGAAATTGCTATCAGACCACAAGAAGGGAAATGCAGAATTTGGCAGCATTGGAAGCATTTCGCCACAGCATCAGGTTTTTGTGTTCTTTGGCTGTGTGCTGTGTATGGTTTATAAAAGACAGCCATTGGCTCATACTATAAATCACATACAGTTTTAGAGACAACACATAAAAAGTAACCAAGTTAAACTTGAAAATTTAGGTGCTTAACAGAGTGACATCTTTTTCTCCTTTCTACTTAATTTCTTGTGGTGCATACAGCGAAATAATCTGATCATTCAGAGAGCTGTAAATAGCAGAGAAGGTAACTTGGGCTGGGGAAGCAGTATGGTAAAGGCATGAAGAGAGCCTGAGGAGATTCACAGCGGGGAGGCTATTGTTTGCTGACACAATAGAAGGAACAGGCTCCAAAAGGTGTGTGGACTCCTGCCATCTTCTGTCTCCTTTCCCGCCAGTGGACGGGACTTCCACAGCAGAAACAGCAGTTTGCCATGATGAAGTGGAAGCGCAAGGAAAAGGACCTCTCCGTGCTCGGGTTCACTCTTTCTCCTGGGGTAGCTCTCTGCACTGGCCCAGTCTGGGTATTGCTGTTGTGTTCTGCAGTCATGCTCCTACAGAGCCCGCCTCTTCTGGCGGCTCAGAACTCTGATTTTCCTGTCTCATTTACATGTGGCTCACTACATCTTAAGACAGAACTATTAAAGTAGGTAAAACAGTTCAGATTGTATTGTAGTAAATGCTTAGATCACAGGAAAGCTCTCTTGTACTTCTCTGGAAAGCAACAGAATGCCTTTGATTTCTTTCAGGCAGAACTAGTGGTCCTGACCGTGGTTCTAGATAAAACATTGCCCCCAACAGCTCTGTGCTTGCTGTGGTAGAAGGCTGCAGCCCTTGTGGCCCAGGATGACAAAGCAAGCCACAGCATTCTATGTGCTTCACCTGGACATTACAGGAAATCACAGGGATCCCTGATCTGATAAATCCCACCACTCCTAGTCTCCTTCTTTGGTACCAGCTGTCCTTTCTTGCTATCTTCATCCCTCTTCTCTGAACTTCTGCCAGCTTGTGATCATTTCTCTTGAATGGAGGTGACCAGTGTTGATCATGTCTTCCATGAATTCCTATGAGTATAATGTTAATACTTTCCTCTATATGTGCAATACCTTATTGTATATGTTCTGGGCCTCCATTTGTTGGGGGTTTGGTTTTTTTTTTTTCCTTTCATTTTGCTTTGTTTTGTTTTTGTGGTCACTCTGACAACTCATGGTCATTCTGAGGTGAAATATACGCAGAAATTAAGCTTTCGAAGGGGAGGACTCTGATGCATGTGCAGAGTATCTGAGATGCATAAGCAACTCAAATTTGGGTATTTGCTATTTTTTTATAATTTGCTTTTGCAATCTCAATAAAATTTTGTAAAACTGGGTGGCATAGAATAAATTCCTGTCACGTATTATGTGCCTTTTTCAGGTGTAATCCTTAATTATTTCTGAATGGACAGCTGTACATTTCCAAACACAGATAAACACAATATAAATAAGTTGTTGTATGGACCACAAGCATGTGAATGGCACAGAGAAGTTTTAAGCTAGCTTAATTTGAGTCATTTACATGTTCAGACAATATGCTTGTGTGTATTCTTCCAAGCTCTCTGTAAACAGTGTTATGCTGGTTTGTATTTCTGGTGAGTGTTTTGGAGGGCTAACCTAGTAATAGCTGGTTTTCCCTACATGAGCAGGCAGCATACTAAGCTGTCTAAAGGTGAAGAACAGATTTGTCAATGAAAATTTATCGTGGTTATTTTTATTTAAATTAAGTGTTCCTAGTTAGTGTCCATGTAAAAGGGCTATGTAAAAGGATACAATAGCCATAATGTATCTAATGATCCTTTACTGGCAGATTATGATCCTATCTTTATTAGTGGTACTAATTGTGGTGACAGTGTTGCTGACAGGTTAAGCCATTTCTTGCAACAATAGCTTTTGTGCTGCTGCATTGGGATCAGAAATGCAGTTCCCAAAGATTTGCATATTATGAAGAATAGGCTGCAAAGACATGGAAGCACAATCTTGTCATTGTGTTCAGTGATGTGGGTGGTAGATTGTTATAGCTGATCCTGAGCAGGAAGAGCTTGCATATGGGTAGGTTTAAAGGCCTTTAAATGTTTTAGGATTGTTAGGCAACTTGGTTGGCTAAGTGAGTGGTGGTGTTAGTTGTTAAATACTCTGAGCAGCTGTAAGCTCTCTTAAAACCCTCGCACTGTTTTAAAATGTACAGTGCAGTGTCCGAACAGCTGGCATAAACTGAGATTGCTGGATTAGACCACTTGTGTATTTGTACTATTGCTAACCGTGGACACTGCAGTGTTAGTTCTGCTTAGCATTGCACTACATCAGTTGGACATTAGCTAAGATTTAAAATCTCAAGGATGTTACAAAGCATTATGCTAGAATGGTTCTCCATACAAAACAAAACAAAACAAAACAAAACAAAACAAAACCAGACCAAACCCTAAACCAAGCCCAAAACAAATGTACCTGTAATTATGCAGATTGAAGAGAAACATGACACCATTGTTGATCTAGCTGAATCTTTTTAGGAAGCTTTCTCACATTATACATTTTTATTTAAAACCGGAGTTTTTCTTTACCAAAGTATGTGATAAAATACAGATTCCTCAGTAACTTATTATTTTTAAGTGACTTCTTCCAAAATGCCTGCAAGTACTCTGGAGCTTTTAATCTTTCCCTCTTCTCCTTCATGCACACACTAATGTTTTCATCACCTTTCATCCCAAGGGAAGTGATCCTGTCAGATTTTATCCATACTCTTGATCCTTAGGAGAAATTAAATTTTTGATCCAGAGAATCTAACTCATGTCATACACACAGGCCAGTGGGTGCTGGAAAAAAATACTGCTTTTTAGTGAAAACAAGATCAGTAAAATCACATGGATTTGAATTTCATTAACTCATGCTATAAAGGTTCAGTCAGATCAGCATCATAATTTTGAGACTAGACAGGAATAGAGTAAGTGAATAAAAGTATTAAAAGAAAAATACAGTAGGTAGATAGACTTATTTCCCAGGAAATGGTCACACTGTCTTTATAATTGTTTTTCCCTTCTCCTGCATAGGTATGCAAATGAAACAGTCATCTGTATGAGTAATTTATCTGCTTAGTTTTTTCTGATTTGCATGTCCAGAGAAATATATAAGTTCGTGTTATGAAAGTGTAGAAGTTTTATTTGTAACATTAACAAGGACCATTTGGGTCAACAAGTTATGGCTCTTCAATTAGGAGCAAAAATGTGATAGCTGTTTAATCCAAAAGGTCATCTGCTTTTTACACATATACCACAGATATATCTGTAGGAAACTTTGAGATCTATACCACAAATGGCCAAGCAGAAAGTGACTCAGTAAGTATTTGTTGCAAGCCAGTGTATAGGTTATGAAAAGATAGGTGGGTGAGGAGAAAAAACCCACTGCATGGTTGGTTATTGTGTAGGTTTTGATGTTTGTATTTTCTAGCTCAAACTTACGCTGTCAAGCAAAAGCTGTATTTCTGCAATTAATATTATTGACATAAATCAGAGTGTGAGAGTGTGTGAGGCTACACATGTCTCAGCAACATTATTTCCTGAAGCAAATTTTTACCGATCACTCTTGTGTATATTTACATGTTGGGGTCTTTAAACAGTATTAGGAAACAGACTTACCTGCTGTGAATTTACCAGTGCTTCTGGATACTGGAATTGAATTAATATGCACTCACCAACTGCAGTTATAGAACTGCTTGATTCATGTTAAGGTAGCTGTATGCAAGGATTATGTTTATTTGTGAAAATTTTCTGTTGAGAGACACCATTGAACATTAAATGCAGGCACTCGGAAAAAAATAGAGCATAATTTTGAGTTTGAATGGCAGTAACTTAACTATGTAGAGACCTCCTTTTTAAAAGAGTCAGCCATTTGCTGGGATAGCAAAGTTTGATTTCTCAAGCAGAGGACTTAAACAACAGTGATAAAATTAAAGAGTATCTCTACATTTATATCAAGACAGAGGGGTGATACAAGCACAAGTCAAAATCAGATGTGTTTGTGGCTCAGCAGAATATTGTCTAATGAATAGGGGTGGAGGCAGGCATGCCGTGGCTGCGAGTGTTTTGCTGAGATGTGTGCCTCGGAGTTAAAGGTGAAGTTAGTATGTGCACATCTCACATGTGTTCAATGTCTCACAAATTGTTTCTTCCACAGTTTTTCATTCCTGTCCAAATAGGGAGATTGTGATAGTTGACCTGAGCATTTACAATTAAATGCAAAATTCTAGATGACACACAAACCCCTTTATAAGCTGAAGATAAACGATTTGGCTTTGCTGTTACAGCTGTGGAAGATCTTAGTCAGCATGTTGCAGAGAATCCAGGACAGGTCTCATATATAGATTCTTCCTCCCTATTTTTTAAAGCAGTAACTCCATCTATAATTCTAGCTGACTTACTTATTTATTGATGAATTTAATTCTAAATTAGGCTGATATCAGCATATTTTGCCTAGCTTTATTTAAATGTATTTAATCTTGAAGACTGTCCTGAGCAACTGAATAGAACTATTTTTCTATTGCATTAAAATGTGAATGTATTACTTTGTTTATTCACTTCGAGAGAGCAGTGGGGGAAGGGTGTCCATGGATTGCCCATAGAAATTGGGATACTATCAGAAAAGTGCCTTCTGCTTTACTAACAATGTAACATACCGCAGAACAGAGTTTTGCAAATGCATCAAACAAGAAGTTGTCCTTTTACTTATTGGAAAATCATCAATGTCACTTTGTTTAACAGTGTTAGATTGTAATATGTACGATTGTAATGTGTAGCAGTATTGAAACCACAGGAGGTTACTCAGTTTTTAAACTTTATTAGAACCTGGGTGGACTTAGGTTAGTTTCAGTCAGCAGCTTCTGCCCCTGATACCTGCAGATGGACATATGTGCGGTGCTGCCATGCAAGTCTGCCTTCATAAGAAGGGATTTCTAGTCAGAAAAAACAGGTAATAAACAGATGAATTATCTTACAATAAAGATCTAAATGGAAACCCTGAGATGATGAGGCTGGTCAGAGCAGAGATTCCCCTTTCACTCTGCTTTCTTGCAGAGCACGGGTGAAGAATAACTAGCTTGGATAAGGAATAACTACCTCAACTCAAAGATGATTGTCCTCTTTATTTAACACCATCATACTGCAAATCTGCTTTTCACCTGATGCTTTTCCACGTAGGCTTCCCAGGAGCATCTGGCTTCTTGGAGATAATCCTCCCTTCACAAATGCTCTCTCAAGGCAAAAGTCTGTGGACTGCTACTTGCAGCATTTCTCTGGAAAGCATATTTTTAGACCCTATTACTTTTAGTGTGTAGTCTTTTACCACATCACTTCATCTGCTTTCTCTCTTTCTTTTGCTGCTTGCCTGTACCTCACAGAGATGGGGTGGGTTGTCAGAGAGTAAAGGGTAAGTTGGTTTGTCAGGTGAGTTACATGTTGGCAGCTGCCAAGTAAAGGAGTATGGCATGGGAATGGGGAGAGCAAACAGGGTCAGGGAGCTGGGGAACTACTCAGAGCATTGCCATGCCCCTCAGCACTGCCTGACCCTCTCCTACATCAGTGAGTTTGTCCTTCATCCAAAAATGTGAAGTCAGTTCAGGCTCAGGTCTGCAGGCACTGTGGGAATGCATACCTCACCACCTCTGGCATCTCTCCCATCCTGCTTCTTAAAACAGAAGAACTTCTCTTTAAATTCTTTTAATGACTTTTTTGAGGTCATAGATTTAAACAAAAGGATAAAGGTGAATTTTTTCCTTAGCACGATACTTTTCTACAAAGCATGTGCTGTGTATTTTCTAGACCCTGAGTCAGCATTTTTAATACAGGCGGAGGGGTTTTGGTTTAGGGGATTTTTTTTGGTACCTTGTTCATGTATCGTATAAAAATCCAAATGTGGTCTTCCAAGAAGGGTGTATGCTTTTGTGTTCAATATTTGACATCTGCAGAGAAGTCAGAACAGACATCTGCAGAAGAACCTTACTAAGAATATATTAACAGAAAGAAAGAATTCTTTTTATTGAATACTTATACAAATACCAACTCATTCTTCTATTTTCAGACCATGGTTTGAAGATGAGGTGGAGTTAAAAATACAGAAACTAGTGAGTTGCATATCTTGATGTGCAGCAGTGGGCTACATGAAAAACAGACATCAGTAAGGAGAAGCAGGTCAGGTTGCTATAGTGTTACACACCTAGTGCGGTGCTTATACTTGTGGATGGTGACAGCAGAGAGTTCAGAGATCCCAGTGAAAGCTGAGGCAGGAAGAGTGGGAAGCAGGAAGAATCTCTTCCAGTTGCTTAGCTCCCCCCTAAGCTTTTGTTTACAGAAGTCTTTCCATTTGCTCTTTTTTTGAGAAGCAGAACCAGAATCATAATAGAGGCTGTGTAAAGGCAAGATAGCCTGCAAAGAGTCTGCAGCATTTCCGTAGAGAAATTTTCTCCACCTCTACCTAATGTTAGCAAGAAAAAGCTCTGTATAAGTCCTCTTCTGGATTAGAGGGACAAGGAGCAACCAGATCTTTTGAGCTGTATCTGTAGGAACTCCTCATTAATGCTGGCTGGGATTTTGTGCCTCTTTAGCCCAAACAGAATGAGCATGTTAAACAAGACTGTGACTTTGTGGCAAGGGTGGTGACCCAAGTATGGCTGTTCCCTTAAACTTCACTTCAACTGGTGGTCAATTCTCTTCCATTCAGGAATGCAGATGTGGCCTTAATGGAAGTGTCTTGGGGTCCCCAACATTCAACCTGAGGCTCATAAACAATGCAACCTGAGGGGGAAACTCACAAAGGAAAGCAGGAAATAAAGATGTCTCCAGTTTCCCTCCAGGAGGGCTTATGGTTTATTGCCTGCTTTCACAGTGGGACACCAAGTTTGAGCATAAAGCAGAAGATTAATCTTATTTTTGCACACGGTGTCTTTTTATATATATTTATTTATATATGTGCATATGTAAATACACATATGTATACTTATGTTACCTAATCCGATGGGGCAGGAGCAATGCGAAATACCTCATTTTCAGGACCAGTAACTTGAGGAGGATGCCATGTTGGTTGCGTGGGGAGAGAGAGGAAGAGCAGGAAGAATCTTCTTTCTCTTGCCTGGGGTTTTGTTTTTAGTCACATCTGTGATTTTTACTAGAAGTTGGTTTGGTAAAGCAGCATTGCTGAAACCTTTTATAGAGGCAAGTATTTGGATTATGCTCACAGTTTACAGTGATCTGCATGCAGAGGAGACATATGTGATAGCTGTGATTTCTCCCTGGGAGAGAAAAACAAAACAACAATTGCTCTGTCCAAAGGGGTGAAAGCTTCTCTTGTGTTTATTGCTTCCAGGATTTCATAGTTCCAAATGTGTCAGGATAAGTGCTGTATCTGGGAAAAGCAAATGGAGGGTTGGGAATACAATTACAGCCAAAAGTTCTTTTTGGGCACAGGTTGCTTGCGCTTGTCATTCTTAACTGTGTGATCTTTTCTCAGGAGGAAGAGACCCAGAAGGGTCATGGGGTTTTTTACAGGGGAGAGAGGAAATGAGAAACACTTTCCCTCTTTTGGAGAAAGGTAAAAGCAGGATATACCAGGATCCTGTCAAATCCTATTTATTGGCACTGAGCCTTTTCAGAGCTTGGAACAAATCTGCACCAAAAATCCCAATGTTAGTACGTGCAGGAAGAAACTGCTGAGGAGAGGAGGGGAAGAAACAAGGCAGAGTCAGCTTCTTGGACCAAATGACACTAGCCTGATTGGAGATCTAGGTCCCAAACCAAGGTATTTACACAGGAAATAAATACGGCTATGCACATCTTGTGCACTGTAAGTTACAGCTTCTGACAGTGAAGAACTATGAAAAGCTAGAGCCAGATAGTGATTTCTAGCCAAGCCTGTTGGATTTTGAGCCCTCATAGGGCTGCAGCTGAGAGAGCAGACATGACTGCGCTTCACAAAAGTCATTCATTGTGTATCCTATGTTTGACAGCCTCCCAAAACACCCTGAATTGTGCTTCTAAACTTACCTGTATCTGTTGCAGGTTTTGCCCCTCCTGACAGGAAAATGTCTGTCCTGGACAATGCAGTTTGGTGACACTTGAAAATGTGTATTTTGGCCTGACAAGGCCAGGTCAGACAGGGCTTTGAGCAACCTGGTCTAGTGGAAGTGTCCCTGCCTGTGGCAGGGGCTTGGAACTAGATGATCTTTTAAGGTTCCTTCCAACTAAAACCATTCTATGACCGATCCCGTCAGATTTTGCTTGTAGTAGGTCTGCCCTTCCTCCCGTCACCTATGTAAGGAGAAAGCTAAAACAACTGCCAGAGTCTATATCAAGCAGTACCATAAGAATATGTATCTGACATATGAAATCAGTAATATCCTGAAAACTCCGCATATCCAGCCACAGGTGGAGCACTGCGTGTTTCTTTTCACCATCCTATGGTGTGCACTCAGAGTTAACAGTACTAATTCCTCTTCTCCAGTCCAGCACTTTCCCAAATGAGAGAGCAATTGAAAAAAACCCAAAATCCTTCTGCTTATAAAATTAGTTTCTTTGTGCCACCTGCAAATCAAGACATTTTAGATAAAAATATGTTGTTTTATTTAAGTTGATAGTTGTCAGTCTCTCTGATTTTGGTCAGGACCAGGATTTTGCACAATACATGGCTATCAAAATAGTAATTTTTCAATAACTCATCTTTGAAAGTGTAGGGTAATAGGGTATTTGGAGATAAAGGCTGAAAATATTGTGGCACTTCAGAGGTGTCCTGGCCACCTTTTTTCTGTCCCTTTTGTGCCTCAGTAAATCGGGGATCATGTTTGAATAGCACAGGTGGTTTCTATGCAGTGGAAGTTCAGGAAGAGCCAGATGCTGTACTGATGCTTTTGCACTGAGATGCCAGTTTGCAAGCCAAGAGATTGGAAGCAAGAAGGAATACCTGTAATGTTGTCTAGTTGATGTTTCATTTTGGGACCTAAAATGGAGGTAAATGAAGGAACAAACATAGGGTTTGTTGTTGAAACTTGTTGTGGTAGTGATATTAACATCTATGTAATTGTGAGTTATCAAGACAGCGTCATTTTCTCATTCAGCTAATATAGGTTGGACTAGTCAAAGGAAAAACCCACCTATGTACTGCTGTGACAACTTGTGGCGGAAGACACTGTTTATTAGCAAATCCACATGATGTTTGTGCTTGTGTGCACATTTTACATAGACGTACATCGTATGCCCCCCCGGCTGCGGGCAGCATGCCCTCTCGGCAGGCCCTCGGTGCCCTCCCACCCCGGTGGCACTGGCACCCTCCCCGAGGTCACTCCATATGGCAGCCATCACCTGTGGCAGCCTGCGACTTCAGACCCGGGAGTGCCAAGCTTTGCTCTGCCCGCAGCCAGGTCTTCCAGTGCCGCCAAGGAACGTGGGGAGAGATCGGGACACCCTGCCTCGGGGTGCCGCGTCCCGCATTCCTCTTGGCCTGCCACCGGGGCGCAGGCCGGGGTGTCGGTGGGGGTGCGGTTGGGCCCGGAGGCCGCGCAGGTCCCGCGAAGGCGATGCCAGATCCAGGTTTTCGCGGCAGCAGCGCAGCCGGGGCGCAAGGGCCGAGGCTGGCGGGCGCGGCGGCGCTGGGGCGCGGTGCGGGACGGCCCGGGGGGCAGCGGGGGGCTGCCCGGCCCGGGAAGGGGGGTGGGTGTCGGGAACAGGAAGGTGGGGGGGTACGGCGGGGCCCTGCCGCCTGCCCGCGGCCCCGCAGGATTCAGGTAGATCGGTCCGGCTTTTACCTTTCTCCTTCCTTTTGCCTGCGCGTAGGGCTTCTAACTGAGCCGTTTCCTGGTCTCGCAGAAAGAGGCAGTGCTGAGTTAGGGAGACAAAAATAGACCTTTACAGAGAAATATAGGGATTGTGTGCGCGGTGGGGAGGGAGAGAGGAGAGCGGCACCCGGCTGGTTTCCAGGAGGAGCCCTTTTTCTCCCTCTCGTTGCATGTTAGGCATTTTTGCACAGATTTCTCCCCCTCCACCCCCTCCCTGCCGGGGCACGGTCACCTCCGCCGCCCGCCCTCCGCATCTCCTGTGGGGAGCGAGCAAACCAACTCCGCGGTGCTCGGAGAGCGGCTAGAGACCATTTTCTGTGAGCGAGCCCGGGGGGGGAAGAAGAAAAGAGAAACCGTCGCAGGGACACACGGATATAAAGACTTGTCTTCTGCCTCCCCCCCTTCCCCCTTCCCCTTTCCTCCCCCTTGTAAATACTAAATCTGTGAAGGCAAGGATTTGACATCCATCCTAAGAGGCGGCTATGGGGTGTTTGGGCAACAGCAAAACGGAGGATCAGCGTATCGATGAGAAAGCACAGCGAGAAGCCAACAAAAAAATAGAGAAGCAGTTGCAGAAAGAGAGGCTGGCTTATAAAGCGACCCACCGCTTGCTCCTGCTGGGTAAGGAGGAAGGGGGCTGAGGTGGGGGACGGGGAGAGGAGAAGAGGGGTATCTGCGGAGAGGGGAGATGTGGTGCGCGCCTTAGGTATGAAAAATGTAGGCTGTTGTATGGAGCGCTATGCGAGACGTCCACAGATTGAAGCTCAGCGCGTGAGCCACATGGATGCAGGCATACAGAAACGCTGCCGGAGGTGGGAGATGCCGTCGCGTCCAAAAAAACAACCAGAACCCACCCTGAGCCCCCAACCTGAACCGTGTATCACAATGTTCTCCCTCTCCTTCCTTCTCTTTTAGGGGCTGGTGAGTCAGGAAAAAGCACTATTGTGAAACAAATGCGAATCCTACATGTCAATGGATTTAATTCAGAGTAAGAATTATTGATGCTTTGTGACTTATTTTTCATTAAATATTGGAAACAGGTCAACACACGGTAGGCTAGGAAACTTCTCCTCTCATCCCCTGTGTTTTGGTGGCTTGACACTGCGTTCTGAGTGAGGAAGGGCGTGAGGATAAGGAAATTACTGCTATTGTATATTTGCATTTTCTCCTTCTGGCCCCTTTACTGTATTTTACACTGTTGCTACTGCAGCACTTGACAGGCCCCTGTGTAGCAACAACATGGCGACTACTTTTTACATAGAAGCAAATAACCAAATATTGCATCTGTCCGTAATTCAAAAATACATGTCAAGTCACATTCAGGGTGACTAAAATAGTATCTGCTGTTTTCCGGTATTAAGGTTAGCATAAAACTGAAACTAATTTTGCACATTTGCTAGAAATCATCCTGTTTTCTGAGGCTACATCATTTTCTCTCCAAAGAACTCTTTGCCAGAAATCATTATTAATCCATAGCATTAATCTTAAATATGTGTTGGCCTTAACTACGTGTTGTTATTTTAGAGCATGTTTACAGCATGCTGTAGAAATGAAAGAACGACTTCCAGTTCCACCAGGGGAGGCTTTGCAGATGTGGCTGTGATTGTCTGATTAAAAAAAGAAAAGAAAAAGCTGGGATGAATGTGCTATGCAAGAAAAGGGATAAGGGGGAAAATATCTTTTTCTTGCTGTTCTTTTAATATGTTGTAATGATTGAAGAGCAGATAAACAAGCGATCAGTGAAAAAGAAAATTAAATGCAACTGACTGAACTGCTTTGGAAAAAAAATCAAAGTGTTAATATTTCTGTTTTAATGCAGAGAAAAGAAACAGAAAATACTGGATATTCGGAAAAATGTTAAAGATGCGATTGTGGTAAGAACACACTTTATACTGTTCTAAATGCTTGGCTGTACTGGAAATGATAAGGATTGTGCTCTCCAAGATTGTGCTGAGAGAAATCCCATTTTGCTGATCAGATTGGATTATCTTCTATTGATCCTGTAGCCTAGATTTATCCAGATTAATGTGTTTGTTTTTGTTTTATCCAATTCCAGACTATAGTTTCAGCTATGAGCACTTTAATACCCCCAGTTCCATTGGCCAACCCAGAGAACCAATTTCGAATGGACTACATCAAGAGTATAGCTCCTCTTTCTGACTTTGACTATACAAAGGTAAGAACAGAAACCACTGGGTTTATTCTGCTTTGAGGGGGAACATGTTGCTTCACTTTGATTTACTGAAACGTTGTCTTTTCCTTTGTTTTTTGGAAGATGGTCATGGGAAAAGCTTATGCCAGTATTATCACTGGATTCACTTTCTTACAAGACAGTGGTGGTTGCACCTGTTTTAGTGGTGCAAGGTTTTGCTGTTACTGATTTATTTGCTGCTGTTTGTAAATGCTGCTTCTGCATGCAGTTATTATCTTCAGCATCTCTGGTAGAATTATGCATATTGACATGTCAAATAAGACTTTGTTGAAAGCTGGTTTCCTATGTGGAATTAGAGTGCAGGATGTCAGTCTGAGGAGTTACAGTCTACATGTAGCAAATGGTATAAAAGGAAATAGAAGAGCAGAGTAGCCCCAGTGTTGTTTTCCATACTTACTGCACTTCAGAGTGGAAACTCACGGAAATGGTGCTCAAGTAAGGTGGCTTGCTTCCTTGTGTATTTATTGTAGCTGGCATGAGCAGTGGTGTACTTGTATGTAAATATTGCCATCTTTTGATGGGGAATCATGAGAAAATTAAGGATTTTTGTAGAGAGGCTACTCTTTTATAGACAAATGGGAGATCCCTTTCAGATTAACTTGCATAGGCATCATATGTTTGATTATTTTTACTTTTTAAAGTTATTTATAGGAACATGCATAGAATGTTTTATATACATATTACGCATGACATGAGAGCAAGTGCATAGACATTCTGAATATTGTAAGGAATTTCTTTTTTGTAGTAGCACAGTTTTTAATTTACCTGAAAATGATACTGAGAGCAATTTGTTATGGATCCAGCAAGGATTAAAAAAAAAATCTACATTCATTAGCTAACTGATTCCAAGTTGTTCATGCTATCAATATTACCAAAGAAGCCATTTACAATAGAGTGTCATTAGGTTATTATAGCTTCAGGGTGGAAGGGGAAGAGGGGAAAGAGTTGTTTCTTTATTATATGACTCATATTCTCTGGTGTGTGGTTTTGCCTCTGGTAAACCTAGCACTTTGAAGGTTCAAGATAAAGAAAAATTATCAGACATCTTGTACAGTTAGAATTTAACACAGAATGCAGATGTTAAGAAATCGACTGCAGGGTACACCCACATACTGCATAATTGCTCAATTGGTGAATCTAAGTTTGCAAAAATTAGAACCTCTTTTTAGAAATGGAATGCAAGTTTGACCTGAAGTATTTGTCTTATGCAGGTATTGCAGTTCTGAGGCATTTGTTGCTCATTTTACGTGGCTTTATTTTTTTTTTTTTTTCTTGAATCTTGACTATTACATCTTAGGACAAAATAAATGGTAGCATGCAGCCTTTGCAATTCTCTGTAGTATATCTGGCTTTTTCTGTTTCTGGAACAAAAGAAAACTGAAGTAGACTTTTCATAGGGCTAGCAGGTATTTATTTGTATTCTGTTGCTTACAGGATTTCTCGTTTTTCACAGAACCTGACTATATCTAGTCAAATTTGAGTTGCTGATCTTGTATAGAGGGGGAACCTTTTTTTATTGGAGGGGAAAGGAATAGGACCCAGTGGACTGTGAAACAAGTAATAATTAACTTGAAACCTTGCTTCAAAGTCCATTTTTGTTTAAAATTGAAAAAAAAAAAATCACTTTATTTTAACTAAGTAGAATTTCTGAAAATACCATCCCATTATTTGGAATACTGTCAAATAATAGTCATAGTGTAAAAAAAAAAAAAAAAAAAAAATA
>NDXB01021401.1:43906-65487 GCA_002631895.1 Agapornis roseicollis
TTTTTTTTTTTTTTTTCCACTTCAGCCTGTGTGAACTTTCAGTTATGGCAGTGAGTTCTGCAGTTGCAATATGCATTGTATGAGGAAGTGCTACTTGGTTGATTTTCATCCTCTCCTCCCCCAAGCCTGCTACCCACTGGTCTTCCCTGGTTTGTCCATTAGAAATATTTCTTCTTTTCTACATTGCGCTTCTCATGGGATATCATAGCCCTCCAAATATTTATCTTGCCACTTAGAGGCTGTTCACCTGGGTCACTCAAAGGGCTTATTCCATATCTTTGCTCATTCTTGTTGCCCTTCCATGTAACTTCTAGTTTTACTAGACCTTCTTTGCAATGAGAGACCAGAATGGCACACAGTATTCAAGGTGCAGATAGATATGGTAGCATTCTGGTTTCATTCTCTAGTCTTTTTCTAATAATTCCTACCATATTTTGTTTGGTTTTGGACACTGGGTTGATATCTTTATAGAATTGTACTAGATTATTTTATCATTCTCAGGGAACTTGAACACAGTTTTTGGGTAAGAGGAATATGCATGAAGGTCTCTATACCGACATTAGCAGAGCCCAAAGCGTGGTGTTAATGACAATTATCTTGATTTTCAGGTCTGGTATTTTCAGATCTGTCATACATTTTGAGTAGCTTGTTCCAAAGCTCCATTGCATTCAATTTTTCACTCTTTCACATGTAATGACATGTCTTCTTGTTTTCTATGCTGCCATATATCCCTTAAGAAAAGGCATTTGTTAAATGATCTACCATGACTAATATTTTCTTCGTGCTGAGGGAGAACACACTTTATTTTTGTTCTTAAAATGGAAGAGAAATTGGTTTTTAGTCTGATTTTTGGAGAGGCAATGTTTACAGTACCACAAAGGATATTTATGCTTTCAAATCTGCTCGTTGTTCCTTAATCATTCATTACAGATTGCCGGATTTAGCAGAAAAGACGACCATTGTTTGGAACCCTTCTCATTAGAGAAATAAAATGTTTAAAAATACCAAAATACCATCTTTTTTCCCTCGCAGTTCCTAATGTTGTATGTCACTAAGAGAAAATGTTTTGAACTTCTTTATCTCCCTGGGGAAATGCTGCAAGTAGCAGAATTTTGTTATTTTTATGTCAGTTTAGGTCTTACATGATTCAGCACTTGTGGTTTGTGGGAAAAAGTGTTGTAGATTATGATTAAAGGAGCAAAAATAGTAAGAAGGCATCTTTTTGCTGTTACTTTTTTTATTGGCTTTCCTTCATTTTTAAACCTCTATCTCTGTTCCTCATATTTTTTCTGTCAATTGTGTCTCATACACTTCAAAGAGAATACTTCACTCTGTTTCACTTTTCGGCTATTTTAACCATACAAAGAATTAAGAACAAGTTGCTATAGGATCTCAGTGATACTAAATCTGCACATTTAAGTCTGTCAGACATGGTTGTCTCCAACAGGCCAATCAGTCATCCCCTTCTAGCAGCCTCTCAGGACTAAACAGAAAGTCTCTAGGGAAGGGAATGGAAGAGGATACAGGATGCAAAAAATCTGCTTGCAGTGCAGGAAAATTTCTTTGTTATAGTAATGGACCACAAACAATGAGTTAACTCATTCTGGGATACATTAACAAGGCTGTTGCGCAAAACAACAATGGCAATTATTGCCATTCTGTTTGGCACTGTTGAGTCTTCAGCAAGGGTATTGTGTCTAGTTTTGGAGCTGAACTTAAAAAATACACAAGTGGAGTCCAGAGGAGAGCATCAAGAGTAAGAAGAGACAAAGAAAACTGGGTATGTTTACTCAAAAAGAGAGTGCTGAGTTGAAGGGGAAAGGGAGCTGAATATGATTTTTAGTATTTCAAAAGATGTAATTACATATTCTTGCCTGTCTTTTCAGAGGGAGGAAATGAACTTGAGGAGAGAATTCCTCTCTTCTGTGTTGTATGGCAGTCCACATGTTTGGGATATTCTGCAACAGTGAGTTTTAAGGATCACAGTCTTGCAAATGCACTGAGATGCAAAGGCTCTGAGATACAAACGCCCAGCTACAGGCATTTAAGGCTGTATTTTCAGTGACATGAATCAACTCATACTTGAATTAAAAACATCTGAAAATCTGGAAAACTTTGGAAGATGCAAGGTCCTATCAGTTGGTCTTTCTCATTCGCTACTCTGTTTGCTGAAGTCCTATGGGCATGTTGGTTGAAAACCCCTGGGGATTTCTTTTCCAAAGCTAAAGCTTCTGTAATCATGTCTTGAATTAATCTAGAGAATTCATTAGTGATCTGCCTGAATTGTCATGGCCTTGTTGTCTAAATGGATATGATTATTTCTTTTAAATATTGCACATTCTTCCAGGGTGCTATTTGTACAACGTAGCAGACTATAATGTGGAGTATGTAAAGCTATCTTGTACTTCCATGTATTCATTGTTTTAAATCTAAATCCTGGCAAGATGCAGATGATTCCGTTCTTCTGGAGAAGAATTTTATCCACATCTAATCAGGCCTAATGTTTTCTTTCCTAAAAGTGGAAAGAAATGGTTGGGAGCCATAATGCTGTCAGCAGTATTATCTCTAAAGGCTCAAAGGAGCAAAGAGCATACCTTCAGGTATTTTCAGTTAAAAGCAGCGAGCAGGAGTTTTTGTTTTCACATGTGTGCACTGACAAAAATTTGTGCATTTAAATGTAAGACTTTTTCTGCACAAGATTCTAATTATTTAAGAACTAGAACGTCTGCTGGCTAACAGTGGGGTGAAAAAAATGCAGTTCATAGGTTGTTAGCTTTTGGCCCTCAAGCATGTGGAAATGAAAAGAGGATTCGGGGAATAAAAGTTTCTCAAGTTTGTGGCATTAGAGGGAAAGTTCTTCAGGTGAAGGATGACAGGTGAGCTTCAAAGTGTTGGTGAGAGCTCCCAGCTGTTGCAGCAAGGAAGTACCTGTATGAGTCCTGTAGCAAGTACCATCACTGGGCAGCCTACAGGCTTTTTGGAGATGTGTATTATGCATTTCCTTTCTTCAGAGGGGCTTGAGAAGAGAGTTATGGCAAAGCTGGTGATTTTGCTAGTGTGAGGTTAAAAGAACTATGGACACAGATCATAGGGAATCAGATTTTATTAGTTTTCTTGCCCTTTATAACAAGTTCTTTAGAGAACAGAAATTATTCCCATTTCATTTTCCCACTAGAGGTAGTCTTTACTTTCCTGAAGGAGTGGATTTAGAGGGAAATAATGCTGAAATGCACCTTGGAATACTGTTGACTTAAAGGATGATGACATTGAAAGACATCTTCTTTTTTGCTTCTGTAATCATTAGGAATGGTGCATTTATAAGTACAGCCAAATGTCATGCTAATAGGATTCCTGATCCTTTGCTTACATGATAGATGAGAACATACCTAAATTTTAGGGTTTTGGATCCTAGGGGAAACACAGAGATAAAAAGTATGCAGTAAATCAAAGTTTTCTTTTCATTTCCTTTTTCCTTCTCCAGAATACAAACAGCAGCAAAAAAACCCTTGCAAATAGTATAATCAGGTGGTTGTTTCTTTTGTAAGAATGTACAGCTTTACATGCTTCCAGACACCAAGAGGGAAAATTAAAACAGAATGTTTATTAATCAGTTTGTGAAGGGCTGCTCTATGGAATTTGAGGATGTAGTCAAGAAAAAATCTTGACTCTGACAACTTGACTGCTGAGGGAATTCCAAGCATTTGCTTCTAGCAAGCCAGCTCCTCTTCTCCAAGCACTCTTTGTTTGCCATACTTACAGACTGGATGAATTGGGTCAATGCATACTATTTCTGGGCAGGTTTTTCCAATGTTAATAAGAGTGGGTTCTTGTTGGGACCTGATGGACTCGAGGGCATTTTACTCACTGACTGACATTCTAATACATTTACGTTTTTGAGATGCTTATGTATATATGATACTTCTTTCTACTCCCTATATCAGTTCTTTTTCTCCCCAGTTTTTATATTTTAAGCAAGTTAACAGCCCTTGAATCATGTTGCTGCTCTGAGAATGCATTCTAACTAGCGCTTACCATGTAGTTTCATGTGCATTTATTCCAGCACTGCTGCCAGGCTAAGCCACCATCCTCTTCCTCCAGCCCTCCCCCCATCATTATCCACTCTGCTTTCCCATTTTTATGTCTGCAGTGTGCCGTCAGCTGTGTCTTGGCAAAGTTGTTTGGCCTGCCTAGATGAGATGGAGGGAGAGGTTATTTTTAGTGTGGATTGTTTCTGTGGTTTTAACTGAGGGTGGGTAATACAAAATGGGGAAGATGGGAACAAGCAGTAGGACATAATGGGAAGCCATTAGATAGTGGGCTGTCTAAACAAGCAGACTTACTTCCTCCAACTCTGTATCTACAGCCACAGATTATGGTCAGAATGAAAGCCACTGGAAATCTGTGTGTTAGAAGGAACCCAGTACAGTGTGGTTTTTTCACTTCTGATGTGAAGTCTTATGTTTCTTGCAGAGGTTAGGTGGTATAAGAACAGATCTGTCTTGCTTACCATTGCCCTTTTGGGGAAGTAAACACAGCTACATTCACTGCAGGTATTCCTAAACTTTATTGACGTTTTAAGGCTTAGTCTGATGTGTTTCAAACACAATCAGCTCACATGAACTCCAGTATACAGAAGACTTCATAGCTGTTTGAGCCTCATGTAACAAAACTCTTCTGTCTTGGCTCTTTTTGTAACTGCAAGCTACTTCCTCTCTATTACTGTATTATCTTCCTCAAAAACATGCTAGATACATATGCAGAAATCCCATGAACAGTCACTGGACCACAAAAGACATGGCAGGAGAGGATACATATAGGTGTATATGTTTAAACTCCATTTATATGTTTCTGTGGTATTGGATGAGCCAGCATAATAGTGTTCATGTGGATGTAAAGTGAGCATGGGTCATTGTTCCAGTGTATGCCATGTCAGAGACAATATATAGAATTTAAGCTATTTTATAAAGTTTTTGTGGCCTTTGGGGGAGATGAGATGACTTCACAAAACAAAAGTCATCTGAGGGCTCCTGAGTATGTAGAACCCCTGTTTGGCTTAAGATTTAGAGAAGAAGTCTTGGAATACTGTTGGAGGACAGATTTTGTTGTAATTCTTTGTCATGTCCTTGCCCATCTCTTTTTGGGCATCTCCTGTTGGAGAAAAGATAGTGGGCTAGAAAACCCTCTTGTGTAACCCTGTAGAAGCCTTCTTAATTTAAGGTTTAAGAAGCCATTTCCAGGAGGGATTGCTTTCTGACTTATCCCAATCAGCACTACACTGGTTTGGTTTTAAATAGATTAACTAAAATTAAAAATGGGTCATGGCTGTTGTTCAGGTCAAAGTTTTGCCAGATGTGAAAGATCCCCTATCAGCCATTATTTAATTATTCTAGTTACGCCATTGCAAGTGTGAGAGAACATATTGCTTTCTTGCCAGAACTTGTGATGGTTTTCTTCTGTAAGCTAGGAGAGGGTTCTGCAAAAAAAGAATAATCAGATTATTTCTCATCTTATCTGATAACATGAAGGAGCCTATGTCTGGCTAGAGGGGAAGTTGATTTCAATAGGAGGTTCAAAAAGGGTGAGGCCATTTTAGACATACTCAACAGTGAAACTTCTGAAGTTTCAAGAGCTATGAGGTGCTACAGGAGGGGCATACTTGTGTCTAACGTATGCATTTAAAAGCCTGAGGGTCAATTCAGGGTTTAGCTAAGCTAAATTATGTTGTTTAGGAGAGGAATGGAGAGCAAATATGATATGCTGTAATGGTTTGTCTTCATAAAGTCCAGTGAAGCTTTTCAGTTGAACTTTTTAACTCCTGCGGAAAATGTTAAAATACGACCTTTAGTATCTGTGCCTGTATTAGCTCAAGCATGAAATCATTTCATATACTTTCTCATGGAGGAGAAAGGAGAGGAAGAAATAAAACCTCTTTTGCGTTTCAACCTGGATTTATGTAACCTGATATATCCATCTCACAAAAATACAGATTCCATCGTGGCTGAGTGCTTGAATAGCAAGCTGAATACTTTCCTGCATCTAACAGTATTCTTAATTTGTTTTAAATCGTATTACTGCCATTCTTCACCTTAGTTTTTGTGTTCGCTTCTCTACAATCTGAATGCTCTGTTATCACAAGAAAAATGTCCCAGTGATGTTTCGTGAGCATGTAAGGAGACACAGGGAAAGGAAGCTCACTTTCTTTTTTATTACATGAGGCAAAATATTGACATGAGCACATTTGTAACCAGGATTGCTAAAAAAAAGCTAAAAAAATAATAATAATCAAAGCATCTTTAGTCTAGAATAAAACTACCCTGTCTGTGTCTATGACCACAAATGATCTAAAATATAAATATACAAAACTGTGTTCAAAATTGGTACAAGGGTATATAAATAGGAGTCAATATTGTTATTTTATTCTTCAAAGTAAGTGCCAAAATAAGAATTCACATTTAACTGAAAATTAAAGGTTAAATTTAAGCAGATTTTGGCATGATTTTTATTATTTTAAGATCAGAGTAAGATTCCAAGAAGGTTTGCAAAGTGATAGGTGGAAAAGGTGATTTAAAGCCAGCCAACTTAGAATGAAGTTCTGCGGCCAACTAGAACTTAGCACTGAATCATTAGGAACAATTTTTAAGAGATTTTTTAAATGTGGGCATTTTTAAAGGTACAGCTTTGGTGCATTGGAAAGTTTATCTACTTTGAACTTGTGACTCCTCGTGTTACAGAGAATATTTAAGGGATACAACACGACCATTTTGTTTGGGGTATAATAGATATATTCTGATTTACCAAGACATTTACACCTTATGTGCATGTGTAAAGTGTTGATTAGAAAAATAGCATTTGACCAGTACAGCAGAAGTGTAGTAACATCTGAGTGTACTGAACCAGGGTTTGGGATGTTATTATAGTGCTTATTGTATTCACAAAGTCATTTATTGCCTGAAAGAAGTGGCAGAAATCTCCATATCAATACCTGCTTAACCACAGGAATTATATAGGATTTTTTTTTCATGGATACATATATTAAGCACTGCATATCTGAATAATTTATCAGAGTATTTCCTTTTTTATTTGTGCTTTTCACAGTATCAGCAAGATTTTCCTTCTCTGCTTTCCCAGCACTCCATGGGTGTGCTAGATCCTTTCTTTTCCTCTCTAGGGGCATCTGATGTTGGATGGTAGAGGCAAAAGGGACCCAATACCTCCCTAGGTTTCCTCTTTCCTCCCTGTCCTTGACTTATTATTTCCTTCCCTGGTAGGACCTGGGCAGGAGACTCCCCCAAAGGTGTCTTCTCAGCAGAAGGCCTTTGGGTATGGCTTGGCTGTTTCTGCTTTATGCCACGTCACATCATGAGAGGCCAAGTTATATTTTTACCTGACACAAGCTCTCTGACGTGAAAAATGAACTTTTACCCTGCATGTATGTGATACAGTCCTGTTGACTTGTTTTCTGTCTAAAGTACATATTTCTCAGTGTGGAGCATTTTTTGCTAATAAAAACCACTGAATAGATACGCTTGGATAAAAGGAAACATATTGATTATACAAACTGTGTCAGATGGTATGCTTAACATATGTATTTTGAAACTGACTGCATGAAGTAAGACCAAATTACTGCTGGTGCTTGAAAAACTCTTTTATATAGACTAGGTGAGAGCAAATATCTTAGAGAACACATTCACTAAAAACCAGGAGATTATGATTAATTCTTTAAACCATTTAAATGTAGCTTTAAAGTCATATGTGCAGTCTGGGCTGCTAAGCTTTTACCATCTTCCTTTTAGGCTGAGATTTAATTAAAGGTCAGTGTCACACACATTTCCACAACTCATAGTAAAACCCTGGGATGAAATGAGCCTCACTTGAACATTTGATTAGACAAGATAATGTATTTCCCCCTGGAGTAGTTTGTTATTCAAAACAAGCTCTTTAGGGAAGGAAGTTCACATCAGTTGTTAACTGTTCCTGTGGATACCAAGGAACTTTGTACAGTACATACTGCAGTAAATTGCACGGCAGGTCATTTAGAAGCTAGAAGCATGGCCCGTGTCTATGTAAAAGTATAAAAATGTATAAAAAAATAATAACAGGCTTAATAGCAGACAAATAACAACAAACAGCAGGCAGAGATACTAGGGGAAAAAGTAGCATCCAAATTTACAGAACCAGTCATGCTTGTAGTTAGTCTAGAAATTACGCTTGTCTAGTAGGTAAATTTTAGAAATGCCATTTTACACATTGTGTGTCAAAAACACTAAAAAAAAGATGGCTATTAACTGATACTGTTAAATACAATATGAAACTCTGTAACTTCCTGCTGTAAGCTTCAAAATGAATAGGTATTCCGTTCTGTAGATCAGGCAGCTCTTTTTGTTGTTGTTGTTGTTATTGCCTTATTTGACGCTTTTGATCTTCATTCACTATTTCTCTTGAAAATGTTAGTGTCTGATAGCAGGTGGTGGTAGCAAGCTATGTTCATTAGGATTCAACTAAATTTTAACTTCTGACTATTTTTGATTGTCTGTATGAATTGACTTTTGAGGGTAAGATGGAAATAAATGTCTTGAAACAAACACCCTCTAAAACAAAGACTTGTTGTCATGGGATGGGAACATTTCCTCAAGTTAATAAATGTTTGGTGCCATGAAAGCAGTTTTAAAACGTTTTACAGCATAGCAGTAAGTCTGGTATATCTCTGGTGGGTAATTCAGTTTAGAAATCCAATTTAAATCCAATTTTGACTTCATCTTGAACTGCCATGTTGTTTATGTCTTTGATTACAGAAGTGTCTGTTAAATAGCCAGCCCTAAGAGTTATGTTCTGAGGTTGCGGAAGCTGCTAACAAAGCTGAGGTTTGTATCTTAAATTTGTTATATGGAGTCATTGTGATGGTGGTCATCATAAAAGTTTCTTACATTTGGGAGAAGGGTTCTGCAGGTTTTACATAATATATATTATATAATATCATTATAATATATTAAAGAGTCACTCAATGTAGCTTATGTGAATGTTATACAAATGAGCTATAACATAATCCCATATTGCCACCTTCAGTACATAGTACTAGCCTCTGAGTTACAGTTTCACGTAGTAGTTGATCCTCAATTGGAAAAAGAAGCATATTTTGGCAGTCAGCACTGATCTCTTGTGTGATTCCAGCAAGTAACTTAATCTTGTTTCCTCCATTCCTCCTCTTGCCTTTCTTCTTAGCCAAAGCGTTACAGGGTATATGCCTGTCATAATGCGCTTTTGGATCTTCACCAGGAACTTTAAGTGATGTTCTCAGCCCTGTAAATTGTAATTTGTTCCATAAGGGAGTTAATAAACTCTGGTTGCCTGTGGATGGACTGTAGATGTGCAACCTACTTCTTCAGTGACAATATGTAACCTGTTTCTCCTTCAGGCCTCCTTTTGCTTGGTTTTCCTCAGAGTAGTCCCAGTCTTATTCCAGCTGGACAAGAGGCAGTGCATGTCAGGGCACCCTTCGGTGAGCAGGTCAGCAGCTAATCCAGCAAAGCCAGTTGAAATCATGCTGAAACTTCCTTTCAGTAAAAAGGTGTTAAACCCACTCCTTCCTACCACCAACAATAGTCTTATTAGACTTTGAGTCCTCTGTCTTTTTGCAGCATTTAGATGGAATTGGCTAATATCTTGCACAGTGAGATAGACAGCATGGTTGATTGTCAGACATGTAATATGACAAGCATAGGTCTCTTCCTTTGGATACCAAGTGAAGAAGACATTGTACATTGCAGTAGGGTTTAAATAGTTTAATAAGTTAATCTACAACTGAAATTTAAACGTAACATTTACATTTTATGCATATGGTCACATTTTATGCTTATGATTGCAGATAAAGCTTTCTCCTCAAGGAGAATGGAAGATATACTGCTCATAAAAAGTTTAAATAAATGAATTCTTGTAACCCAATCAGTGGGGTGGTGGATGGTTGCAGGATGTAGAGTGCAACATTGCCTCAGTGTGTTTCTACCTGAGCCTGTCTTGGCTAGATATACAATGTCTTCTGAATAGTGTTCCATATAAAAGTAGACTTTCTGTCATCTTTGTTAACTTATCTCTCTGCTCTTTTTTAACAACTTGTAAGACATTTGTTGTATTGACTAATTATGCTTTTGTTTCAGTCCTTTCGTTTTTTATTATGGATTTTTCTACCAGCCTGCTTCAGTCAAGCATAATACACCTTGATTTCTGTCCTCCTAATTGTACACAGTATGCAGTACTGATTTTCATAAGTATATGCGAATTTAAACTTTATATGGCTAATTAAAGGGGGAATAGTTTATGTAAAAATAATTTATAATAATTATGTAAAAATAATTTAGAAGTATTTTTTAGCTACGGAAGAAAATTTCCTGGAGCAAACTGTCAAAGAAGATATTTTCTATCCTATGCCTTATTCAAAGTTCCTGTCTTATAACTTCAGTATCTTCAACATAAAGAGTATGATTTGCTGGAGAATAGCATATGGTTTGGGGCTGGTGTGTAGCATCACCAGTTCCAGTGAGATTTTGAGTGACTGCCTCTATTCGAAGGTCCCATAAGCAGTCAACAATCTTCAGAATACAGTCACTAAAGAGAAGAACAACTTTTAAAATAGAAAAATTACAGCATTCTTAACTAGTTTTATGACTTTACAACTTAACTACATTTTAATTGGGTACCCTTTTAAACATATATTAAAAACTGAAAGGATATAAAACTTGTAGCAACTTACATTGCATTTCTATGTTTGTGAGTTTAACTGCATGTTATTAAGTAGTTCTTGACATGTACATCCACATAAAACATTCACTTTAAGAGTGTGTTGCTGGTTAAAAATGTTCAGTATCCCTTTTTCTTGTGATTCATAAAATGAATGTAATGGTGAAAGCAGATAGCTGTTGTGGAAAGTTGTTACCACAAAATACGGAAAACATGAGATGTAACGGTACATTAAAACAAAAATAACCTTCAATTGCTGTTCTAAATTATGCAGAGCTTAACAGCTAAATGGACATGCTTCAAGTTATCATTTGAAAAATTATTCAGCTGAAGTGCAGTTCATCCATTCATGCTGTTTACTTGGAAGGCTGGCTCTTCTGAAGCCACTGGCAAAACTGCCAGTGACCTTAATGGCATCAAGAACCAATCAATTTACTCCAACGCCGACCTTCATTTTCATCCAAGAAAAGATACACTGGCATGGTCTGTTTCATGCAGTATGAATTCATCGTTGTCCTAGGCTGGCCAAAATGATTGTGCAGACACAGAATACAGGGCTGCATAGCCATCATTTTCATGCTATGCTATTAAAAGTAGGGGAAAGTTGGTGTCGCTGGAGGGGAATTTACAGAAAGAGAGTTCCTGACAGTAGGAACGGTTTAAAACTTCCATCCTGCATGGAAATGACGGTTTGATATTTTTAGTATATTGAATGGTCTATAAACACTTGGTTTGGTGCCTGAATTATTGCATTAGTAATGTTGGGGTGTTTTGGGTTTTTTTTTCATTTTGTAGTATTAGATCACTCTTTTGTCTGGTGAAGTAAATAGCCATCTTACAAATATAAATGTAATATGATATCACTGAGGTTCAGTGAATTACAACAGAGCTCTGCTTTTTCTCACTGCAGATAAGACACGAGCAGTATAGTACTTTTCAGATTACTTAACACTTAATGAATTTTGAGATGAGATTATTCAGTTCATAGCTAGATAGTTTAAAGGTATGCTTTCCACAAACATGACAGCTCTTCATTGAAAGCTGCAGGTATAATTTCAATTTTCATAACACAGTCCTAGGGCAAACCTTATTCTAAAGATGTTCAGTATAGCTGCGTAAGTGAAAAGCTTGACTTAAAATATGAGAATCTGAAGATAACAGCTGAGAGTGTTTATTCAGTACTGTTACTAACTTATATTTGGAGTGGTTTAGTTTTTCAAGACAGACACTGAAATTTCAACTGAACCTGAGAGATGGGAAAAGGAAAAGTATGCTTCTTGTATGTTTGGGCTTTTATACTGTGTCAAGAGTAAGTGACAATGATTTGTAGCATTTGTCATACAGGGGGGTCGTACAGGATTATTTCACAAGATGTGGAGATGTATTTGCACATCCAGCCAGTCAACAAAAAAACATTTCACTAGTCTTAGTTTAGGAGAGTAGAAAATAGGTTGAAAGACTGTCATCTTCCTTAATTTAATCTCATTGTAATGTACACAAAATACATTAGAATAAACAGACTCTAAAGTGTGAGTTTTGAAAGTCCTTGAGAAAAAAATACATGCAAGCAAGTGGCTTAAGAAAAATTTGCCTGTCTCTATTAACCTCTTAATGATGTTCCTTCTGGTTCATACAGTCTTTTTTTCAGTCCACTGAGTGAATAATAATGTTAACTTGTCAGCAGGGTTGGTTGAACTGTAAATCTACCTAAATAATTTTGTAAGTATACCTTGACATACTTCTTAATCTACATGCAAGACTGCAGGAATTCAAAACATTGTAAAATATGTAGTATCATACAGGCTCATGATACTACTATCATAGGTAGTATCATACAGACTCAGAATCCTAGTCTGATTGTGGTACAAGAAAATAAATTCGATTTTATAAATTCATACAATTCTCCCATTGAAATGCTTTCCAAACAATATTCCTTATCTTTATTTTGGAAGTCTAGTCCTGGCTTTCCAGGACTCAGTTCAGTTGCTACGGCCTCTGACTATTTTTATTCCACTTCCTAAGAAATGTGGATGTCGACAGAAGCCTTTTTCCAATCCACACATTGTCTGGAAAATCTTACATACTGCATAAAAGTTAATCTACTTACCTGAAGACCCAACTTCTTCCTGAAATATCTTGGGTCTCTTCCAGCATCAGCAAAGAAAGGTCACAGTTTGGAACTATCATATGCAGGGAGCATTGTTGAAAAAATAACTCAGTGTTTAAATTTAAACTTCATTGTTGCATGTTTAGTTATTGACCCATGTATCTGTGAAGAGAAGTGCATTTCTTCCTTCCTCTCTCTTTTCCTTTCCCGCCCCACCAAGGGAGGTCTGGTCCTCCTGCTACCTTTTTTCCTCTTTCCTGCTCCCCCATTAAAAATAGATCTCATCCACTTCATTATCATTTTCCTGAGCAGCCCAGCCCTGGTGCACTCAGTCACAAGAGTCACTTTCCACTCTTGACAGCATCCCTGCAGATTTCTTTGCCCTAGATAGCAGTTCCCCAGTGAGACACCAGATGACTTAAGGAGATTAGACAAGGATGACCAGTTCTGTGAGAAGAAAGTGGGAGGCATCTGTGCTCTGTTTGCATGGGAATCCTTCTTGTAGGCAGAAACTCTCTCCTTCCACTATTTTATCATCTATGGGAGAATCCAACAAAACTCTTTCAATAGTGATAACAGGGTTTGCTTGCAGCAGCAGTTTCCTTTTTTTACTTGAATTACGATCCAGCTTAGTGGTAGTATTTAGTCATCTAGAGATTTTTCTCAAAGAGCTACTATTTTTTGGTTGGTTTTTTATCCTTATTCCCCCTCAGGGGTGATTTTATGTTCTGTCCACGGTAAATTTTCAGTGGAGTTTGGGGAAAAGAAAACAATCTAGCATTTTGCTAAGAATACGGGGACTGCTATCAGTCAGAAAGTCATGGGCTTCTGAACAGTGGGTTGGTGGTGAAGGGAATCAACACATCTTGTGGGTATTGATCTGGTTACTCAGTTGCCCCTATTCCCTACAGATGATTTTTTAAAGCTTCAGCAATGTGGTAACAAGTTCAGAATTTGGCAGTATTTTAGATTACCCTTTTGTCAGCTCAGTTACGGTAGTGAGCATTAGGCTGGGTATCTGGAAGGTCCTATAGAGATGTATAGATCTTCCTTACTCATGAGTGATGTCTTTTTTCTTCCAAAACAAAAAAGGGGGGGATGAGGGCGGGACAGAGACTATCCAGCTTGTTTCAGAATTCTCAAATTTTCATCTTAACTCCAAATTATATACTGCTTGGATTGAGACTGCTATAGTAGGAAAACTTGGATTCAAAGTAATATTCCAACAATTAACTCTGAAGTGATTACTGATATCCCAAAATAGTAATAAATGATGATCCTTACTGAAGTATCTCAACATTTCCTAGAGGCAGCAGTAGAGTTTATTTCTAATTTGTATATGGTGAAACTGAGCCACCAGAGGTCACAGAGAATAGCTGGCAGAGCCAGAAATAGAGCTCAAGCTTTTCTACTTTCAGCTCAATGTTCTTGTCACTGGATACCACCAGATGGTCTCCAGATTATTCAGTAAATAAGCCTCTGCATCCTCCATAAATATTCCGCCAAAGCCAACTGGCTGTGTCTCACG
Source organism: Agapornis roseicollis (assembly GCA_002631895.1). Classification (NCBI taxonomy): domain Eukaryota; kingdom Metazoa; phylum Chordata; class Aves; order Psittaciformes; family Psittacidae; genus Agapornis; species Agapornis roseicollis. The sequence continues at coordinate 58,273 of NDXB01021401.1, forward strand.
CTTGCTAGTTCCCAGTCTGTGAGAGTGGCTGACTTGGCAGGTAATGCTGGCCCCATTGAGCAATCCTCTCTTCTGCAGGTTCACTAAGTTTTACCAGGCAGAACAATCTCTTCTCTACCACTTTAGCAATTGTTTTTAGCAATTCTACTCTGCATCATAGGAGCTCTTTTTTTTTGCTAGTGTAAACTGTGTATGCTTGAGGCAAACAGTCTGATTTTTTTAAAAAATAAGCTTTTCTGATAACTGCCTGCAGATGTCTGAAAGGTGTCTAAAAAAGTATTTTATCTGGCCTTAAAATCTGGATGACATAATTGTTACTGCGTGTGTGCTTTGAAATTCAGAGAGTAGAAATGTGTATACGTGCTCATGTGGCTCTGTGTGTGTGTGTGTGTGTAGCATAAATACCAGATGGGAGAGAAGGTTCATGACTACAAAACAAACTGTTTTCTAGTCTCTATTGATTCACTTCTTCATTTCCTAGCTCACAGGCCTTTTTCTTCTATCTGTTCTGGTGAGGGTTTTCATGCATCTTCAGCATTTTGCCTATAGCATAAGTGCATCATATAGAGGTGTCTAACTCTTACGTGTCCCATATTCTTCTGTTTGGGAGTTTAGTAGCATACATCTAAATGCTAACCAGCTTCAGCTTTCCTCAATTCACAGTGCTACCATAGTTGTGCTGCCAGTATTTTGCAAAATCTCAGCATCTTCCAAACCAGATAGATAACTGCAGGGGCCAAGTTCACTGCAGGAGCTGCAGGGTGCATGTACCCAGCTGACTGGAAAGGATATTTGACTGGTGTTCTCTGAAACTGGGTTGGCTGGAGGCAGGACTGCCATTCACAAGGAGCTTGGCACGGTCTGCAGGGCTGGACTGCCAGAAACCTCAAGGAGTTCAACAAAGAGAAGTGCTAGTGTCCAGTACCTGGGACACAACAACCTCGAGCATCTGTATGGACAGGGAACCAGCTGGCAAAGTAGCAACTCCACTGAAAAGTATCTTGGCAGCCTGGTGAAGACATTAAACATGAGTCTTGTGCATAGTGAGTTGCATTAGGAAGAGAGTCAGCTGGTCAGGAGGAGCGGTTATTCCACTCTATGCAGCAGTCATGAGGGTGCATCTAAGGGTGTGTGTCCAGTTTTGCACATATCCAGAAATGTTAGAAAACTGCAGCAAGTCCTGTGGGGGTTAGGGAGGATGAAACACATGGCATGTGAGGAGATGCTGTGGAAAAAGATGCTGTTTAGCCTGAGATAAGAGAAGGCTAAGGCAGGATTTAATGTCAGCCCCCACCTAAAGGAAGGGGGGAGTTACAGAAACAGAGCCAGACCCCTCTCAGATGTGCAGTGGTGAGATGAGACATAACTGACACAACCTGCAACAAGGGAAGGTTGTGTGAGACATTAAGGGGACAAAAAAAAAACAACCCATCACAGTGGCCAGACATGAGCAGGTTGCTTGGAAAGGTTGCTTAGAAAGTCTGCCCGATCCTTGGAGACTTTTGGAACTTAGCTGGACTGGGCCCTGAGAATCCTGCTCTAAATGCAATGTGAGCCCTGCTTTGAGCAAGAGGTTGGACTGGATGATCCAGAGATCCCCTTCCAACATAAATTTGTCTGTGATTCTATGTGTGTACCTTGTTCATGCTGGAGACATGTCTCCTTGCAGGGTGACAGGCTTTGGTACACCTGAACTGGTGAGATCGATCAGCACCTTTTTTTTGCAAAGGAACTACAGCTATGTATTGTTATAGAAACTATATATTGTTAAAGAAACTACAGCTATATCTGTTCCGTTACAGCACATAACAAAACCAAGAATTCCCAAGGAATAAGCAGCTCGCATATATTTTTTGTTCTCACCTAAACTTACAGTTTTCCACAGCTTGAACCACTCATAAGTGGGGTTTGTACTCTTGGTTTATAAATTTTCTTGAACTTAGTGGAAGAGAAAGAACACCTTGTAAAACAACATTCGAGCTGTATGTATTGAATCATCAACAAAAAGCATCTACATTAGTAGTTGAATGACTGTTGTCACTAAGCTGTGTGAATCCCAGTTGTCTGAGAGCCAAGTAAACCTGTGAAGAAGTGGCCAGGGTGATGACAGAATAAGATGACATAGAAAGCAAAGGTATTTATTTGTGTCAGAGTTGTTCTTCTGTTTCACATAGCCTGGTTGAAACTTTCTTTCATTGCAAGCACATCTCTTTTATCATCACCACCATTGGTGTTGGCCACCATCCTTCACAACCTGAAGACAACTAACAAAGAAGGTGCACAGTTTTACAGGACCAGAACAGTAGTGAAATGACATACCACAGAAATTACAGATCCCTTTTCAAGGGACAGTGCTTTTAAAGAGGTGGAGTGTAAAAGTAAGAATGAGAATCAACAATTAAACTGTCTGCATTTAACTGTCTTCATTGGCAGGGTCTTCCCTGTGACCCAGGAAGCTTCAGCTTTTCTGGGAGCTGCCAGTCTTCTCCTTGGCCAGTGTTGTCCCCAGCCACTGTATCTTTCTTTCTACAGTAGAGAAAAGGAGCTGGGCAATTCTGCTGTGAGTTCTTCCACCTCCACAAGCTTTAAGTGAAAAGTGGAAGATAGTGGAATTTATCTGCCTTTGTCTGTTAGCTTCAGAATTCATTTGGTTTAAAAATAAGTCATGAGATAGCGGTCAGCTGCTTTTTCATGCAAATCAGTGTCATGGTTTCAGCTTAATAATTTTGGTACTGTGGAAATTGTTGCTCTTTTGTTGCAGTAGGACCTCAAGTTTCTCTGTCTGACCTCTAGATGCCCCAAAAAGTATATGAAAACTGAAGGGTGGAGAGATGTTCAATGTAAATTCCACTAGGATTTTCAGATTTTACCAGTGTTGGTTATGCAGTTGTAAAGGTTCAATTTTTAAAATCCTCAGTAATGTAGTCCAGTTAAAATGCAAGGACAGCAAAGAATTTCATGAAACCAGATCAGTTAATTCTTGCAGTATATTTCGTTGCAGGTTCACACAGGTATCGCCATAGAATCATAGAATAGTTAGGGTTGGAAAGGACCTTAAGATCGTCTAGTTCCAACCACACTGCCATAAGCAGGGACGCCTCACACTAAACCGTGCCACCCAAGGCTTCATCCATGCTTCATGATTATTTTATGTACTAAGTGTGTAGGAACCAGAAGTAGGGATTTCCTATGGCTACTGTCAGAACTGACTGGAATCTGCTAAGCTTGTGTGGAATGCTGTTAGGGTTGCTAGCCTTAAAAGTAGACATTTAGATGCGAGATACACACACCTACCAAACAAGTCATGTTGTCCCCCTGCTCTTTTGGTTGCTTCTAGTGGCAGAATTAAAGTGTTATTTAAGAGTTATTTTGAACTTTTGAATAGGATTATTCTACATGAAGGGAGGAAAAATACAACCCTCATCCATGTTGAAGAATGTGGCAGAGGAAAATGTTTACACAGGCTTATGTCATGCTCAGCTGTACACTAAAACAGCTGCTTGCTCTAATTTAAGACTAAGAACATTGACAGTGTCCACTGAAAACATTGGACCTATTGTGTTAGTAGTGCAGATAAGCAATAGCTGGCATCTAGGCTAGTGCTTTCTTTCTTCTCTGCCCCCACCCTCCCTCCTTTTTGTTGGGTTGGGGTTTTATTGCAGGTCTTCTCTATGGTCCCAGTTGCAGAGCTTTTTGACAGCAGTTTCCATTTTCATGCTTTTACACATATATGCTCATGCATGCCTTATTTGTCTTGCTTTTCACTATTCCCAAATATTTTGAACCTGAGGCTATAAAAGACGAGACCCTACTCTCATTGCTTGCTTCCTGTAACATCTAACAGATAAAAGAAATATACTACATTGTGATCTTCAGCTTCAAGTATACTTTTCTTTAAGAACAGATGTTTGGTTATAGTGATCCAGCAGTTAGTGTGATGTTCTGTTTCTAGAGAAAAGTTACGAACATCATAGGTATTTTCTTCACCTATTGAAATCCTGTGCCTGATTTTAAGGGCTTGAGAGCTATCCCCCTTTTTGTGTCTTTGTTCTGTTTGGCAGCTGAGGCCTCTGCAAAATATGCCGGCTGGCTTGAAGGGGAGCCCCTCTTTGAAAATGCTGAGTTCACAGAACTTTAAAGCAGAGGGCACAAAGCCCAAAGTGGTGTTTGTGAAAGACATTTTTTGTCAGCAAGGTCTCCTGAATCGTCTTCTTCACATAGATCTGTGACATTCATAAATGGGCATTTGCTTTTTTTCCTGAAGGTAACACAGATAGTACAAAGTTCTACACAAGGTATGTTCTCTGTTATCAGTCTCCAAAAGGCTGCCTATCTGCAAGGATCCTTGCACACTTCATGTGAAAACAAAAATCTGAGGGATTTCATTGACCACACTTCAACAAATGAGTATACTCCATCCAAAACTATTAACTCATCATGAGAAACTGGATTCTTATGACTGAAAAACTAACTTCCACATCTGTCAAATTCATATATACACACACACACACACACAGAGACATATATATATATATATAAAAAGAAAAACCTTCCTAGAAGTACTTTCCTTTCTTTGTGGGAAGGTGGCAGTGGCATGCTACCAAAATTCGTCCAAACTTAAAAGGACCTGGCAGCCTAAAAAAGGAGAAGTCCTGTTTCCCTCATTCTTTTGAAGTACCTCCACTGCTTTATTTTATGGGTTAGTGGGAAGAAAATCAGCTGTAGTCAGGGTGGATCTCCATGATTCACCAGCCAAGACAATCCCAGGTTCTTATTCCAACACCAAAATAAGATCTTTATTTCTGAGGAAACTCGAGTAACAAGGGAAACCAACCTTTTTCACTTCTGCATATGTAGGAAAAGTAATAAGGAGAAAGATAAATGACACCTAATTTACTAATACACTAGTTTCACTACCCTCAAACTGTGCAGCGCTAAGTTGGTATGTGTGAGTATTCACAGATAGAGGTGAACAACTGTCATTTAAATCATTATGTAGTTATATCTATGGATAGCTCACGGACAGAAAGATATTTTTATTAACAGCATTGGTTATAAGCATATCAAATCTTTGTCATTTGTAGCATATTATATGTCATCTTCAAGGGGGAAAAAAAGATGCAAAATCTCTGTACAGCAGAACAAAAGAAACTTAGCTGGTGCTCTCATTTTCATATAGTGAACTTGTTGCACAAGATGCCCTCAAAGTGTTTTGGGGTTTTCTGATTCCTCTAAGGTTTTTCTAGTATCAGTGGTGGTTTGGGGATTGTTTTCTGTTGAGAATCATTTTTTGCGTGAGTTATTTTGCTTTCCAGAAGCTAAGATAGGTAGAAGTTCCGGTTGATGGAGATAATTTGTACAGCAAATGCAGACAAAATCTTTAGGAAAAAAAAAAAGAAAAGGAGACCATAAGGTTAGGTTAATAGATACTGAAGAATATATTAACAGTTTAGAAGAATACCTGAAGGTACGGGTGTTTCTACACCTTGTTCTCAAAGGTATTGGAAATAACAAAAGCGGTAATATCAAAACCAGTTTCTAATGTCACTCCAAGGGGCAGCCTTCAATTTAATACATAACTGTGAACAGTCTAATAACTACAGACTGTCCCATTTGGAAACCACAAATCATTTCTCAGAGAGGAGGAAAACTCAGAGCTTATATGGAGTGTATAATGCTGACCCACATAAATTCTCTCTTTCTCCCAATCTTACCTCCTCCAGCCCTGTTATACATAGCCTGTTACAATCAAATGTTCATTTTTGTATGGAAACATTTTCTCATGGAGACATAACAGAAGATCTCAGGGAATTTGCAGAAAGGTATATGTTTTTTTTCTTTTTCAAGGGTTTGGGTTTGTTTTGTTTTTTATCTCAAAGAAAAAAAACAGAAACAAAGGACTTAGAATAGAAATAAAGGAACTAAAGGAACTCTTGCCTGGAAGGACACACATTTCTCCTGAGTTAACGTGCAAAAAATGTTCAGAGGCAATCATTTCTAATTCAAGATCTGTGCAACCATTTATTTAAAAAGATAAAATGGGGATCAAAAACCCTAAACTGAGAAAAAGGTAATGATTAAGATGATTGTGATTTAGATTTAAAGAAATAATTTTTTTAATTGCCAAGTTGTTGAGCAGAGTCAAACGAGGCTGTACCATTGAGAGGCAGGAAAAAACAACCTAAGTAATACTTAGTCTAGTTGCTACTGTGTTTACAAGAGGTTAAGCTACTTACAAAAACCTCTAAGTAGTCACCAAAAATATCTAAAGAAAATCAAGCATGTGCAATGAAGAGAAGTTCAGGAATACTTCATCAGACAGGGCTGCAGCAATGACCAGGAGGGTCTCTCTCCAGAGGCACTTCAGTTGGAGTGCACCCCGGTGCACAAGTTAGATGTGGTATCTGCCTGAAGTTAAGTGGTTGGAAAGCAAACTCTATCAATCTGGAGACTCTATCCAGTGAAAGGGTAGGTGCCTATAAAGGCAGGAAATCAGTTCTCAGATGTTTTATGAGGGTATAGGAAAACAGAATCTAAAATGAAGTTCTCAAATGTAATTTCCCACTGCTGTCAGGTTATATGTATACCTCTTTTGCTTACACAAAGCTTCAAAGAACTAGTGATCATCTACAACTGAACATAATGGAGAAAATTTAAAAATTGTAAGACCAGGATTATTTTAGCAATCATGAAAAAGAAAATTAATTTCTTGCTTGTGCCTGTATTGTAAGGAAATATATAAGGGTCAGGGGTAACACATATAGAAAACCTAGAATGTTTCTGTTTACTTTTGTGTGGTTGTACTTCATGTTATGTTTACAGGACCTTAGTGTTTAAAGTCGAGAACCAGTAATCAGGCTATCAGGATGAACTGCTGGGAAAAGAATCTCCACTTCTAATACATGCATTTTTAAAAAACCCTGGCCTTCCATACAAGAGAGAAGTGCATGTTACAATGTTGTCCTGGGTTCAGCAGTAGCAGTCATTTAAACCTTGAACCACAACAAATGTGTTGGTGACCATTTGAAGAAAGGTATTGACTGTAGTGGTTTGTTACATTTATCCTTGTGATGAACTTCCATTTTTTATAATGGATGAACATAGATGAATTTTTCAACTCTTAGAGACACTATGAAAAATTAAGATGTAAAATGATGTAAAGATGCATAAGGTAAAAAAAAAAAAAAAGAAAAAATATTTGTAAAAAAAAAAACA
>NDXB01021401.1:69766-81243 GCA_002631895.1 Agapornis roseicollis
AAAAAAAAAAAAAAAAAAAGAGTAAGATTTGAGAAGAAATTTTCGCAAGTTTAACTTACCTGGAAGGTGAAACCTAAGAAAATCATGTTGCTTGTTTAAAATCTTCCCCCCAGAAATCCATGGTGTACTAAACTATTCTGATTTGAAAATAAAGTGATGTATTCGTGTTGATTGAGGGAATCTGTGTTAGGGATCTAAAGAAAACCTTGTAGGACTTACTATTACAGTAATTCCTGTCTCCAGTCTGTTGACTGCTGTAAGATCAGTGAGAGCAATACCATATTTATACATTTTTTTCTACTGCATGTATCAGAACAGATGAGGAATTGTATGGGAAGCAGGTTTTAGAAATACTCTTGAGTATTTATGTATGTGATAAGTCCTTTATGCATGTATGTGTGTGTGTGAAAAACTACTGGGCTTTTCCATGCTACTTGTCTAAATAACTTTTAATTATTTTCTTAATACAACATGAAACCTGGTATTTTCTGTGTGGATGCTAAGTGTTTCTTGTAGACTTAGATGTCACTTAGACTTAGTTGTTAAATTCATGCTTTGCAGACAATATGCTCCAAGAATACTTTGTAAGAAGCAGTATGTACTGCTGCAGTTGAAACCTGAACGTGATTCCACTGAAAACAGGCAGGTTTAATACTCTGGAAAACTTTGTAAGAAAATGTGGCTCTGTTATACCTGTTTGCTTTCCAAAATTTGACAGTTGAAGAAACCTTACACTGTCATGAGAGTGCAGTCACATGGGAAAGTGCAAGACAATGTTTTCCTTGTGCCACAATACAGTACCAGACTTTTTTTTTCTTTTCTATTAACTGAACCATAGTAAGAAACATTTGTATTTAGAGGTAGTTTGTTGTTTGGGGTTTTTTTTGTTCAGGAAAGTATGGTGAACACATTTTATTCTTATAATAATTTATAGAAGTCCATAAATCTGAATAGTCTGATTTAATTTATAATTAAAAAGTGAGGGGTTTTAAAATTACATAATGACAAATATTTTGGAGATAAAAGCTGTATTTATGTTAGCTACTATTACCTGATTTAGCTTAGTTAAAAGGATACTGCTGCTGAAGAAATTGGTTTCCTATGGTAACATCAGAACACATGTATAATCAGAGAACCATAGAATAGTTAGGGTTGGAAAGGACCTTAAGATCATCTAGTTCCATGTTACCAGGGATTGTGCTTATCCATGTCCATTTTAGCAATAGCGTACTAATATAAAAGCAATACAGTAGTGATTTACTGTGTTGCTTACTTAAAGCACCAACCAAGTTTCAAGCAATTACTGTGTATTCAATGTAGATGGGGCTGTAGTGTGATAGTTTATCTGTGCGCCAGCCATTACTAATTTTGAAATGGTGTTTTGAAATGACCATGTTTTTTTCCGCTTGAGTCAGTCATGATGTAAGTGGTAGCATTTCATGATCTGTGAGTGTAGAGAAGTGGGGGGGGGGAATGTTCATATTTAGAGGTGTCCATTCTGGCCTGCTAAATGTAGTGGAAGTGCATTGCCCTTCTTGCCTAGGCAAACAGGAGCTTCCACCTGGATCTTCAAAGTAGCAGAAGGATGAATGCCTAAATACACCTCAGGGGCAGTTTCTGCCAGGTTATGAATGGCATTCCAAAGTCCATGCAAATTTACATTTAGATTTTAAACTCAAATATTTGCACAGGCCTTTGAGAATGATCAGAATATACTGTTGACCATATCCAGAATAAACATTTCATACTGTAAAGTGAGAAAACTATGAATAAGTGGTTCTTTAGTAGATCTTGGTTTACAATAGCAACAAGTATAGATTTTTTAATGAAGCTTTTCAGTCATTTAAGTTCCTTACAGTTTATCCTTATTTAAATGTTACGGTATGAAAGAGAACAGCTTGGTCATTCTAAATATACCTTGACTGTTTACTGCAGCAGGTTATCTTCTGTGCGGTTATGTTTTACAGCCATTTTCATAAAAGGAAATGACTGCTTTCATGTTTAAATTGTAATATTCCCCGTTTCTATAATGGCACAAATGCATCAATGTCATAAGAACACACATTCTTAAATGATGGTTAATTTGAATCAATCAAACTTTTAAGTTTTTAATAGCGTACTGATTTAAATCCTAAATGCGTTTGGAGGGGAGGAGGGCATGTCAAGAAATACACAGCGAAACTCTCCGGTCAGAACTACAGAATTGATAAATACAATCTCAGTGTTATTACAAATACATCTGCTCATTAATTTTTCAGTGCAGGAGATACTGACTCATTGAAATGAGAAGTTCCTAAGAATCCAAGAAAACTTAGAAAAGTGTTTCCTAACAAAATTGGCTAAATGCGCAGCCAAGGAGAGCTTCGAAGGCAGACGGTCAGAACACTCATATGGGAAATTCACATTTCTCTCTGCCTGGTTCTCAGTCAAAGGGCAAAGCGAGATCTCTCTTTTCCCAGAGGACCCGCGGGACCACCAAACTCGCTGGATTTGCAGGAATTCTTTCTCTGTTTTGAGTAGTAAGTATAGGCTTAACTCTGATGTATCTTGAGATAAAATATACATACTGGTTTTTTAAGCACATGTATCTTAAAAATCTTCCCTGCTGCAAGACTGAACAAACACAGCAGCAGTTCATAGTGTTGTCTCATCTTACTGTCCAAACAGAAAATGAAGGTCACTCTATAAGGAAAAATCATCTAAATCCATTAAAAACACAGTCTTGGCCTGCTTCAGATGATATTGCTAAAATGCTTATTCCCTCAGCACAAAGAGGAATAACCAGGAAATAACAAGGTCAGATATTATGCTTTTCATCCCTTTCAGTTGCTGAAAAACACTTTCAGCTTCAGCTGGTTTCCTCCCAGAATCACAGCCAACATGCCCAGGGCCTTCAGTTTGGAAAGGGTGGGGTCTTGGCCCCTGTGCTGCATGGCTGGATGTTGATGTGTTACACTGATTTACATGCTGTATACTTCCGTACATGATCATAGTCACAAGTACTACTACTACTGTATTAAGTATCATAACAAAGGGCAGGAGGAAAAAAGACTGTTCTGGACTTGCTTCTTACAGAGAAGTTAGAGAATGAAAATAGCAAAAAAAAACCCATCTGTGCAGTGATGTAGAACAATTAGGATACATTTCTCAGGATGAGGGTATGGGTATTAGATCTAGAGGTATACTAAGGAGGATACTATGAAAAGATGTAAGAGCATTCCTGTTTCTGAATCTTAGGAAAAATGTAGCCCTAAGTAAAAACTACCATATAAATAAGGTCTCAAGTTAGTCTTGTATGAGAAACTGAATGAAAATTAAAAAGCTGTGTTCCATATAAAGGATAGTTACTAAATTCCTTGACCATAGAAAAGGTTAATTCTTATAAATGGAATATCTCTTAGGAATTCTGTTGAAATAAATTGATTCCTAAAATGGGGATTCATGTCTTTATTTGACATTTGTCCCAGCTCCTCATCAATCTTTTCAGGCAAAGATAGAATCAGGTTACAGAAATCAACCTTCTGTTTATCGCTGCAGCTTAATCATTTACAAATTATCATTCTTACTGGTAGTGTTCATAATAATCTACTTGTGCAAGCATGTGTACATTCCACTCAATGCACTTTCCAGTTGTGTGTGTGGCTCATTTAGGAATTGCAGAAATAATTCCTGGGTTGAGTATTCTGTGGAAGTTTTACAAAATGTTTGCCTTGCCTTCATGCAAGCATATATAGAAATCAAGAGAGTGCCTACATTCTTCTTACAGAATCAAAATCATAGAATAGTTAGGGTTGGAAAGGACCTTAAGATCATCTAGTTCCAACCCCCCTGCCATGGGCAGGGACACCTCACACTAAACCATGTCACCCAAGGCTTCATCTAACCCAGCCTTGAACACCGCCAGGAATGGAACGTTCACAGCTTTCTTGGGCAACTCATTCCAGTGCCTCACCTCCCTAACAGTAAAGAACTTCTTCCTTATATCCAATCTAAACTCCCTCTGTTTAAGTTTGAACCCATTACCCCTTGTCCTGTCACTACAGTCCCTGATGAAGAGTCTGTTCCCAGCATCCCTATAGGCCCCCTTCAGATACTGGAAGGCTGCTATGAGGTCTCCACACAGCCTTCTCTTCTCCAGACTGAACAGCCCCAACTTTCTCAGCCTATCTCCATATGGGAGATGCTCCAGTCCCCTGATCATCCTCGTGACCCTCCTCTGGACTTGTTCCAACAGCTCCATGTCCTTTTTATGTTGAGGACACCAGAACTGCACACAATACTGCAGGTGAGGTCTCACAAGAGCAGAGTAGAGGGGCAGGATCACCTCCTTCGACCTGCTGGTCACGCTCCTTTTGATGCAGCCCAGGATACAGTTGCTTTCTGGGCTGCAGGCACACACTGAAGCCGGCTCATGTTCATGTTCTCATCCACCACCACGCTCATGTCCTTCTCTGTAGGGCTGCTCTGAATCTCCTCTTTGCCCAACCTGTAGCTGTGCCTGGGATTGCTCTGACCCAGGTGTAGGATATCATCTAGTGATACTGCTAGATTGAGAAAAATGCAGGTTTTAGCTGCAGCTGAATTTTTATTTATTTTGTATGAAGTAGTACTGACTTTTGAAGTGGCAGGTCAAAAGGGGAAAAATAATTTGATGGTAAATAGTTATGGAATATTTTTTAATAAGTATTTTAAATGTGAAATTAAATTTGACAGTAGGAATAAAACATGATAGATATGTTTTGGCTTTCAGGATTAGCAACACAGATTATTGTGTAAAGTCATTCTCTTTAATGTTACGAAATCAAGTATCATTCTTTAATTTGACTAATGATGATACAAGTTGGAAAGTGAATACAAGACTACTCCAGAACCAATAGGGAAAACTTCAAGTGACTCTCACCAAAAGTTACATGTATTGCTTACCAGCTAGTTTTTGTTGGGGTTTGTTTTTTTGGTCTTTTGCAGTGCATTCTTATCTTCCTTTATTTTTCAAGATGTATGCACTGGTTAAGAAGAGAAATGTTAACCCTAAGCTGAAAAAAAAGCCTGACTTCTGATAGTAGCCATTCAAGTGTTTTGCTAGACTTAAATAAGAAATCTCTGCAACAGGCTGTCAATAGATTTTTGTTTGTTTTCTTGCTTTATTGGGAAATAAGGAAAGAAGGATTACCCTGAATTGTCTCAGTGAAATTGGAAAATGCACTAGGGAGTGTCCATTTAGTCATTCTAAACATACCTTAAAGCCCAGTGGTAGAATGGAGATACATTCTAATATGTGAGCTAAGGTGAAATAAAGCTTACCCCGTAAACCCCTAGCACAGGGAGAGTAGAACACTAAAAGTACCAAAAGTTTGGGTTTGTTGGGTTTTTTACATAGACAGAAATGCATGTAGACTTTTCATTCCCTCTCAACTAGAGTTCTTTGATCAATAGACCTTTTTCTGTACCCTTTCCCACAAAAGAATGACAAAGGGAGGTAACTTGCATGCTAAATCCAACATCCTTTTTCATGTAATTAGCCATACTAATTCCACAGGGGCAATTATAGAATCAGCTAGGTTGGGAAAGACCTTTAAGATCATCAAGCCCAGCCATTATCCCAGGACTGCCAATAGCAGTTATGAGCTCTTTTCTCTTAGTTACTGTAAGGGTGATGCATAGGGTGGGTGCTGAGGCTGATTCACAGGGCAGACTGAGATCCATGATGAATATTGGAAATCATGCAATGCTTCCCTCCCCTCCTCCCCCATTTTATTCTCTCTACTTTCACTGTTGGAAATTTGCTCCTTATCAGCAAGAAAACAGAGTTGTGACATTCTCTATCAGGTTAATTGAATGTTCATAAAACTGCTAAGGAAGAAGAAAACAAGTTTTCAGTGACTGCATTCACTCCCGCATATTCTGAGAAGTTTTCACTTGTCTCCTGCTGTTCTTTTGTTTTCTCCTTGACAGTTTGCATTGTTAAAATCTGTAGATAAACCATCATAACCAAGCTTGAACATTTATTCCCATTCCTATTTAAATAGGTAATCAGAATATGTTCCTTAAATTACTTATTCTCTCTCACTTTGTAAAAGGTACATCAAAATGCATTGCCTTGGGCTTTGATATTGGGCTGTCATTGTCTTACAGCCATTTCAACCTATTTATAAGCCTAGTATTATATCAGGTTTTGTTATTTGAGTATCTGACACAGTGCACTGTAAACTATCTGCTGCAGATTTTAAGCAAGTTGCTCACACTGATATGGCTCAAGTGAAATACTTTCCACATTAAAGTTCTTTGTTGATTGAGAGGTCTTGAAAGAATTCAGAAATTGAATGAAGAAAGGAAAGATTTTTGAATGTCAGAGAAAAAAAGTTAAAAATCACTCTTTTATGTAATACTTTGTTTCAAAATACTGTAGAAGTCACAAGACAGCATCAGTCAGGGCATTTTTATAATTGCTAGAAGGTCAGCTGTGGTGGTTGTAAATTCTTATCAAATGAATAAATTAGTTATTGAAACTGGCCTTTTTTCCTTCAAGTTTCAGAAGTGCCTCTAAAGAATGCTTGATTTCCTGTTCGGAGTATTTATTTTATTTTTTTCCAGTGTTGACATTATTTGGAATGCTTTGTTTCTCTCCGGACTCTCTTCTCCCTCTCCTCCCAGCACTATAGTGGAATATATAACTGATTTAATAATTAAATAAATAAAACCCTCCCAACTATTCCTCATGTTAGAGGAAGCTGCTTTTTAACAGTACATCAAGTAAAATCATGTAAGACTTGAGCAGTGTCTTGCTTGAGAGGTAGCATTTTTAGGAGAGGGAGTTCCCCACCTGAGAAGGCCTGTAATTTTCTATATCTTGACTGGAAGGTCGGAGTCTTTTGCTCAGGATTATACCTACATCTGCACCTCGATCTTCACTGTCATTGCATGTCACAGCCTTCCCATGCAGAGCTGCAGAACTTCTTGCCCTAAACTGTAGCACTGTGGCAGACCCCACCTGGTTCTTCACACACTGTGTAGCACCACTGATCAATTTGTTACAGATGTACTTGTGGTCTCTGCATGTAGAGCATGTTGGTCAGCTCCTTGTCTTTCCCTGGTCCTTTTGCCTTTAGGCATCTCTAGTCCTGAGATGACTCTCTGGAGCTGCAGGAGATAGTATGAGTTGATAGTATAAACCTACTTGCTAGTTGGTACCAAAGATCTGTTAAATAACTACTCATAGGCTAGATCTCATCTGTATTGTGGGAACTTTAGCAATATGAGAGAAATAAAATGTTCTGGAGGTTGAAAGATACCACCAGTTAAAAACTTCAGTGCTGCTTAATTCTTGAACCTAAATCTTAATGCATTCCTGAGCGAGCTTCAAAAATTTCTCCTTCATTAAAGGGGGAAATGTTGCATCTGATATAAATTGGAGTACAGTCATGTTCTCCAGGCAGTCTTTCAAAAATGATCCATATGTAGATCTAGGAAGATTTTAAAGGGGGGCAGGAAGTGTGACATAACAGATCGCAGCAAAATCAGTCACTGTAGTGAGCATGTTCTCATCTCAGGTTCTTGTGCTGAAGTCAGATGCCTGAAAGGTTCTCACTTTTCCTTCTGCTCTTCTTGTTGGTGGCTTCTCCTGTGGAAAGAAAGGAAACTTTCTGCCACAGTGCCTTGTTTGTTGTTTTTCTTCTCTTTCTGAAAGTCATACATGCTACCTTTTTCCTCAAGTAGCCAAGGACAAGCTTCTCTTCACAGCTTCTACCCATTGTGTCAGGCAAAATCTCCAGTTAAGCAATCTTCCACTCCTTGGGATGCTTCAGTTAGGAAACCTGGTGTGTCCTTGGCAATAGCTATTTATTTTTGTCCTAGTACTCTGCAGTTGATGTGTTATGATTCTTTCATTAGCCTGTTGCCCATAGTTTCAGTGGTTTGGTGAATCTGGCTCAAGTATATAAAGGTTAATATCAAAAAAATATTTCATAAGCAGAACTTGTTTTTCAAAAGCATCTCTAAAATCCATTATTGCTACATTTGAAACTTGCTTAGGTATTTTTTTAGGGTTATTGCTTGGAAATTTTGCAGGCAAACACATTCACTGTGTATTTTATATTTTTTCATCATTTATATGGCTATAATTGCCTTTTCAAATTTGAATGCTAAGTCATCGTGGGAAAAATTCAATGTTGAGGCCTAGTAATCCAATTTAATGCAGTAAACTAAGGCTTGGTGATATTCTAGGGATGTTTTTATTATGGTTTTTTTTTAACCTAGAGTTAACTTTTTTTATTTTTCTGGCCTCTCAAATACATTACTGATTTTTCTATTTTCTGACCTATATCTCTATCTTCCAAACATTGTTGCATCTGCTGGAGGATCCTGTTGTACTCACCTGGAGGTGGTACAGCTGTGGTGGGACACCATGTCAGGGTGAAAATCTCTCCCTATTGAAAAGCCAAAACTTTTGTGGTTTTATTGGTGAGTTTTGGGATTGGAGAGGCTTTTTGTATTGGTTTTGGTTGGTTGGTTTTAGAAACGTGTATTTTGCAAGCAGAGTTCAGGGGTTAGTTTGTCAGTGGCAAGGGACATGGCAGAAATACCTCAGTTCATACATGTACTGTTCTTGAGTTGCAATAAAATAGCATAAAATCCAGCAGTATACTTAACTTACTTGTGGTGAACACGCTAACAGAGGCTTGTATAATTTCTGTCCAAAGAGTTATTCAGCTTTTCAATCAAATCACCTCTATGACAGGCCTTTTCAGCAGTGTATTGTACTTCTGGCAACATCATTTGCTTATTAACAGTTTGGTATTTACATTAAATACTGAAATAGATGTCATGTTACAAAAAAAAACATTTTTTAAATATCCTAATGGTGTGACAAATTCATAGAGTGTGTGGTCCAAGCTGTTCAGATGAAGCACTGGAATTGATTACCCTAGTAGAACATTTAATAGTTTTCAGCTAACAGGTAGAATAGTTAATGAAATGAATAGCAATACACTGGCTTTCCATATTTATCATTTTTTCAGTGATCCAGATAACAGTAAGGCTGCTTATTAAAAAAAAACTAATGCCTCAGAGAAAATAAAACTCACGGGAAAAAAGGCAGAAGCAAGATACATCTCTTTCAGCAAAGAATTAAGTTATATGCTGGCAAAGACACATTAGGACCCAGTAATGTACTTTCCATGGCTCTCTGAGTGATAGAGGCAAGATACAAAATCCCAGATAAATTTAGCTATCCAAAAAGTCAGTGTAATGATTTAGCATAAAACTGTGACATGCTCCCGTTGCAACTGAAATACTTTGTGACCTGTGCCTAAGAGTCACTTTGGCAGTACACTAGTTTTTCTTATTGTTTATACTTAGTAAAAGCCATGGAAAAGAGTTTTTCATGGGATATCAGTGTAGAACTTAATTACTTAAATAATCTACTAAAACAGATTTTTTTTTCATACACCCTAAAAAGTCCAAGTTTTTTTGTAAAGCCAAAGGGAATGGGATCAGTTGACCCATTATTTAGTGCTGTATTTGATTTATCTCTGTTAAAGGTTTTGACTCTAAATCGAGTAAAACATAGTCTGTTCATATGCATCAAGCTGTGTTTTCCTTTGGCCCTGTGAGTGCCCAGACCAAGCCTGGATACCTGATCCTTGTGGTGTCCCTATCTCTCTCTCCTTCTCATGCTGACCCCAGCTTGAGGGTCCTGCCCCAACACTAAGGCAGGTGGTGAGATTGCCTGTGCAGATGCTGCCTCTTCTGGGGCAGTGGCCCTTGGAACAGCGTGGCAAGCATTCTCAGGGGGCTGCTCCATGTGGGCATTCACCACATGGGGTGGACACATTCCTCTGGGGTGTGACTGTCCTGTCATCTTCTTGGGCATCTCAGTGGTTTGGGCTGACAGTGTGGGAGCCCCATGTCAGGCAAGAGGTGCCTGGTTTGTTTTATGAGCCATTAGGTCTGATGAGGAGCACATTAAGAAAGATGAGGGAAACGTTTTCAGATTTTGATACTTTGGTTTATCTGTTTCCTTAATGTTTTAAAAAAAGGACTTGAAGATGGATGTGAATACTTCTGTGTTTTATGACATGTAATCTAATGATACAGTCATACAGCAACTGTTTTCTGTGAGGTATGTTAGATTATCTGTAGGTTTTCCAACTTAGTTCCTGGAAATTTTATCTTTCATTTTGCTAAGAACATTGTAAGTAGATATTGTTACAGTTGCTACATGGGAGTACAGTGAGATAGGGCAGTAAATTACATTTGGGAGTCACTAATGTGGCTATAAATCTGCAGACAGAAAATTTCAAACCCAAAGGTTTGACACTGCATTTTAGAATGTAGCATATTTGTACTACGCTAAAGTACAGTAATTTCATATATACAGAAGGATGTTTTAATTGTTCTTAAAGTTGCCATTGAAATGTTTTTATTGAAATAAGTGATCAAATACATAAAGTTCTGTAACATTTAAAAATTGGTGACTGTGGATTATGTTTGCAAAGAGATATTTTGAGGACTAAAATTTAACAAGGACAAATTGTTTTTATATATGCATGTATAAAACCAATAGAGAAATATGAAATAAAAAATGTAATATGTAGAACTGATGAGGGAGCTTGATTGATGTCACCTGTTCACTGAGAAGTTTGTCATTTTGTTCTAGTCACAAGGAGCATGATATATGACAATGTGATACCATCTCTCAAGATAAATTCGTATATACTTTATTTTGTATCTGTGTTGTTGGCTCAAGGTAGTATAGCTGTATTCTGAGCAAAGGAGTTTTTTCCACCATCATAATCATGCTTTCTTTTTGCATGATGTAAATAAGCTATTATAAGCTTGCTCCTATTAAGATATTTTCATTCACACTAGGTTTCTGCTCTTACATTGCTGGTATTTTGTAGGTATGAATTTCTCGCACACCAATCAGGTGTAATTATTCTAGCAAGATTTTGTGATATACAACTCACCTCTGCTTCCAAGAAAAAAAAACCAGAAAAATGACAGTTTTGTTAGTTTGGTTTTTGATTTTGTTTTGGGGGGTTTTCTAGTACATAAAAACTCTATCCTTGCAGCTGTTACCTAACAAAGATACTTATTGCATCTCAAAGATTGCATTTATTTAATGATATTCCATCAAAGTTTTGCAGTCCTTTTTCTCTAAAACAGATGAAGTTTTTTTGTTGCAATTCTGTTGTCTACCATCTTTTTATTAACCTGATGCAATTTTTCTTTTGAAAATATTTAGTTCCTTCAAGTTATTTGAAGCCAGTTGACAGGAGCCATTTAACATTTTTGATGAACTATGTTAAGTCAGTTCAGTTAGCCATCTGATCTTGGGCATTTATTTTAGAAAGAGCCTTTATAATTTATATAATTTAAATGTGGCAAATACAGAAATACATATTCTGGCTGTCTGTTGCTTTCAAAAAAAAAAAAAAAAAAAAAAAAAGAATTTATTCCAATATAGAAAAAGATATGTT
>NDXB01021401.1:81324-195714 GCA_002631895.1 Agapornis roseicollis
AAAAAAAAAAAAAAAAAAGAAGTTTATTTCAGTATAAGCAAGTATGTGTATGTTATTTATCTTGGCACTTGCTTCTAAAAGGAAAACTACTTTTACTATTCTCTTGATAATAGGTATCCCTTAGTTTGCCATTAGGAGTATATCTAGTAATGAACCAGACAGTAATTGTGTGTTAAGGGACTATCAGCATTGACTTATAATTTACAGATGTATAATAAACAGATATAATCATAGATCAGTTATTGACAATGGATGTTTATGTTTGTTTATGCTATTTTAAGGTTTCCTTGCACACCTACATTTTATTTTTGTGTGCTGCATTATGTAGTTATTACTGATCAGCTGGGGCAGTATAATTGCCCTCTTCTTTCTACTAGGAATGTAGAAATAAGGTATTGATAGGCATCCACACAGTCACCATCAACAAAAGTTTTAAGACTGCTGTTATACTAAAATGCTAGTTTTACTAAGATAGGGTTTGGACTGCTCAGGCTGTGTTGAGAAAACAGTTCTACCAACCCACTCAACAGGAGTGAAAGACAATACTTTTCCAATACCTATGTTTGAGATGTTGCTCTGAAGGATGCAGCAGAGTACAAAACTGTCCTGAAAATAAGTGGCAATAACTATCTTTCCTTGAGAAGAAATCAAGGGGGAATCGGGCAGGAATCAGGCCCCCTGCTTCCTTCTAGTATTTGTATTAGCCTTGACTCAGCACTACCGTTTAGGCTTCAGCCTGTTCCAAAATTGAGTCAGTATTTGAAAAGCCTGGCCTCATCTGTGATGTCTAAAGGTGCTGAGGGCTGTTGGAGCCTTGCGTAAGAGTTACAGTTTATGTACTTAGATAATAAAACCATCAGAAGGTTCAAATTAACATTGGGGTCCTATTGGACTTGGTGCCTGAGGATGCAAAAGCAAAATACCCTCTAGGCCTGTTGAGATTTGCTGCAGGCCTGCTGGCTTCATGTGCTCAGTGCCGTCACTGAAGGGCAGAGCTAAATACTGGGGTACATGGGTAAACAGTAAGAAACTAGAAATTGCACAAATACAGTGCATTAAAGATCCAGTTAATTAAAATACTTGCTTATTCTCTATGAGATTTCAAGATGGTTTCTAAAAAGGCAATGAATGTGTTAGAGAATTAACTTGTATTTTTACAATGATTTCTGAGTGACAAAAATCATAGTTTATATAGGGGGTGTGGGTGTCCTTCAGGTTCTAACAGAAAAGTCACAAAACTTCATTATGTGGATCATTATTTTAATGTGAAGATAATTCTGCTCTTTATCCACATTAACTTATAGTTTCTTGTAAAGAAACCTGTGTGAAAAATTAGCACTCTTAACAAAAGGATAATAGGCAAATGGATTTATTATGTATGTCCTGGCTTAAGTGCAGCATAAATAGCTTCAAAGTGTGATTTTGTAAAAAGCAAATCCTGAAAACTAAGTTTTAAAGTGAATTTCCTCATCTTACAAACGGGATCTTTCATGCGGTTATCTGTATAAATAGCTTAAAAATGTATATCTGTTGTTTGTTTGATTAGATTATATTGCATTCAAAATAAAACTTGATCTATAAAAGGTAGATAAGAAAATCATAACTTGAGAACAGCAACAACTGTATATGAGGAAAGCACTTATGTTTAACCAGATGTGTCATACACCCAGTGTGACTGATCAAAGAACTGGTTCTCCAAGTCAATACCTGTTTGTTTTTTTCCTGGAAATAAAACAGCTTTTCATTTTTATACTTAAAAAAATATTGTTCACTTCAAATTTAGATATTTTCCAGATATATTGAACTATTTCATAGTGTGTTACAGTTTGGGCTTGATATAACTGATTAAGCATTTCACTTCTTGTATTTTCTGGTTTAACTGCAGAAAAAGTCTTTGATGGAAATATGAAGAAGACTCTTCCCCTCACTAGTGAAATGCATTTCAGCTTGAAAAAATTAAATCTCTTTCAGTCATTCACAGAAAACAAGAGATCTGAAAAACCTGTCTGTGGAATGGAGTTTCTCCTAGAAATTTAGAGTTGCAGGAACAAGTTGCTTCTCTTATTTCATTTTGGAGTCGGTTGGTTATTGTAACAGAAAGGCAACAGAAGTCCATTTCTGAATTGTCTTTGCATTGTTTTCAAGGCCTTACTCACAATTTGCATTTATCTATCTGAGGTTTTCTCTCCAGATCTGATTGAATTAAGTTAGTTCATATTTCTCTTCTGCCAGGTGTAACATCCAGTAGCTAATTTTTGTTCATGTACAACCAGCCATCTTGTGTGGAGGCTGCTGCTGGCCTTGTGGTGGCTCTGGCAGGCTCTATGGTACAAGTAGTATTTCAAGGAAGATGGAAGAGAAGGTACAGGGAGGCTCTTTAGGGATTTGCATGGTGGTCTTGCCTCAGTTGCTGCAGGTTGAGCGGGTTTCACTATCAATGACTTCAGACTCAGGAGTTCTGTGTTTTGCTTCAGTAGTCAACACTTCAGTTGATGGCAGTTCGATTTTAATTAATCCAAACAAATGTATTTCCCACCGTTTCTGAGACAAACAAGAATAATTTCATTCTGCTTAAGGAGCTCTGGCAATATTTCCCTTTTAAACTGAGGGAATTACCTGGTTTTATTATTTCACTCATTTCAATGATTTTATCTCACGCCTCTGACTTAGCATCATGTATTAAGATTCATTAACAGTTATTTAGCAGTCACAAGACACTAATCGTCTGTTTACAATATTGATCAGCAGCTCTCATGTTAGATTACATTTGAAGTGAGAAGTAATCCTACAAAGATTAGTAAATATAAGACTGGGAAGAAAGGGAAGAAGCTAGTTTAGGCTACGTAAAGTAGATTTTTCAGGTACCCTGGAAATGTTTGCATCCCAGTAGGTTGAAGCCCTTTAACAACTTCCAGCTCTGAAATTCCAACGGAATTTCCCATCCACAAGTCATTCATTGTCTCAGGTCATCTTTATTCATAAATATAGAGATTTATGTTCCTACAAATACAGATTTCTTTTGACTTCTAGGCAGTTTCTGAGTTGCAAGAATATTTATGGGCTAATAAAAACCACTTAGATTCTGATGCTTCAGTAGTTTCCTTTGTTGTTGTATACACATTCTTTCTATATTATACTTAATAGGATGTTATTACCTCAGTTCTTAAAAATTATGTGCTTTACGGAATGGAAATTAGGAACTAAATACTAGGAATTAAAATCTTACTTTTCTGAAATCACTAGCTAAATTTCTTCTGAATTAGTCAGAAAAAGTTTATTTCTGGGGCTCATCAGCATTAAATTCATGGGAGCTGGCTAGAAGATAGTTGAAAATTATCTAAAATGTGTCTAAGATTTACTTAATAATTTCTCTTACTTTTCAGAGCTTTATTAAGATACCTGAGTCTTACTGAATAGTAAGGTACGGTAGTTCTGCATCTGTAAAAGCTGTGAGCATACGCTTTTAAACGATGGGGTTCTATTAAAGTATATTACTTTCAGATAGTCAAAATTACTAGCTCCTGTGGTCATATCCACAGTCTTTTCCCAGAATAGCTCCTAAAGGCAACAGCTGTCAGAGAGAAAAGACACAAAGTTTTTCATTTGGAATCCTTATTCATATACCTGTATCTACATTCATGGTTGTTAATGTCCAAAGAGTTGTTTGCTGAAACTCCATTTAGTTTAGTCACAGAGATATAATAAAAACTTGTATTTCCTTTTCCTGATATTATAAATATTTCAGAGTGAGTAAATTACTGTGTTGAAGCTAGTCCAGTTTTTGCACATGGATGAGGACAGGAAAAAGTGTCAAAGAAGAGAGATAAAGTTGAGGAATTTAGATAAAACTTGTGCAGAGGAGTAGGAGGCTAAATAGATCTGGCAGCAGCGGGCTGACTTTTCCATTACTTTCCAATTTAATTATGAAAGTTGCTTAAATTGTGGATGCTGCCTGTTAGTCACGTGGTGTTGCCAGCATTTATTTCCGAATCAAATCTATAAAAGGAAATGAGAGTTCTGTGTCCTTGCAAACCACTCATCTGGTAGGAAGTCACTTACAAATAATAAAGTGCGTACTACAGCATTAAATAGTTCCTTGATGTATGACCTTCAAAACTGATTAAAAAAAATGGTTGAAGCTATGAATAGTAAAAACTTTTCATACTGAAAGAAATATAAGCTGTAGGCTTGTGTTTTTTCAGCTCGCTCAATGGTTGTTTTCACTGTAAATCTGTATTTACAGAAGCAGTAGAGGTTGGTTCCCTATGGGCAGTGGCAGGGCAGCTGCCTGGGGACGGGGAGAGCCGCCTCCCTCAGCTTTATACTCCACCGGACTAGCTTCACTGGGGGTATCCCCACGATCTGAGGAATGAAAACCAAGGCAGCCTTGTAATAAGAAGGGCTGGGAGCACTACAGGAGTAATGTACATAGGGGGTCAGGTTCTCATTGTGAAAAGGTGACAAAGTGCACTTTAGCTTTATATCTTCAAAGCAGTGGGCAAGAATTAACTGCATGATTTTCACTGCTCAGGGAAATAATAATGGAACAGAGGATCTCAGTTTTATTTTTTGTTTGGTACTGATTTGTGCCAAAGTGCATTGTAGCATGGAAAAGATGACTGCCTTGCTATGTAGCTAATAAAAAATATGATTGATATAATGCTTTTCGGGATTTAAATCACTAGGGGATTCACATCCGACTCTGACATGTTACAGCATGTAAGTTATTATTATTGGCTTGTGTTTTGAAGGAAAAATAAAAACCTTCTTGAAGTTTCCCAGTTTATAATACCTGTCTTATAGCAGTACTTCTCACTTCTGTAACAGTCCCTTCATCAAGGATTGTGGAGGGGTTTGTACATATTCACTGGCTGGATTTTACATTGACTTCTAAGAAAATGAAGTATGATGTTCGTTGGAATTCATTACACAGAGGCCCAGGATTTAAATGATTACAGAACAAGAAGGAATAACAAAACTGCTGTGAGTTGAATTGCCATCCTCTACTTTGAATGGATTCTGCTCTGTCTAGTCTTACCTAATCAGATAAAGATTCAAATTCTTGCATACAGAATCTATACATGTTTGCACTGCCATTATTGCTCTTAATAAACAGCAAGCAAACATCTCCCAGTACAGGTGACACGTGAGTTACGTGTTTTTCAGTATTTTTTCCGCTTCGAAAGCTCAGTGCTCTATGAAGACAACTGCAGAATCAGCATCTTGATTACAGTGCTAAAGGTCCCACTACCAACTTGTGTAATGTCATGACAGATTTCTGATTCTTCTATGTGGTCAGTACCATTAAGTTTTGTATGTTCAGCACCTGCAGATTTATCTCAAGCTTTGTTATCAGCTGTTGTCCTTAAAATTTCTCCTTGAGGGACTTAAAAATACTTACCTTTTTCTCATCGTAACTGCTGCTTAAATACAACGGGCAGCAATGTTGCAGGATTGTGTAACACGCCTGTAATATCACAAACACTTTGATGAGAGAGTTTTCCTTTATTTAAAAAAAGAAGATCTTTATGTGCATTCAGGAAGAGTTCCTGACATAGACAAAACCAAAATATCTTCACGGAAAAGAATCTGCATGAGCTTCACATCCTTGGCACAACATGGTTTTTAGGCACTCTGTGTACTAAGTAATTTGCTTAAATAATTTCTCCTACTTTCCTTAGTAGAGAGTTTGATGTTCCCCTCAAAATAGCAGGTAGGCAGCAGTATTCAAGGATTTGTTACGGCAGACTGAAAGTCGAAATACACAACATGGAAACTGGAAGATTGAATCAAAGAGTTTTGGTTTAAGTATGATGAAAGCTTCATTGTCTAGCTGGGGGGGGGCAGCAAAAGCCACTATTTAATAAGTATTAAAGATAAAACATGGAACTGCTCTTTATCTTCAAAGCCTATACCATCTGCAGTGCCAGCCGCAAAACACTGTGGAAGCACAAAATCATGGGTTTATTTTTGGTTTTGCTAGTATGATCTAAAGAACTTTCAGACCTTTTCTTAGTGTTTGTCACATATGAGTTTGAAAAATGTATTAATATATTTCTCAGACTTCTTTGATGGGTTCTGTGGTCTACAAAAGTGAACTTGTTGATTTCTATAAAATAGGTTGGCAGATGGAACATGTTTCTAGCAGGCAGAAATAGAACTGCTAAGGCAATCAGGCTGATAACTGTACACACTTCTTGGAAATGTAGCGTAGAGTAAAAGCTTAAAAGTCAAGTTGCAAAAATAGTTCAACTAAGGGAAGTAGAATGTACTGTGCTGGTTGCACTCCTGGTTTTTTAACTTTGTCAGCAAGCTCCACAATTCATATGTTTTGTGTATCTGCTGTGGCTTATGGTAGCTATGTGAAAATGGTGCTTTTATACCTTTATAAATGCTGTTTGTTTCCCTAGCTTCTTCCCTTACACCTCCAAGTTGAGTAAGATTCTCCTAGGAGTTAATAAACTTTTTTTTGCTTTCTTGGAATATAAGATGCCCCAACACAAGTGTGTTCTGTGAAGATGATATTTACCATCCACCCATGTTTGGTTCTAATGAACTGAGGTCATGCTTAGTGCGGACTGATTGTGCTTCAAGACTTTTGCCTCCAGCCTAAAAAAAAGGCAAAACAAGTCCAACGAAGAGAAAGAGATGATAGATTGGATGCATTATTCTGTAACTCTCTTTGATGCATCCACAGTTAGGTTTCGGAGGAAGGTTAGAGGCCAAACTGCTGCTTTGCCTATCAGAATTAGTCACTAACTAGCAAAGTAATTGCGTTGATTATTGCACACCCACAAATTTCAACAGAAAATACCTTGCAGGGGGTGGAGGTTGTACTTTTCCTAAAGGTTTATCTATAATTAATCTACCGTAAGTGCTGGTGCTTTAGTAACATGTGAACCCTACTCATCAGTGTGGTCCTTGAGTGCCAGTTGACCACTCCTACAAGGTTTCCATGTTTCTCGCGATCTTGCTTCAATGATAATGAAGGTTTTGACACCACTGCTGTTGAAGAAATTTGAGTCATGTATTCTGCTTTTGTTTTTCAATTATAGCTCTCTTTGCCTGTCTTTGTTGGGGGCATTAGGAATTTAAGCAGCTGCATTTTGTATACCTACAGCAAAACAGTTCCCTTGTTAGGCAGAACATTTCATAAAGGATTAAGAAGTGAAGCTGGCAGAGCCATAGGGGACACTTTTGTGTTATAAACAAGAGGCTCATTATCAAGAGACTGTACTTGTTTGTGGAAGAGGTAACTGAGCAGGCTTCCTTCTCTCTTGGGTGTCTTACTTGGTACCTCACCCCATAATTTCTGCATTAAGTCCATTTAAAAAATTTTGCTCCTGCAGCTTACATTTGTGTTCGATAGATTTTTGGGGGTGAAGAGTACTTCCAATAGAAAATGAGTTGCTACATTTGGTACAAGCAAAACAGTAGTAATGGAGGCACTGGGGCAAGTTCTTGCTCATGGTTCATTCTGGGTTTCTTGTAGCATCAGTTTACAGCAGCCTCAATTAAGCACAGGGTTAAGATTTAAGTTTAAAGGCAGGCCCTGAAAATTAAGATTGCCTGTGCAGTGCTTTTGTAATTATACAGCTTTGTAGATTTTTTTTTTTCTCTAGGGCCTTGAGCCTTGAATTGCAGAGAAAAGCCCAAGCAATGGAAAATAAATACTGTACCAAAAAATGGCAGTAAAGGGTTGTTTGTTTGACTTAAATGCATCTCCCTACTGCCTGCTTGATTTGTTGCATAGTCTTACTTCTCATCATTCACCCTGAAGCCCCAAGAATTACTCCCTAGAGTTTATTCACCCAGTAAGTTTTTATTAGCACTTTTATTATATATTATCTGTAGTATTACCATACATTCTACATACCATCTACAAAAAGTAGATAATTTGTTCTTTGCTACATACTAAAAAATCTTAGCTTAGTTGGTTTATATTATGTTGAGCTACCATATATATCTTAAAGAAGGATAATTGTATGTGATTTAAAGGCTTAGAGAGATTAAGAAACTGCTACACTTAGGAGTACCATCCTATTTAGAGATTTTTATATAGGGTAAGCATGATGGTGGACCATAGAAATACACTGTGTCAGTAGCCTGCATGGGGAAAAGTGGTTTTTTTTCTTTGACCAGATTTGTAGCTCTCTAATGATTCTATTAGTCATTATGTTTAAAAACATAGATTTTTCTCTGTTGGATTTCCCTTCCTTCTTAGCAATTATATTGTAAAGAAGTTAGATTTCAAGCAGAACCCAGTCAAAACAGCAGTGTTGGGTAAGTTTGTTTCTGATTCCAAATGCACAAGTCTTGAATTAATAAAGAAATTAATATCAAGAAAAAGAAAACAAACAAACAAAAAAAAACCCATAATGGTTGCAAGAGTCTGAAGATGCAAGAACTGTTTGCAGTGAGTAGACTGTAGAGGCTTGCAAGAGAGTCCTGGAGCTGCAAAAGTAGCTTTTGCTTTATCCTGTCAAATTCCAGATTTTACTTGGCTGAAATATAAATTTTTTAAAATTGCCATTCTGCTGTTACTTTACATGGCTTATACTACAAAACCCAACAGAACACCAATAGGCTAATTGGATTTGTGGCATCTGTTGCAGCCAGTGCAGCAGCAACCCCCAGCACCCCCAGCAGCTGCAAAGCTTCTGGAGCATGCAGGAACAGCTCGCCTGAGCTTCCCTTTGCCTTCCCCAGGCACCATATGGAAGAAGGATTCCTTACAGCTCTCCAGGAATTGGAGAAAGTGCTAGGTTGGCGTCCTTCCTCCCAGTCATCTCTTCCAGACCATGTTGCTGCCCATCCTCTCCTGTAACAGCACAGCATTCTGCTTGCTGTTGCTGCCACACTCAGCAGCTTGGGCTGCAAGCCAATGGATCTGGTTCCATTTCAACCTCAGATGTGGTACACAGAAAAGGATGCTTGAAGGTTGGATTGTTTGGATTGCAGAGTCAAACATGCCACATTTAGAAAACCCTGAAGATAGTTTGCCTATGCACCCTTAATTTGACTCCACTGAGTGCCATCTTTATGGTATTACCCATCAGTTGTCACTCTTATGTTCCACAAAACTTTTCCATGATTGAGTGGGTGGGAGACAAGCACTGCCTATATGCCCCTGCCTGTGCATTGGGAAGTACAAGATGGGTACATACCTCCCTTCCTGTATGAATTCTGTGGATCATCTTGTGCTGCAGTCATTGAGTGTTTGTGAGATATTGGGGGAAGAATTTTAATGCATTGCCTGTTTTCACTTTCTGTTTGGTTAAGTACATGAGAGAAGCAGTAGTAACTAAAATTCAGAATAGAAGTGATGACTTCATTTCACACCCACAGTGGTAGAACTATGAAAATGTGTAACGTTTGCCGCTTCCTTACATGATTGTAAGAAATTGCCTTACAGTCCTGAAGCTTAAGACAGTAAGAGCATGAATTTTGGCTCGAGAGACATCAGTCTAATTTCACATTGATCTAAGCAGCTGTTTCCAGGTTTACATATATTAAGAAAAGAAATATGTGGAACAGAAAATACAGTGCAGTCTTCCACATCCCAGTTTCTGGGAGACTGAAAGGTGACATCAGGATAGCTCTCAAATATATGCTCCATCTAGAAGGAAGACAAAAAAGAATCTTAATAGAATAAAAATTGTGTTCATGACCTAACATGAACTTCCATGGTTTGTACAGCAACTAGATGAAAAGTCCTGCTTCCAAAGTATATAAAGATTTGCTCATTGTTTAATCATCACTAATATTTATTCCCAATTTAGGCAGCTGAAAAGTGAAACAAGTCCATTTTTTAGCAACTTGAAAAATTTTGTAAGAGGTTTCTAAGGTAACTTAACAATAAATAAGTTTATTTCTAAACTAAGGAAAATAAAATTTCAAGAACATGCTGTAACTTCTAGTAGGGCAAAGTTTAAAAACTGTGTTTTGCTGTTTTCATAGAATTATAGAATCATAGAATAGTTAGGGTTGGAAAGGACCTTAAAATCATTTAATTCCAAACCCACTTCCATGGGGAGGGACACGTCACACTAAACCATGCCACCCAAGGCTGTGTTCAACCTGGCCTTGAACTCTGCCGGGGACAGAGTACTCACAACTTCCTTGGGCAACCGATTCCAGTGCCTCACCACCCTTACAGTAAAGAACTTCTTCCTTATATCCAATCTAAACCTCTCCTGTTTAAGTTTTAACCCATTATCCCTTGTGCTCTCACTACAGACCCTAATGAAGAGTCCCTCCCCAGCATCCCTATAGGCCCCCTTCATATCCTGGAAGGCTGCTATGAGGTCTCCACACAGCCTTCTCTTCTCCAGGCTGAACAGCCCCAACTTTCTCAGCCTGTCTTCATATGGGAGAGACTTAACTGTTGTGTGTTTGTTATCTGTGTTGGTTTCTTTGAATGTTTTATAGAGGAATATATTCCCTCCTTTTTTTCCAACCTAAAAATTACCTTGGAATAGGTGGGTGAAGGTATTTCTACAAGACCTTTTTAAACTATAGTAAAAGTAAATACTGTTTACATCAGTGATATCAGATCAGAGTATTTGTACATTTATGTGTATCTTATTTTGTTCTGGGGGGGTGGCGAAGGGAATCATAAGCTGCTTATATTACAGTATTTGAGAGTTTGTGTCTTGCATCTTCTTTTTGATCACATCAGAATTTTGGTATTGTATGTTCTAGTGATTGCTATAAATTCTTAGGTGACTGGTGTAAATTAATGTGTGTAAAGGAAAAAGTATCTGTAGTTAATGAGACCCGTAAATCATGCGATCTGAGGTATCATCATTTACTTTTCTGTTGCTCTAATTAAATACAACATAAAAATATATTAATGGTATTATTTCGTATGTATATTAATAGGTGCAACTATTTGTTTGCCTCTCTGCCTAAGGAAGAGTTTGGATGCTGTTGGATGAAACAGCTCTGTTTTGTTTGGTGTTCATAGATGTGTCATGATGTAGGTGTTTCTCTGCTTTCAGGCACAGTATGTGATTCTTAATTCTCTTCAGTGTACTAAATATTTTCAGCAGGCTTTGGTGACTTTGATCTGATAGAGGTCAGCTGCATGTGCTTGCAAATCAAGCGCATCAGATGTCCCTAGTGATTTTCTATGTTCCTGTTTTCTCCTGTCCCAGTTAAGGTTTAAAGGACCTGGCTTATGATTTTAAGAACTTCTGAATAGCCATTTCCCAAAAGTCAGACTGAGTTTGGCCATCTCAAAATATAAACTGCTACTGTCACAACTTATTCTTAAAACCTTATTTGTGTTGTACTGACCAAAAGTAATGTTTTGTATGTAGTTCCCCAGCCCACAGAAACATTAACTAAAAAATGTTTTAGTCCATCTTTATAAGCTGGAGCAAATTTGAATTCTTTGTTCTTTGAATTATCCTGTCTCTTCTCTACAACAAGCATTGCTATATGTGGCTGTCACCCCCAAGCTATTGCAGCTCCAAAAGAAGGTAATTTAGGTGGGGCTTAGCCCAAAGGCCACACCTTCATTAGCTCACTGGTGCTTGTTTGCCAATGAGGTGACCATGGTGGGAGGAATAGATGACAAACACTGGGGTCTGTAGAAACAAGCTGTGGGAATTGTGCATCTGGAAGCTGATGCTGGAAACTTGTTAGGCAAAAAGGGCTTAGTTGCAAAGGTTAAAGCTAACATGGTGACTGCTGTCTGGATGCTGTCCTGCAATGCAGGGTAGGTTGGGATCTAGACATATTTGCTGTGTGTGAGCAGGATCCTCCTATGCGCTTGACTGTATGCAGTGGGAGTCTTCATCAGCTGAGGAGAAAAACCACTGAAGAACTTAGACAAGAAAGGGGTTAAAAACAAGTGTGAAAAGTTGGATTGTGGTACTCGGTATCTTGAAATGAAGCAGGATTTTTCTGGAAGGCTTTAGTCACCTGGGAAAGAAGGATCGGGTAGCTGTGTGGGAGGCAATTTGCAGGCAAGTGTACTCCTCTGCAGTAGATCGGTACATTTTAATGAGGTAAGTACACTTGCTCCATTTTATAGGATTTGCTTTGGACCAGAAGTCTGGAAGTAATTTTAAACCCAACTGCTTTGAGATATAATGGTCAGGTGGAACTGTTTGAAGCATGTATTATGGAAATCCTGTATCAACAATATATTTGTAGGGTCACAGAAGCTGAGCTGAAAGGATTGGCTCTTTTTCAGAAGAGATTTTTAAAAGTAAGTAAAGCTCACATGGAGGATGCAAAAACAGAAGTGACGTTGGAAACTAATGTAGCTCTGCAGTTTTATTTATTATTTGTCCACATCTGCAGCTGCCTCTCAATCCATCCCACCCTGCAGAAAAGGATGCTTTTATTCTGACATCCTTCTCCTCTTCCCATTCCCTTCCCATAGGCTGTGTGGGGCTGAATGGGGCCGTTTTTTAGATGTAGATTCCTCTCAGAGATGGCTTTCCAGTGGGTGGGAATTTCTACCCACCAACGGTGAGGAGGGGAAGGCAGCTGTGCTGTACTCAGCACCTGAACCTGCAGCAGCAGGCACCTGCAGAAGGGACAGCTGAGGTTGTACACTGCTGTCCATTGAAGGGGATGGAGAAAGCTGGGTCCTTTTACCCCAGGACCCTGACACTTATCCAGAGCTCGCTTTCTATTGAAAAGTCAATGACTTTCTTTGCACAAAAGATTGCAGCAAGTGAGATGCATTCAGCTGATGCCTTAAGTATCAATCAAGCATAAGCTTCAAGTCTGAGTAATGTTCCATGTTTTCTTGTATTTATCGTTTTGGCTTTTCCAAAAGTTCTTCTTCTTGTAGTCATGCTCTTTGTTATACATGTCCATTTTCTCCTGCTTATTTATTTTGATATCTTGTCCTTTCTTGAGCCTGTTTTTGCTTTCCTTCTGATGTAGGAACAGAGTTTGTAATAGCCGTAGCATAACTTCAGAAGGTGGATCTGCAGTGTTTTAAACAATCATTACATAAGTCGTTAAAATAACAAAAGGAAAACAAACATGTCCTCGGGAGGGTGAAGAAATACATTCCAAGGCAGTACAAGCGTCTGCCAATCTAGTGTTGCTTCCTCTCTTCCAAGGCTTTCTGTGAAGGTTTTTCATGCCTGCTTTAACATCAGCTTTTCTCTGAAGTTTTGAAAACTTCTTAAAGAATGGTGTTTTCTCTTTCCATTGCGCACAGTATAGTTGAAAAGAAAAAAGCATTTCTGAGGTGATTCAGGACCTCTGTAGCCGTGTTCAAAGCTTAACTAAATAATTTGCAGTGCGAGTTTGTTCTGAAAATCTTGTCTTGCGTTTTGCTTCTCCCTGAAAAGGTCACCAGCAGGCCACAGGCTGAGGAGCAGATTGTCACCTTCAGGGTCACCGCACAGGGTTGGCATGCAAGGTTGGGAAACCCATACAGAGTAAAAGTGAGCTCACTGTGCTGCTGAGATCTTCTGCTACAAACTGTGTGTTTTGAGAGTTTTTAATCCTGAAAAGGTGTTGGGAGGGACTGGCAAACAATTTCAGAAAGTTTCAGAATTCAGCTATTTACACAACATCTTGACAGGCTCATGAAGTGAATAGTGGTAGAACAGCCATGTTACATGGAACTGAAGGGCTCTGATAATTAGGTAGCAGTACTGAGGTGTTAAGAGATTACAAAGAACTTCTGCGTTTAAGTTGACATACTACTTTAGAAATTTGGTTTGCGAGAGGAAAGAGCTATATAATAAAGGAAATAGTAATTTGTCTAACCATTCTTCATTTGATTTTAGAAAGTTGTAGCTGGAAAAACTCAGTTACAGTTTGACTTGTGAGCAATGATAGTACGTAAAATGGACTCCCAGCTTTAAAACAAGCTGGAGTGTGTGAGGCTCTACAGCAGGGGCTGGGGGAGCAAAAGAGCTGGCAGGCGGGACATGTGTGTGTTTTTGACAATAAAGCTATGGCTTCACCATCACCAAGGACAGCTTTGAGTCCTCTTTCAAATAATTCTGAAATAAGCTTGCTGGCAGATATATTTGGGTTGGGTTGCCTGGGATAGCTGCTAAGAAAAGCGTATTGTGCCAGGTGGCTGCTTGGAGGAAGCGGAGTTGAGCAGAGACTCCAAAAGCGCCTTGCAGTCACATTATTATATTGCATGAGAAAATACCAAGCAGTGGAAAGTTGTGTTTTTCAGGAAAAACTACGTAATCTTTTTAAAGTTACAGACTGGTTCTTTCTAAGGGAAGCTAATGTTTATAAGTTGAGCAGCTTTTTGCACCTCTTATGCCTTTTCCATGAAAGAAGGGTAAATCCAGTTAAAAAAATAAGTGAACTTGCTTCTAGGTAATATTTGTACTTAGGGTAGATTTTATATATGAACTGGCATGAATTTTGAAGACATTCTTTATTATATATCATGTAAGGGAATCCATCAGCAGTCATATGTTAAGTATATATATTTTACTGCAGTTTTGCTAATAACTGTTTAGTGCTTTAATAATAATAGGTTTAATCTCATTATGTGAAACTGTAAAGCATGAAGGTTGGGGGGAAGGAGCAATACATATAAGTTGAGATTGAAAAGATTGAAAAATTATCCCTTATTTGTTGCTTTTCCAATTTTCAGGAATTCTTTGAACATGCAAAAAAGCTTTGGGATGATGAAGGTGTAAAGGCATGCTTCGAGAGGTCAAACGAATATCAACTGATTGACTGTGCACAGTAGTAAGTATTTCTTCTTATGGAATTTATAGCCATGAATGTAATAATTTATAACAAGTTAGAAAAAAATAAGCAGTATTTTATTAAAAGTAGTAGTACATTTGGTATTCCCTTCTTCATATATATCACTGAAGTGGTACACTGGTGCATAATACAGTCATAATCTTTAAACAGGTTCATCTGATTGGAAATGGTCTGAAAAGAGATGTGTAGTAGATTATGAAAGTGCAAATCATAAATACACAGTACATTGATGAAAGTAGATTAGTCAGGAAATAGTCCATTAGTATGCCAGGGCTACAAAAGTCAGCTGTCCTCAGTAATAACTCAGCTCTGAATTAGACTTTAACCAAAAATATACATTTCATGACAACTGCTATTGCGAAAACTTATGCTTTTACAGTTGCTATGTGATTTAGGGTTTTCAGAGAACACACTCTAGTGTGTTATGATTTGTCTAATTGGCAGTAATGGTCAGCAGCAATGCCACAAGTCTGTTGTAGTGCTTGGTGTTTTGTTTTTCTGTCTTCTCTGCTCTTGGTGCCAAAGCTGAAGGCAGAGGAAACAGGACATGTTCCTAAAGTACTTGTCGCCCTTCTGCTGCTATGGGGGAATTTTGGTCCTGCGGTCATAATTCTTTTCCCTCTTTCCAGACTATTTTTGGGAAAAAGAAGGATCCAGTAATGATTCATCAGCATATGGAAACAAGGGAAAATTACATACATGTAGGAAGGAACTTATTTGACCTCAGTGAAAGGAATTTACCAAAATTTGGGCATTTGCTCACAGTCCATAGTGGCCAGAAATTAAGGCACTGTTTGTACACAAAAAACTAGAAGGTTGTTCTAAATTGTGATCTAGAATGACATCCACTGTCCTAAACCTAAATCCTAATACCTTTCTTCCTAAAACCTTAAAGGAAGATTATTAAGGTATTTTTTACATATCTTTCCTTCATATCTTCTAACTAGCTTG
This sequence comes from Agapornis roseicollis, assembly GCA_002631895.1. Taxonomy (NCBI): domain Eukaryota; kingdom Metazoa; phylum Chordata; class Aves; order Psittaciformes; family Psittacidae; genus Agapornis; species Agapornis roseicollis. The sequence goes on from NDXB01021401.1 coordinate 97,000, forward strand.
CTTTATCTTTATTCTGAGATTATTTCTTGCAATAGTAAATACAGTGTTTGCAGAATTCTTCACCTTCAAGACATTTTATGAAATAGCATTTGATAATTTAATATCCCTTGAGTGTAGCTGTGGTTTCCATTTCATGGTTTAACTGAAAATGTAACAGCTAAGTGACTTAAACCGCATCTACAAGCCTTCAGTCTTAGAGCTGAGGCTTGAAAGTTGGGAACAGCCGTACCATTGATCTGATCAAACAGGCTTTTTCTCACAGGTATTGGTGTTTTAAAACAGCGAAGTGTAATCTTAACAGAAAAAAAAAGATGATGAAAATGTGCAAAAAACTTTTATCTGCTCTTCCATCATTCCTTGAAAATTAAAATGGTACTAATGGAGTAAATGAAAAGGAGATTTTAAAGTTGCTGTGTCTTTGTTGCATGTGCGTATTTTAGATATTGCACAAGGGTAGTAGTAGCTGTACCCAGAAGAACATTTCTGTGTGAGAATCAGATGGACCGTATTCAGAGTGGTGGGATCATGTCTGCCTTGTAACTGAAGCATGTAAGAAGAGGTTACAAATACAGTTCTGATTTTCTTATGTGCCCTTAGAAAATACCAACCATGTAGGTGCTGTCTTTTTGGCTTACCAGGAGTAGATGGCATTTCTCTCAGAACCTGCCCATGGTCATTTTTAATTGGAAAGAAGGGAAGGAGTGTGGCATGATGCACACACTTACTGTGGGATTTTGAAACTTTTGCAGTGTTTCTTTGCGCTGGCTTTGGCAGAAAGCGTGCCACGCCATCAGCTAAATCCTAATCTTTTGCTTGACTGTGAAGGAAGAACATTATCAGTAGGTCACCAATAATTTTTCTACTTAATAAAAGAAATAAAAATAAAGCAAAACCAAAATCTCAATGCGTTAAAAATACCATAGCACTACAAGTTGGGTGCTGACTTAAAATACTGAAAAGCATTATTAGCAAATTCTGTCAGCAGCCAGACATACTGACTGTTAAGTGAGTTACAAATACAGTGTATTTTGGAAAGTTTAATTTGGCTACAGTACAGAGCTTTTGTATTTTTAAAACTTAACCTAATTTTCTTTATTACTGTGGGAGAAATATTTGGCTGGAAACAGAAGTAGCAAAAAACACAAATGCAAATTTTCTGTTTACATTAGGCCTGCAAATTGCTTTTGCTTGATCTTTAATGCCCTTTTAAATTATCAGGGTACTGTTCCTTCACAGGAATGAGCATGAGATTCTGCTTGTAGACCATTTTAATACATGACTCCTCATGTATCTGCACTTCTGAGTATCATTTTGATACATCGAGATATTTGTAACAAATATGAATCTGTGACCAAGCTGAAGGTCAGACCTTGTTGTCTGACAGTGGTAAATGTGTCATAAACAAAGATCTGAATTGTTCTTTATCACTAACTACAAAGATGCTTATGTAAGTCTTGGGGGGCAAAGTATGGCATGGCCATCCACCATATTTTTTCCTTGATGACCTTCATATATTTCTTTGAGATTAATATAATAAAACTAGCAGGTTACTGTTTTCCCTAACTTCCTATTTTATATTCCTTTCCAGCTAAATTTCAGGTTTAATTAAATATATATATATTATTAATTTGAAAAGTTGATTTGATTTAGTTGTGTCCCCACTCGACTTACCTAGATTTGTTTATGATAATAAACCTTACACCTTACCTTGATTAATGTTAACTTACTTGAACTACTGTGTTTAAGTCTGTATTTATATACTTTATATTCAGCAAATTCGAAGTCTGTAAGGGACTTCAGATTGTGATTTCGGGCTGTCTTGACATTGAACTGTCTATAAATGTATATAAATAATAGATCAAAATAGGTTCAATAAAAGTCTCTTGTAATTCTAGGACAGTTTTCTAAAAGCTAAATAGTTTCCTGTAACATGAATGCAACTCCCTTTTTAATATTCCAGTTTCTTTATACTGGTTATTGAATACCCATTTTCTGTTGTATGAAAGGGAGAGAACTGCAAAGCAAACTTTTATGAGTGCAGAACAGATCAAAACAAATAGAGGTCCAGGTAGGATGGCATTCATTTAAAAGATAAAGACCCAGAAAAAGCATTGAGGCATTCATTATGTGTCTTTATAAACTTCATAAATTTAACTAAATGAACTTATTTGGCAATGAATAGGTATAAAATTTCCTTTTAACTAATAGCATACCATGAGGTGAAGTTGTAGGTTGTAACCACCTGTTGGTGTTATATATGTGAGTATACCCCCTTTTTTCACAGCAGACTATGCCATGTACATTAGTACATGGTGGCTGCTCTAGAATCCCAGAAAAGCCACTGAAGTTGTTTTCTGCTTCAAAGTTGAAAGCCTTTGCAGAACATCAGTTGTCGTTGGGGATATCAGGCACCCCCAGTCTGGTGATGTCTGTCTGTTGTTTTGATAAAGTAGGAGTTGAGTCATCTTACTTTTGGCAAGTCAAATGTCAGTTCCTCAGCTGACTGGGTAAAATTAATTGCAGTGGTCAGAAGAAAGGTGTGGAGATACTTACAGAACCAGAACATCCAATTCTCTTTTTAGGTAACACAGATCGCTCAAGCCATTGTTGTTAGAGAAAAAGAAAAAAAGTAACTACTTTCAGGTTTATTGGAAGGCTCCAGGGTTGAATTTTGTCCCATTGCATTCATATGAAATAGCAGTATGTGCGTGCATGGGTGGTCCTAGTGAGAAGGGTTGTACTTCAGCTCACTTTGTTCCTCAGTATAGGAAGTAACCCAAAGATGTAAGGGAACCCTGCCCTCAGCCAATACTTTATCCCAGTTTGTCTATCAATCTTCTTTCCCTGGTAAAATATGTCACTGATATACTTAAGCGTGAAGGCCTAAATTGGTCTCTACACAAACATTTGGGCTAATAAAACTCAATTATGCAAGTTCTCAGGAAAGCAAACACGAGGGATGTGAGCTTGGCCAAAGAAAATGGATTTTATATTTGAGCTGATATACACAGAAAAGACACACCTCAAGTTCTTTTTCTTTGCAGTTATTCAATCTTGGAAAGAAGGATTTCAGACAAATTTTGTTTGGTTAATTCATGAACAGGTTTTCTCCACTTACCTGATTTAAATAAACCTTAACCAACTGTAAATTTTTATTTAGTGATAGAAAAAAAAAAAGAGGGGTTATAATTATAGAGCAATTATTTTAGCCTTACTGATGACTCTTCTAAACAGAGGTGGTTGCCAGGTAGGACAAAAGTAATTCTGCAGTCTGTAACCCTTGAAGTTTTCACTGTTTACTAATTAGTAAACCATACTCTTAAGAGGCAGAATTGTGGCTTCTTAAAATATGCAGTAGGAATTCTTTAAAATAACCTTTTTGTTTGTTGCTGTGATGTTGTTTTTTTTTTTTAATTGTTGTTCCCCTTTTGCCCTCACTTGAGAAAAAAATTATTAGACTCAACCGATTCTGTCATAATTTTGGTAATCAAAATGTGACCATGGTTGTTATAGTACTGTTAGTTAGAAGTACAAAAGTACGGAAGAAGAAACAGCTATAGAAACTCCCATAATGCCTTTGTATTTTGAGTTTGGAGCAAGTAGCAGTAAGAAGATATGTCCTGGGTTCAGCAGTTGCAGTCAGTTTTTCTTCTCTTTAGCAGCTGGTGTTTTGACTTAGCCCGGGAACAAGGCTGATAAGGCCGATGTTTTTGGTTGTTGCTGAGCGATGTTTGCCCTGACCAAGGACTTTGTGAGCCTCATGCTCTGCCAGGGAGAAGGGGGGCCGGGAGGAAGGAGGGACAGAACCCAAACTGACCAAAGAGGTATTCCATACCATAGCACGTCATGCCCAGGGGGTAACTGGGAGTTACCCGGAAGGAGGGGGAACTTCCTGGTCGGGCTCGTTTTCAGCGGGTGGTATCGTACCCTCTTCCCTTGTTTTCTTTGTCATTGTTATTATTGTTGGTGATAGCGATAGTGATTTGTGTTGTACCTTGGTTACTGGACTGTTGTTATCTGACCAGTGGGAGTTCTTCGGCCCATCTTCCCTCCCACTCCTCTGGTAGTGGGGAGGAAAGAGGGGAGGGGGTCGAGTGGGTGAACATGCTGCCTGGCTGGGTTCAAACTACAACGATACCATTCATAAATAGCCGGTGTGTCATACAGGCACTTACCAGCCTGTTTTATTCATTTTAGTTCTCAAATGCTTTCCATACCTAGAGAAGACAATATTTCTCAATTATAAGAGATAAAATAGTTTATAAACACAGTACCCTCTCTGTCTTTTAAAAATAAATATGACAAATTTTTTTTCCTATTAACTAGTTACCATTGGTGACACCTTTAAACAGCCCTTGATGGGCTGCTCAAACATAAAATTAAACCATGTACTTTTCCACACACTTCCATGTGCCTGACAATCTGTTTTCTGCAGTTTTAGAGCAAACAAAAAGGTTGAAAATATAAGGCAGAAAAGCATAAGATATTCTTTCACCTCAGTTTAAGGTAGTAATAAATTCTTAAGACCAAGCAAAGTTATGACAAATGCATGAAAGTACATTTAGACTCTTCAAGATACTTTATTAGGCATTTGTAGTTTCCTTTGAAAAGCATAGCAAAGCTGAAATTATTCTGTTGAGGAAAAAGTTCTTTCCTCCTTAGTCAACAGTATTTTTCATTTTTTCCTGAATGCCTGACAAATGGTTTTGTTATTTTTTTTTCCTGTTTGCACAGAGGGTGCAGTAGTAAGTGCAGCACATGTTGGTATAACACAGCAACTCAGCCCCATTTGGAAATATGTGAATTAGAGATTACAAATAGCTCTGTCAAATGAGCTTGTCTGCATTTAGTTTTCTATGCTAGTATCCTATATTTAATTTGGAGTTATATTTTTCCATATCCCTTCTGCAGAGGTAAACTGTAGACTTTCAGAGGCTTTTGGAATTGTATTTGTAATTCACAATTCAAGTACTTTTACAGCCTGAGCAAAAGGTAGCTAAAGAATAAAGACAGCATCACTCTCAGTGTATACACTCTTAAAGCACTAATACCCATTACTATCCTTTAAAACAAAGAGCATTCTGTTGCATTTATTATAAAAGACTGTTTATTTTACATCACATCACTGAGGATAGAAGTGAATCAGCACTGGTTCAGGGCTGAGTCAGGGAACTGGCACAGTGGGCTAGTGTGAGTGGTGAAAATGGCCAGAATCTGGGATATTGAGTAGAGGGAAGGGAAGGCTTCTCTGTAGGACTGGACTTTGAGGGATGTTTTGTTTGAATTTTGTGTGTTATAAATAATACGATGTCTTTTTAAAACAAAAAGAGAACTTTAAAGCCTGTGTATGCCCTGCTATCAAGTAAAACTAAGCACTGCTTACAGTAATCATGCTGATACAGCTCAATTCCAGAAGTCCTGATAGTGAATCATTGCTCAGTGTCAGCACCTCAAAATGTCTTCAAATGAAATAAAACTGCAGATGTTGGTTATCTAGAATCTGCATGCAGGATTTATGAGTAGATTTCAGAAGGAAGCTGTAGGTCATTCTGTCAGTTCTGGTGTTATTTATATGCTGTTCTTGGTCCAGTGTATGCGTGGGAGAAAGAGTAAACTATGACCAAAGCCAGCTTTATTATATTGCAGGGGACATTAAAAGTCACTTATATTTACTCCACTTCTCCAGTTTATGTTGATTGATACAGAATTTAGTTCAGTCTGTTCATGTGCAATGCATTGTTGAGCGTGCGTGCATGTTCTCATGCACGCATACTGAACAGTGGAAGAGATTAGTTGGTTAAAGAATAAGTTTGCCTATTAATAAGCTTAACATTATATAACAGAAACGTATTTTAATTCTTTTTCTGAGGGATGTCTTTTTAAATACGCTCTAGAGAAAAGTGTGTTCCACATTCTGTTAAATCTAAGCTTATGTGAAACATAATGAATTTAATATAATGCAACAATAACTCTTAGTTGAATTATTAAAAAAGAAATAAGAGCACTGAAAATTTAATGGAAGGTTAGATAGGATACTGTCAAATAATTTTAACCTGGGGTTCAACTTTAATTGAATGCCACATGGATTTCTTCACTTAGAGGTGACCAGCTTTTCTATTTTCAAGTAGACAGTTTCACACCACTGAATAAAGGAAGGGCCTAGAGTCATATTTCTTCCTTAAGCAACTACTCACTGGCCAGACTCTCCATACAGAGGCTCCTCTGCACTGATACAGCCTTGTTTATGTTAGGATCTACAAGAAGCCAAGGTTTGGATGGTGGTGTTTTTCTAAATTAATGCTGCACCAACAGATTTGAAAAAAAAGAAAGATGGTGGAATGCAGAAGTTAAGAAATAGGAAAATAAAATACAGCTTATACTGTGCTGGAAGAATGTAAAGGTTAAGCACCTATGCTTGAAAAAGAAATTTTACGCCTCAGACTAAACAAAGTAGAGTCATGGTATTTGTCAGTTTGGTTGTAATCCCAGTTTTAAGACAGATAAGACTGGGAGACTAAGCAGTTTGAGCATGTCTCTTTACTTGTAATTAAGTTAAAGCTAATTTTGTTCATTTTAATACAAGACAGCAGTGATGCTGCCAGAATTTTTTTGAAGTTTATTTAACTTCAAAGAAACTGTTTCAGTTGTGTCTGTTGTAAAAATATTCTTCTGATTTAATTAGAAATGTTTGTTATAATGGCGGGGTTTTACACACAGTTTAGTTTAAGCCTAAATTAAGCAGTGGAAAAGAATGCTACTATAGCAATTATCAAAAAAATAGTTTGCTACAGAGCAGTAGAGTGTTGATGAGCACTATTATGCAGAATCATGGAATCACAGATCTGTTGGGCTTGGAGGGGGCCTCTGGAGATCAACTGTCCCAACCCCCTGTTAAAGCAAGTTTACCTAGAGCAGGTTGTACAGGGTTGCCTCCAGGTAAGTTTTGAATGTCTCCAGAGAAAAGAGAGTCCACAACCTCTCAGAGCAGCCTGTTCCAGGGTTCTGTCACCCTATAAGTCAAGTTTACCCCATATTCAGATGGAACTTTCACTGTTTCAGGTTGTGCCTATTGCCTCTTTTCCTGTTTCTGGACACAACTGGAAAGAGTCTGGCCCCGTCCTCTTGACACCTGCCCAAAACATATTTGTATGCATTGGTAAGAACCCCTCTCAGTTGTCTCCTCTTCAGGCTAAACAGGCCCAGCTCTCTCAGCCTTTCCTTATAGGAGAAATGCTCCATTCTCCTAATTGTAGCCCTCTGCTGAACCCTCTCCAGTAGTTCCTTGTTTGTCTTGAACTGGGAAGCCCAGAACTGGGCATAGTACTTGAGTTGAGGCCTCACCAAGGCAGAGTAGAGTTGGGAGGATCACTTCCCTTTTCCTGCTGGCCACACTCTTCCTAATGTACCCCATGATCCCACTGTCCTTCTTGGCCACAGGGGCATATTGCTGGCTCAGGGTTAACTCGTTGTCTACAAGGACTCCTAGGTCCTCTGCAGAGTTTCTTTCTAGTAGGTCATCCCATAACCTGTACTGCAGCATGGGGTTAATCTTCGCAAGGTGCAGGGAGGGTTAGCTTTAAGTTTGTAACCTGATAGCACTTCAAAAGTCATAATCAACAAATTACATTATGTAAAAATGGCAAGGGTGAGACCTTTATTAAAGCTTATTCACAGAAATTGTCTAACTTATTTAGAAATGCATGATTCTGTACCTCTGACAAGGAGCTTATCATAATACACAATATATTGAAAAAACTATCATGTGATGATTAAAACTGATTTTAGGAATGCTCTTACATAAGTTGTAAACAAGTTATACCTATTTAGAGGATGAAAAGAAGAAGAAAGAACAATTGTAGGTGGGTGAAGATGATAAATAAAGTTTTATGAGTAGAGCAAAAATAATAAAGCACTGAGTATTTCTGGGCAGGAATACAGAGTCCTAAAGCATTGGGCCAAGACATAACCTTGCCAGTAGTCTCTTATGTCTGTTTAATGAAGGCAAATATTAAATGTTTGAGATTGCACAATGTCTGGAGGACTTTAACCTATGTCCTGGTGAAAATGAGCGGAATGGATATGGAGGAGAATAAAAAATCCCATCACTACATAAGATCCTGAAAGCAACCAAAGAGAAACTTTGCTAGGGAAAAGAGCAGAACTCAGGAGAATGCTCAGAAATGTGACTAAATACACAGCTACATGCCAAGCAGTTACCTAGCCTGGCTGAAAGACAGTTGGAGTTAACATTAGATAAGTGTTGACACTGTGAAACCATCAGATATGTACAGAAGACCACGAAAACTGAAATATAGAGAGAACTGGTTTTAACAACAAGGAAAACAAAAATCCAGCACAAAAATATTCATCTATAGGCATTCTGTGAGTTTCTTTAGGAAGGCAGTGACTGAAGGACAGTGCCAGAATATTTAATCTTCTGAGCCTTTCAGCCGGTGTGATGAGCTTAAAACAAGTTTCTTTCTTCACAAGCCAGACAGGTTTCTTCATATCATGCAGCCTCATTGTTCTGGAAGATGGGTATCTTCTACACTAGTACTCTGGGAGCACAACTACACTTTTTTCTGGAGAAAAACCAGAAAAGGCTATGCAAGTGAAATGTCCCGGTTTCATTCTGCCTCTACGAGGATTGATTGTAGTTGTCTTTGTGTAACTCAGAGCACTGGGGGGGTGGCTTTTTTCTAACAGGCGTGTTACTGTCCTCTTTGCCTGAAAACAGTGAATAAGCCCACTGTAAAAAAGATGAACTAGAACAGTGTTCTGTAGACATAACACTCAGTATGTCCCTGTACCTCCATAAAAGACCCCCAAAACCTGTTGCAGAGATCATGACTTCTTTAGAGGACTCACTGGCTTCTTTTGAGCAGAATGAGCATGTTTGGATTCTATTTTCGTTGTCCTTTTAACTCTGTTCAAGTGCACAGACCTATGACTGACTTGTGGTCTTGATTAAATTTGTAAGCTGACATATTTTCCTCTCTTCTCTCCACTTACTAATAATAACTTCAGATCTATTCATTTGTTTGACTGTGTTTTGTTTGTTTATTGTTAATTCTTGACAGATTGGCCGTTTGCTATGATAGAGGCCTCTGAGGTCTTGAGATAGGTAATGTGTCAGCTTAGTCAGTCACAGTAAGGTGACTTGGAGATGTAAAGTTGGTTTATTCTGTATACTATTCACAAGCCTCTTCAGACTGTTTTTTAGTAATTTCATACCATTTTATGTGATCTGCATAGGCAGAATGCAGGGCTGTTCATTCAGAAAATATCATGGTTCTGCAAAGGCTATAGAGCAGTGTAGTGTATTTTATTAAAATCATAGAACCATAGAATAGTTAGGGTTGGAAAGGACCTTAAGATCATCTAGTTCCAACTCCCCTGCCATGGGCAGGGACACCTCACACTAAACCACGCCACGCAAGGCTTCGTCCAGCCTGGCCTTGAAAAGGCATTGCATTTATACACTGAAGAAGTTCTTACATGGTTTTTTTTTCCACTGTGTCCTGTTGGGGAACGGACCATTATCAGATGCATCTGACCTAAATTTGAAATTACTTTAATATTGGTACTGTGTAATGCTATTATATTTTTCTGTTGGTCATACCACAGTTGGGGCCTCTTTTCATTTTCTACAAAGAATATCTTGATAGTGTCTGCTTCCTGTATAATTCTTATTGTGGCAGTTCTATTCTATTTTGGCATGTGACTTCAATACTTTGTACTGAAGTAAGAGAATGTCATATGCAGTGATTTGCTCAGTAAGTGCTAGATCTGGGCATGCATGACAGATAAGACAGTTTCCAGAGGAACTACAAAATTGATTTTACGGAAAGAAAAGGCAGGAGGGAAGGGCAAATACTTTCATTTTAGATCAGCTTCATCAGTACAGTCAGTACTCCATGCATTTTGAAATGGTTCTGCTTTCTGCAAGGAGTCAGCCATAAATCCAATAGGGAAATAATGGAAAACCATATGAGTGTTGTGGGCATTTGCAAACCCTTACTGTATCCTCAGGAGGATTCAGTACAATGTATTTGGCACTCTTGACCTACACTGAAAATTGTTTCCACAAGTCAGTTCATAATATAGTGGCTAAGAAGACCCCAAGGTCTTCACATACCATACCATGTCACTTATAAAGGTATGCACTCACTTACCAGACAAAGCATACTAACAAGAGTAAAAAAGGAGAAATAAGCGTTTCTTTCGACAGATGTTTTCAATTTTTACTAAATCCATTCTTGTTTCATGATTCTCAAGTGAACAGAATCCATCAGAAACTCCCACTGAAATTTGTTGGAAATCCCCAAATGGTGCACAGTGTGCATAAGTAGTCACACTATTGACAAATCGTATACTACATTTTATATGCACTTCTGCTTTTATATAGCTTTAAAATAGGTAGGTAACATAGCTCCTTCTCAGATGATGACAACCTTACAGAAATAAAGTAACAAGTAGAATCTGGTTTCAGGAATCAAACTTCCTAGACCCATAATCCTTTTAAGTAATTATTTGTATGAAGTACTCTTTGTCTGTAAGAAACTACCTTTTCAAATGAAAGTATTTCTTCTCCAATTATATGGCCCCAGCTGAAATTTTTAAACCCTAAAGTGCCCAGTTGGGTGAAGCACTTAAACTCATTTCTGAGGAATGTGAGTACTCCTGATTTATTACTCTTTTGTTAAGAGGTCAAATAATCAAATCGTAATTGTTTCTCAAGGTGAAAGTAGAAAAAAGCATTGAGATCTTCTGTTTGTTACGTGCTAGAGGCCAATAAGGAGTGAGAAGGAAGGAAAATGAATGGAATTTCATTAACTTTCAACACACTTGCTAACAGAAAAAGCAACAGAAACACTTTCCATCAACAGTGGAAGATTCTGAGTGACAGCGAGTGTGACAGCAGACTCTGCGTGGCACAGCAGGGGCCAAAGAGGTGCTTCCCTTCACTGGCATCTCTTTCATTGTCCTTTTTGTTCCATGATGAGGCCCCGGGTTGGGTTTTGCATGCCTTCCCTGGAGCTCCTCAGGTGTTTAAACTCAAGACCTTTCTCAAAGCATCTCTCCTCTAGATTACATGTAATACATCTGTTCAGATCTGACTCACTCATCTACATACCTTGTTCAGTGCTCTGAGCTGGAAATTACTTACCAGTTGCAATTTTCTGCATTGCTAAAAACATTGTTTTCCATATATATAGTTGTATGAGCAACATGTGTTACCCATGTGAAGGTACAGAATATTTCTCCCCAGAGACTTGACTTCCAGGTCTGCTACCAACTTGAGAAGCTCTGAAAATAGGCTGCTTTCCTTCCCCTGCCCTTGCCTAGCTGCTGCACTAAACAGGGCTCTACCTCTTTGTCCCTCATCTTGTCTTCCAGTCCCCTGTGTCACTTCCCCTATACCACTCCCTCCCTAAGGCGCTGTTTAGGCTCCAACTCATAAATATTTCATGGGTTATTTGGAGGTGATGGCTTTCAGAGGAGTAAACTGAGATGTGGTATAGAGCCAAATCTGCAGCTTCATACTGAAGTCAGATAATGACAGAGATGTTCTGCAGACTTAAAACAGAAAGTATTATAGTCCAGTATGGTATGTGTTCTAGATTATCACAAGCAGCAGTGCTTCTCCATTTTAAAAACAAAAATCATTCCAGGTCACTGCATGACTGTTCTTGTGTAAGATTGAATTAGAGGTAAATTGGCTTTAGTTTCTTAGAATGACTGTTCATTTTGCATTGTATTCTGTTCACGAAGCTCAAGGTTGACTTTTGTTCTGGTGGTACAAGTTGTCCAATTATGGTAAGATAGAACGGTACAGAAGCTTTCTTTTCACCAATGATCTTTGATTGTCATTTGTGCAGCAGGCTTATTGGTTAAGTGCATTTAGTGAAATTATACAGTTTGGCTATTATGTTCTATTAGAAGAACAGGACTAAATCAAAAGCATTCTTTCTATTCCCCATCTCCTTCTTCAGAAATCATGGCATGTTGCTTTGTTTTTTCTTTGTTGTAGCTTGAGATACGGTTCTGGATCAGTCTAAAACTGCAATACAATGCACAGTGATATGAATGGCCTGTTGTCAGCAGTGGTAAAAGAAGCTGTGACAAATGAGCAGTGGAGATGGAGAGAAGGAATCGGTTTACAGCTAGGAAAACTACAATGGCAGTTGTATTGGGAAATCAGTGTTCTCTTGGTGTGTTTTTTTTATTGCCCAAATGTCAGTGTTTCTCAATAGCTTGCTTATAGGAATAGGAGTCAAGGGAATTCTCGGTGTCCAATTCACAGAACATGTGCTATTGTTTGACTTCTCAATTCATGAGCTGCTCAGAGCAGGCTGTAATCATGTTTCATGTTGATTTTTGGTATCTGCTAAGCATTATTTTGGGTTTTTATGATTTTTGTCTTCCTTATTTGCACAGAGGAAACAAAGGGCAAACTTGATCAGGAAAAAGAGCTTTGAGGTGTAGCTTTACTCAAGAATGTATTACCTGGCTTGGCCTTGGGGTACTTTATCCATGTCTTTCAGCTTACCTATCTGTGGGGACAAAAACTGTTACTGTGTTTCATATTAAAGGTTATTGTGGAGGAGTCCCAGGCTTTTTCAGTACAGTGCAGTCAGAGGCATTGGTTTGTCTTTCAATTGCTGTGAAACAATGGTTAGCACTGCTTTTTGCCAAAGACATCATTATTCTGTCTAGAAAGTATCAGTACAGCTTCATTACTTCCTGGAAAGTGTTCGGTGCAGTACAGATACAGGCCTGCACCTTCTCAATTCTCTTTCTACAGCACATCAAACAAGTTCTGCTCCATTTTACTACAGCTTTAGATGAGACCAAATTATAAGTTTCTGAGAACTGGGATATGAATCCTAATAATCATGTTCAATGAAAATAAATGAACGCAGCCAAAATCTCTTAGTTCCACTTTATAATTTAAATACTGTTTTGTTTAATATTGCAGACCTTTTCAAGGTTTTAGAAAAATATTCTAATTAGAATGAAGGATAGAGCATAAGTTAAGCAGTCTAACTAGCTTACTTAATCTGCGATGCATAGGTTGTTGCAAGATCCCCTAAGCAGGAGAGGAAAACTTAGAAAATGATTGAGGAACATTTTTCCTTAACCAGTTCAGCTCTTTGACCACACTGGGAAAATACACTGTGTTGGAAGACAGTTACCAACAGTTTTGTCTTTAATGTGCTTACAAACCATTGTGTAAACTGTGACCAATTCAAATGTCATTGAATATCATTTTCCCTATGTATCCCAGCAGTAAAACTGTGTTTGGTAGTCAGTGTATTTTCACTGTGTGCCAAATGTAGACAAAATCTGAGTTGCTCACTGTAAAATATGTACATCAAAGAGCTTTTAAATGTGGTAAGTCTATGACTAATGTTAGCGCTTATAGGACTGTCAGGGACAATGTAGGTATTTATGTAGATATTTTCCAGTAATGACTTTGAGGGTTGTTTGCTTTAGATTCTATAAAACAAACATAATACAACCAGCCAAAGTTAGGAGTCTTTGCTCCTCCTAATAGAAAGAGCTTCTTTCATGAAGGTGCTTGAGAAGAGCCGAGATAGATGATAAGAAAGCACCCAAGTGTGTTTAGCTCACCAAAGAATATTGTTTTCAAAAGGTTACCCAGTAGCTGGTTCAGGCTGCATTTTAAAAGCATCAGTTAATGCAGCAGACCAGTATAATCTTCATTTCTCTTACAAAAGCTTGTACAAGGGCTGTTAGCCATGGATTTCCAGTGATCCAGCAGCCTAGGGAGAAAGTGACCATCCAGGGGTCTGCATTGTTAGATGCAATAATCTGCCCCTAAAACGGATAATACTGTATAATCCATTATTATTGCATTTAGAATAGATGCAGGAAGGCATCTCTTCTTTTATTAAGTACAGTGCAGGTAGGCAGTGTTTGAATGGAGTGTCCTTCTGTACAACTGACTGCTAAGATTATATATGCTATTTGGTTTCCTGCTGATTAGATTATATGACAATTTCATCTGCCATCTGTCCATTTTAGGCATGCTAAGCAGTAGATGTGGATGGACTGTGCCTTACAGACAGGCTTGGCTATTTTTAATAGGAGGCTATTCTTTATTGGAAGAGGAGCGTGAGAAGAGTCATACCCTTGATCAATATGGCTGCATTGATACAAGGGCTCTTCCTAAGATGGTTTTCCAGAAAGGCTCGTTCTCCAGGCAAGGCCTTGGAGAATGGAAATCTTCTCCACCCACAGGCTGTGGTGGGGACTTTTTGAATCATTAGCAGTGGAGCAGCTCCCTTGCCAGATCTCTATACATGCAGCCAGTGCAGCCCCTCTCCCAGTGTCGGGCTGGTTGCCCCTTGTACTGCAAATGGTGCACCAAAATCTTGCAGTTAGAGGAGAGGACTTTCAGAAAGAAAAGGGACTTTTTATAGGAATTGAAAAGCCTATCATTAAAGCACAAATTGTTTTCTTTGGTTTTGTTTGGTTGAGTTTTTGGTTGTGGTTTTGGGATGTGGGTTTTTTTGTATTCAGAAATACTTCTTTAAGCTGGCTCAATCTTCTTTGCTTTTTCTTTTTATCAGCTATTTCCTTGAGCTTACCTTTTAAAAATCTCTTTTGAGTGGCTTTGATTTTTATAGGGAAATCTATTATAGCGTAAGGACACAAACAGTATAGGGGCTCGCTGTCGTATAGCTCTTCATCATCTTAAAATAAATATTTTCTTCCAGTGGCTTTAGTTGGTAGTTGAATACTGCTAGAAAAAGATCTGCATATTTTATTCATGATATGATAGAACTGGCAAGGAAAGCAATAATGGTAACTCTTAACATAAACTTGTTTTCCACTGGTGAGGCTTATACTGTTTTCTTTGTCATGCAGCAAGTGGTCCCAGCATAAATCATGTCTGTATTTAAGGTTCATGTTGAACAGTTCCCAGAGTTGACACCACATTTTCAGTTGTCCTTGCTATTTTTACTGTGATTTTCCAGCTCATACTAGGAGGCATTGCCCATGCACTGAATGATCTGTGCATCTGTGACAGCTAGTCCTCCCAAATAAGTATATCTATGGAAATTCAAAGGTAACTCTACTAGAAAGTTCTGAGGCCTGAAAGGTATAGCACAAATGGTAGTATATTTGAACTACACAGTAGCTCTTTACAGGAAATACTGATTGCACATTGCACAGACTTGCATCAGCCAATATCAGTGTAATTTGCAAGTATGCCTTGTCTTATTTTCAGTCTCACAGTGTGCTACACTACACTGTGCATGCTGCTTTTATTTTACTGCTTCTAACATGTTGAACTTGGGAGGGGACTTCAGATAGCCTTGCACTTTGCATAGAAATAGAGGTCCTGAGGCCTGCCTGGCGCATCTGCTGTTGCAGCCAGTTTCTTGACCAATTTGGAGGTGACAGTCATAGCTGCTGCCAGACCTTTAGTCGTGAGAGGTGGCAAAACTGGACCCTTCCACCCAATTTCAAGGTTACATTCTGTTGGTTAAGGAAACTTCACTTCAAAAACTCCTACCTCACCCATCCTGTTGCAGGCGATTAGACGACCCATGTCAGTCCTTTAGAATTGCATGAATAGATTTGTTCTGTGTTTCTTCCCATACTTGAGGGCGAGAGAAACCAAGGCACAGAATTGCAGTTAATAAAGCCTTTCTCTGAGCCCAAAGGAGGGAGGTGATTGATATGTCCCTGTATCCATCCCGTTTCTTCATCAACCCCAACTCTGCAGCAGGTGACCAGATGGTTACAGAGCATGTTCCATAAATCTCACGGCAAGCAATTTCCTTCCATCAGTTAGGGGCACGTGCATAAAAAAATATATATTTTTTTCCTAATAATAATAAAAAAAACCCTGAAAACTTAACGAGAAACACTGCTTCATGCGGCAGCTGGGAGAATGCACTTCCCTTGGGTTAGTGTAGGGCAGCCAAAAATTTTTTGTGGTTTTAAAAAGGTTTTAATATTTGAGAAAGTACAAATCGCATCATATTGTGTATAAAAGATCAGAATTGAATTTTTTTTCTTGACTTTGCAAGAAATGTATAATTTTTGATGATGCTTCCTGCCTAACCTGAGAAGGTGATGGGTGAGAAGTAATAGCCACCCCTCTAAGGAGTTATGAAAAATACTGTCATGTGCTGTTTAACCACTTAGAAATATAATAAGGCAAGAGAATGAGTAGAATTAAAGAAATGTGGAAGTTTGTAAAAGTGGTAGCAGCGGCTGACCACTTATATTCACAAGCAGATCTTGTTCACAGGGGAAGTTGGAAGAAAGCTAGCTATTACTACGACTTTGTTTGCTCTAAAGGAAGAGGGCCCAACAGAAGGGAACTTCTGATAGCAGTAGTGGGCATTTTGATGTATATTTTTAGTACAGCCAAGATAACTTCTAGAAGTGTAGCTTATGTTTAAATTCTCATTTGGGGTTCTTGGTTTGTTTCATTTTGTGTGGGTCTTGTTTTATCAGCACTTCCCAAGCATTCTTTCTTTCCTTTCCCTGGCTTTTCTAGCTGCTATTCTGGAGCAGTGTACTTTTGTTTTAAAGTATTTGTAAACTTTTTTAAAAGTAGGGGTTTAATTGACTAGGAACATACTAGGTTCAATAATTGCTGATCAGTATGAACCTGGGTCAGTTTGCTTTCATGCTTTTATTTTCATGGCCTTTATTTTCATTCAGCAGTAAGACAACAGATGCAATTAACATTGTTTTAAGTGTTTTACACATGACCAAGAAGGATATACATTAGAATTTGTGTCTGAGTTTTTTTCCTGGGATCTTTCATGACATTGCATGTGTATTTTGTGCAGTGGGATATTTAGATAATGAGTCTGGCAACTTCCATCCTAATTATTGTCTGGTATTAACTTTGCAAAGCTGAGAAGTATCATGTAGTTTGTAGTACCTTTCTAAGGGTGCGTATAGAACATGTGACCGATCCTGTGTAGCTGTGGGTAGGTAGGAGATGCTTTTGAAGTGCCTCCTGTATTGCCAACCATTTTACTCTTCAGTAGCGTAGGAGAAAAAGGAAATAAAAAATGTAATTTGTCCGTTGACAATGTTTATCCTGCAGATGGTGTTAAAAACTAAGGTGTCCTAAAAAATACAAGAATGCCTTTAGAGGTTGGTATTTACAGCCACTTTCTTTCACTTCATCACAATCACAGCATAATAGCTGGGAATCTAAGGAAGTAGTCAGCTGAATATACACATGGCTAGGTTATCTCATTTCTAGCTGCCTGCTCTGTTTATCAAGCACTTATGTAACATTTTGAATTATATTAAGGCAGGGCCAGGCTTTGTGTTCCCATGCTGTTATCCCATCACTGATAGGAGAGATGAACAGAGCAGAGTGTGAGATGTTTAAAGGGATGGCTGCCTCTGCTCTCTGTCCTCTCCAAAACTTAAGACCTTAGATCTACATCCCACCTCTCTTTTGCTTTCTAGCAGTTAAATTACAGTGCAATGCTGTGGAACTTCATGCTTCCTGCTTCTATCAGCAGCATAGAGGCACAGAGCTGAAGCTGTGAAGGCAACAAGTGCCAGAGTGTAAACATTGATTTGAATGCTATCAAATTGATTTGGGGTTGGAGATAGACCAGGGATTTTTAATACATGTTTATAATTAAGAATGTAAACAGAATTTCATGTTTTTATACCACAGATAGAAAAAGAGGCTTTTAAAGCTTTTGTTTTCAACTCCTCGGAAAGGAAAGAATTGAACAGTTAGGGCAGAAAGGAATATGACAGTCCTGCAAGGATTAAATCATAGTGTTTCCTCACTTTCTCCGTTTCCCTTTCTGTCACACATAGTTCCATACAAAAACTCTGCTGCAGAGCTGCTCTTTTTCATTCTTCTCTTAGACTATGCCCTTTTCCTGAAAGTTTATGTGTGTGACAGGGTTTTATTTGTCTTTTTTTTTTTTAACCCCCATGGCAGGATGTAAAAAAAGGTTTACTTAAAAAGTATATTGAAGTTAAGAATTCTCTGTTCAATTGAAGACTTCTTAACAATAACACAGCACAGTATATTTTCCATAAATAGGTCGATATAGACTCATTGTGACCATTACTTAGTCATATAAACAGCTAACTGTAGCCAGCCTGAACTGGTTTCAGGATATTGTTGGAGTTTTTTGGTCCATAAATCATAACCTCTCTTGAGACTTATGAAAATTCCTTTTTAGCCATGGTAGTTGCTAAGTAATGTCCCTACTTGGATAACAGATTAGATACCAATCCTTAAATTGATAGCTTGCAAACAGGCTGCTAAATTTATGCAGCAAGCCATTCTGGACAAAGCCAGTCAGTTTATTTGCAGGTTTCTGCAAGATTAAAACACTGAAATCTCTCTCTTCTTCAACTGCTGATTGCCTTTTGAAGTTTCCTTAACTTAAAAGTTCATATCTGAAATAAAATCTGAATCCAAATTTCCTTATTGTCTTCATTACTTGCCGTAAAAACTTTAATGAAAAACAGGCCTTCCTTTCCAGTTCTGGAATTGGTATTCATTACTTCAGTGTTCCTGTCTTCACAGATTTTAGCCATTAAACAACTAATGCATTAATACAGACACCACACTTATGCCACCCCTGTTTCTGATCATTTTCACTTGAAAGTGGCTCCAGTTCAGCAAGTGACATTCCTAAATGTGGTGATATGATTGAATATCTGAAAAACTGTACTTTAGAAAATTAAATCCCATTGTTTTATAGAAAGAAAAATAACCACTTTCTCTAAATTAACTTTGTCATTTGAATTTTAACATTTACTGATTTTCTCAGAGAAAGGTACAGGTTGGTTATGTGTTGAGATGTGCATGCAAAATACTGTTTCATGCAGAGGCAGGTTTTCACTGAATCATAGAATGGTCTGGGTTGGAAGGGACTTTAAAGACCACCTAGTTCCAGCCCCTCTGCCACGGGCAGAGACACCTCCCACTAGACCAGGCTTTATGGGGAAGTTTGTAAAATCAGCATTTCTTGGAGGATGTACTTGTATGATGACTGTCATGGCACAATGAAGAAGTTTATATAAAACATCTGAAAGCTGTTCTAGCAAACAGGAGGTTTATCATTTTACTGTAATTTGTAAACCAATTAAGGAAATTTTTATGACAGTTTCCCTAAACAACTGTGGGCAGTAGTAGCCCTTTATAAATTTATATTCTAAATTCTCAGCATTTTTAAATAGCATAGTCCAACTGTTCTATATTTTCAGCTAAGTTGGTATTAAACCACCTTAAAAATAAATGAAAGGTATAAAGCATTATCTTCTTTCCCCTTAACCATTAACTGCAGGCTTAAATTCTAAATTGTCAGTGATGTGTTTCAAGAGGCCAAGTGAGATTAACAGCACAAGCTGCAAAATCGTACGTCGCTCACCCACTAACAGGGGCCTTCTTTTCTGTGAGTTTCCATAAATTAGATGTGGAGCCAAAGCAAGCGGAAGCTATTTTTAGTGCAGCAGCAGCACCACAGAACAGAAGCTGTCGGAACATCACGTGTGTCAGGCTGAATCAAAGGGAGTATCCCAGCAATGTGCTGTAAACAAAACAAGGGCGCTGTCAAAAAACAACCTTCAGGTGCCTAAAAAACCCCTATCAAAGCCTCACGTGAGAAGCAAATCCACTGACTTACCAACTGTGTTTCTTAGGAGATTTTCCTATTTTGCAAACGTGGGAGTGTAACAAGAGTTCCATGTTTCCTGGTACCCCATTGTCTCACTTGATGCAGTCCTTACTGGAGGCATTTATTTTAAATGCTTTTTTTTCTTTGTCTATGCCTTCTGTCAAGTGTCATTGTTGTCTGAAAATAAATAAGCACTGCAAAAGCAGATGCAGCTGCCTGCAGAGCCACTGCGTAGGGGATATCCTTGCTCTGAAAGCACAGCTTTACAGCATGTGAGATGTTGCTTTTCAGCAAGCAGAAGAGCAATATGAGCTAACACTTTACTCATTAACTGGATTTACATATTCAATTGTGAGGTTTTCCATTCATAAATAGTATTTTTATTATTTTATGGATTTTTTTCATGAAGTGTACCAGTCAGAAATTATACTTTAACCTAAGTAAATACTCACTGAACCCTTAAAAGATTAACTTTTACTTCCTGTGGATTTGGTTTCAATGTGTCTGTGTGCTTTTGAAGGCACAAATATATTTTAATGCAGTAATTTCAAGACTGTCTGTTACTTCAAATCATCTGCCAAGACCATGGCATGAATCGGTCAATAGCATCAGTTTACTGTTACTCAAGCAGTGGAGACACAACCTTAATGAAGGGTAAGGAAGGTATCAACAAATTTCATTTCAATTGGTAAGTTTTTTGTGTGTTTTTTTTTTTTTTAAGAAAAAACAAAGAGGTCTGCTTCTGTTCTTCCTGAAAATCATTTGTTCAGGTGATGCATCGTATTTTGGTCCTGCAGGTGCATGTATTTTAATGAACTATAGGGCTTGAATTTGTTGGCGTTTCTCTTTAGAGAGCCTGGGGAATGGGAGAGCTGCTCTTACAGTAAATGCAAATAGCTGTGAAAAAGTGACTTGGGAAAAAGGATGTCAGCCTGAGAAAGCTGAAAAATATGATTTCCCTACAATAGCAGCCTGTGCAAAACAGAGTTAGATGAGATTAATACACAATAGACGCATGAAGACAAATGCAAACATCAGTGCCAGTTGTGTCAGTACTGGCACAAAGGAACTCTAATCCATCTTGTTACCTCCCTGCCACTCCTGACTAGGTTTTCCCCATGGGCTTGGGAAGAGTCTCTCAAGCTAGGACCCAGGTTTGGAAAGAACAACGATATGAATGAACTCTGAGGCACGTCAGACATGGCATGAGTCCCCTACAGGTACGGGAAAGGACTCTAATTCTTGGTGAAATTGTGGGTTTAATAGGCTTTGATATCAAAGAGGAGCTGTAGCCTTGTCTGACCCATTGCCTATGCAATTTTGTTTAGCCAATATATTTTAGGCGAGTTGCAGCTGGGAAAAGAAACAGAATGTAGTGTTGGGAATAGGAAAAGCTAAGAAAAATGAGTAGAAACAGTAAATTCTTAAAGCTTGTTGCATGCACATCTTTCTTAGTCAATAATGCTAAAGCGTGGGCTCTAAGCCAAGTGTATGTAAATTATTCAGATGTCAGCCTTTTTTTAAAGAAAATATATTAATCTTGTTTGTGCCAGAATCTCTTTCTAAATGTGTTCAACATTCTCTTATAAAAATAGAAATAGATTCCTTTAGAACCATAGAGAGGTTTGGGTTGGAAAGGACCTTAAGATCATCTAGTTCCAACCCCCCAGCTGTGGGCAGGGACACCTCACACATTATATAGAAAGAAAAAAAAAGCCAGCAGCTCTTCTGTTGGCAATAAATAAATGCTTTCAAATGCTTGTAGCCAAATCAAGGGAGTGTCCAGCTTAACTCAGGATCCACAGTTGCTGCTTAAGCTGAAGTGGCCTGTGCTACCTTACTGTAAAATACAACAAAAGGGTATGGTCATGAAAATCTCTGAATAAACACCTGAATGTCAGCTACTTGCTTCTAGTCAGACCATTCTCTTGCACAGATACACTTATTCCAAATTCCTCCCTATTCCAATACCCATCTTTTCCTCTTTGGAATGCAAACTGCAACACATTCTCATATCTGGGTTTGCTAGAGTGGCTCATACCATTGTAACATAAAAAATAAGGAAAAAATAAATCACAGGAAAAGAGTTTGCCTTCAGTTAGAATTTTTATGGTAGTTTTAAGCCTCAGAAAAGCAGGATTTGGAGAGCAAATGCTAATTGTGATTTTGCTGATGGTAGGAAATTATGGTTTGTTTTCTGTAACAAATAACTAGCTGTTTATTCTCAGTAAATCTGCCACACTTAAGCAGAAGCTAGTAATCACCTACGTGTAGCCTTTGCAGCACTGATGCTGCTTATGGAAAGCTGAGGAGTTGTGTGTATTGCATCGACCGCATTTCCTGTCCCAGCCCTGGGAGGAAACCAAAGCAGGCAGTAAGGGTGGGGAATCTCCTACTCGCTGGGTGTCGGATCGGCCTTTCAAACACACACCTTAGTGTTATCAGTAATATGCAACATAAATAAAACAGTGTGCCTGCAAGGCGTTGTGTAGCCAAGTTGTCCATCACATCCAGCTCATGTGTTACAGCTCCTACAGCTCAGCTCACCACTAAGGTATCTGTAAGCAGTTTTTACTGAATGAAGCATGGAGCAGAGATGGCACAATTAGGAAATAATTGCATTGAGCTCTTAGTGATGCAAAAAAAAACAAATTGCAAGTTAAAAAAAGAGTAATAGCTGCTGTGAATCTGCTATCTAGAAGGAGAGTTAGAACAGGTGCTTCTTTACTGGATGCTATGAAATTGATCTTTCAGGTCAGTTATGCCATGTGTGTAAATAAAGAAATCTATTAAAAGCTATTAACATGGCAATATGATTGAAGAGAAAGAAGATTTCTTGAAAATTATTCTAGGTGAACATATGACTGCTTAAATGAACTTTGGCTTATAGGACAGTTTTAATTATGTAGCAAATTAAATGTAAGTAGGTCAAAGCTTGCTTTATTATATATATAGATGCAAAACCTTCTCAAGGACATAATATTTGTAACCAGCTTGTAATAGCTGTCATTTTCTTGTTCCACAATCTTTAAAGAAGCTGCTATCCATGAGTCTTAACTTTCCTCTGATACATGTATTTCAGATTTTTTTTCTGGATTTCATCCTTTCGCGAGTTCATTTTCATCCTCTTTGAATCTTTTGACACAGAACACAGGTGGAATTGCAGCCTGTCTGGACATAGCCAGCCTGCCATTACCATAATCAGTCTGGGTGCCTGTGCAGAAAGAAGCAGCTTAAATACAGACAGGTTTCTTAAGACCCTGGTCTCAGATGTGGAAGCCTTGATATAGCAGATATATGGCTATCCATAATTGGGCTGGCTAATGTAAATTTCAGTAAATGTCTGCAGTAATTCTGTGCATGCTTGTGGATCACCATGAAGATAATGTCTCAGTTATTTTTTCTGTAGTTATGTACCTATCTTGTGGGTGCCTGGTTTTTACTCTAATGTGAGTTTTGTAAGTTCTGTCTCAGCATTTCCTCTTCCTTACCCAAACCATCCTTTCTTTGATATTTATCTCCCTCTCTCTCTACATTTCTAGCAGCCTGATGCATCGTGCAACATTACTCATAACTCTTACAATTTCAAGTAATATTACTGGATTTTAGTAGTATCTTCTGTTTCTTAATGCATTAGGAAGATTTCACTTATTCTGCAAATGTGATGTATTTTAGCAGCCTCCACACACCTTGCTGAACTTGAGAAGTGTGCTTGCATTCATATGAGGTTGCTGCATTGCTTTCACTGGGAATAGAATCAGCTCATAGACTTCTATTTACTTAATTTCTTCAGTAGCTGAACCATGGGTCGACACCTATTTCACAAGCTAGATGCAGAACAAAAAGAAGTGTTCCCCTGTAGGATTAAGTATCAAATAAACTTTGTCAGAAATACTCAGCCAGAAGCAGAAAGATCCTTACTTTGTGTACTGTGTATTGAGAAAAGCATGCAGGTGTTTTTCAGATTGTTTTTTGTTTGTTTCTCTTTTGCATTTTCTTAGAAATATGTAGTTATTTCAGTAGCTTTACATAATATCTGCTAGTTTGCTTTTAATTGTTATGTTGATCATTATATACCACATATAGGAAGAATTGCATACTATGCATACAACATGCGGAAGTAGAGCTCAGGAGGTGATATTATCTGGATTGTCATCAGCACTGGTCCAAACAACAGCTCATCTGTACCTTCAATTTCTAGGCAAAGCCATTGCTGTAAGCAAAATGTCATGCAGAGGGTCCTCTCCCACAGTGTTGTCGTGCTTGTGTCATATAACAAAGCTGTTCTTCCTGACAAAAGGGCTTGCTCCTTCGGGTTAGGTTTGCCCTCTGGTTTTAACCTTTAAATGACAGATGAATTAAAATTGGAATTTGTGTCAGACAGTTGCTTACCTCTGATGGATGTAACAACTTAATGAAAAATGTACATGTTTTGTGTTATCTACAGTGGTGTTTAGATGTCTGAGTGGTACATTGGCAGTGCTAGGCAGTGCTACATGTTAACACTTGGCATTATCAGTTCATCTCCTTCCTCTCAGAAGTGCTTTCTATGCTCACTTTCTACTTGCTGCTTAAGATGAAATTCTGTTCTTTTTGCACAAATTTAGTAAATGGGATTTTATGTCAGAAAGAAGACAGGAGGGGGGAAAAACCCAGCATTCTTGTCTCAGTGTGCATCTTGCAGTGCTTCCATTGGCTACTACTTAGTAGGAGGTTTTTTCAAATCCTTGGATGCAGCTCAGTATCCTGCTCAGAGGTCTCAAAGTTTCTGAAGAGGAGCTTGCCCCAACACTTCTACTATAATTGCATCCTGAAATATGTGCCTCTTGTTTTTTCTAAGATGACAAAAAGTTGTTAAAACTCCATAAGCAATCCTGACAATTAATAGAGAAAGAGTGATATGATCAAGCAACTTTCATAACTGGTGGGATAATCTTTTTTTGGATAATCAGTGTGGGTTGCAAGGGGAAATAGTGTATTTGGATTCTAAAGTTATATAGCAACGTCAGGAAAATAGTACTTAGGCTGGCAGTGAGGGCTGGGGCCCTTTTTTGAAAGGATTCTGAGAGAAGGCATGAACCTAGAACAATAGCATTTTGGAATAAGACTGTGTAATGTAATGTTGAGCTATTTATAACATGCAGAGAGATAGTACAGGTACTTGTGTTTAGTGTAATTATGCTTATGTAATCAGCTTTTTTAGGAAGATACCCATTTGACTAGTTTATTTTTGGAAATGTACTCCAGGGTGTTAGAATGTGTATCTATCTATCTGTCTTTATATAATTTTCAGCTTTAGTTCTAAATCTGTTTTCTGTATCTGTCAAGAGATATCCCTCTACCTATAAATGATATGAGACTGATTAACAACTGATGGCAGACAAATCTACAAATATCAAGTTTTTGGCATCATAAATGAAAATGCCTTGCTTTATAAGGAGGAGAGGGGGAGAAATGTAGTTTCCTGTTTAATTTCTACAAGAAAAATCCCACAGCCTAACCAGATAGAATTTCTTTATACTATAAATAAGCAAACCTTTCCTTCAGTCATGGCTTTCATTTTGATATATTTCTATCTATCTAAATTGCTCCGTCCATGATTTTCCTTGTACTGCTGGGTTCAGAGATGCTCCTTCAGATGCTCCATAAATGATGTAAATAACAAAGCAAAGCTCTTCAATGTTGATGCAAGTGTGTGTGTTTATATATAACTAAACATGCTGTGTAGCTAGCTGGGGCAGGCCTGATCATGGGAAGGTATATTCTGGGGAAAGTTAAGAATGAAATTCATCTTGCCATGTCAAAGATGATTGGGTGCTAATCTAGGTAAATGGTTTAATTAACAGTTACAGAGAAGGAGTAGAGTAATTAATGTATGCACTGTCTAAAAATGGTGGGTTGTAGGTTTATGTGAAATGTATTTTGTTTCCTTCAGAATGACCTGTATTTCAGGTCATGTCCTAAGTAATTTCCTCAGTTTGCTGTAGGTTTACAGTGTTGGGTTTTTTTTATTAGTATTAATCTATTATTTTCTCATTACATCTTTTATTCTTTTCCTTACCTTAACAATTGTAGATCATGTTTTCTTTTATAATTGGTCATTTAGAAATTACGATGCCATAGTAACTGGCTCCTTTCAAAATCTTTATTTCCAGTCCCTTGTTGGATTGAAGTATATTTTCAGCATTATGCATGGGCATGTCCTTGGCTTTCAGTGTTTAAATGATATCTGTACTAAATTTTAATTGTAGCCAGCTTATCAACAGAGTTCTGGTGATAATCGGTATAGTAGTGTTTGAAGCAGTAAATACAGAAGAGTCTAGTTAGGTTACCGATGTTATTCTCCTGTGTTCTACTTCCAGGCACCTTTCTCCTTTGTCACATTTAAAGGTAAAGACCATAATCATTCAGATTCTCAATGCAAATAGATTTTACCTTAAAAACACTTTCTAAAAGAATACAGGTGTGGAGGGAGTGTAGAGAGAGGAGTGAGCTCCTGTATCTTAATTCACTTTTCTGGTCCTCTTTTTATTCTCCTGCTATAATTAAGCAGGACATGGATGTTGCATGGAATTATGTTCCTTGCCAGAGCAGAAGACACTTTAAGGTGAACTGCTGAAGAAGATCAGTTACATTTGAAAAAAAATTCTGCAAGCGAAATTGAAGATATTTCACAGCACCTGTGTGGCTGTTCTCAAAGGACAGGTTGGCATTAATGATGGTGAGTTATTACCTTGGCATAGTACTAGTTTTCCTAATCATTTCAACAAATCAATATGTAGGTCCTGATTTTTAATGCAGTGTGTTTCAGGGGCCCCCACATCTTACAAACCAGCCCCTGCATTGGTCTGGCAGATGTCATCTGTGGCAGTAGCAGGCACTTCCTAGAAAGTGAGTTCATTTGTTCCTCTGTCTTTGTAGGATCATCTACATTGTACTGAGTAGAAGTATTAAGAACAATGTGCCCCACTAGGAAGTAAGTCTGGAGCCTGACTTGTTCTGGTGGTTCAATGGAGGTTGCAGAGGAGCCTATCAGTGCTGGTGTCACCCTGTACACTGACAGTTCCCATAGATCAGGTGCTGGCAAAATCGCTGTTACATAAAGTGCTATTTATCACATTTAATATATCCTCTGTTAGCATGCTACTTGGAAGACAGAAGAAAGGTCTAATGATCTCTATCTAAAGCTGCTGGATATTAGCAAAATCTCTTTACAGGTTACTCTTAATCACAAGATAATTACGCTTGTGGAGAATGACACAGGTGTGATCATTCCCCAGAATAAAAAAAACACCTCTGTACCTGCAACATGCCATGTTGTTGGACTGCAGTTCTGACTGATGTTCGGAGTTGGGCTGCAATGAGCAAAGAGCAGGGTCTCCGTTTACTTTAGGGGAAAGACTTTTCTTCAGGCTCCAGGCATGAGAAGTTTTGCAAACGTTACTGATCTTTTAGGCGTATGAGCAGTCCCACTGAACTCCAAAGTCTTGTTGCATTCAAGAGGATTACTTATATCCTTTAAACTATGTTTGTGGGTATCAGTAGAATCAAAGCTTTTCTTGCCCTGAATTCTTAGTCCCTCTATATATCTGAAATACTCTGAATCATTCTTAACATGCTTGTGACGTGGGCTGATGCCAACCTCATGAAGTTTATCCATGACAAGTGCAAGGTCAGAGCAATCCCAGGCACAGCTACAGGTTGGGCAAAGAGGAGATTCAGAGCAGCCCTGCAGAAAACGACTTGGGGGTGGTGGTCAATGAGAACATGAACACGATCCGGCTTCAGTGTGTGTTCACAGCCCAGAAAGCCAACCATATCCTGGGCTGCATCAAAAGGAGCGTGACCATCAGGTCAAAGGAGGTGATCCTGCCCCTCTACTCTGCTCTTGTGAGACCTCATCTGGAGCATTGTGTGCAGTTCTGGTGTCCTCAACATAAAAAGGACATGGAGCTGTTGGAACAAGTCCAGAGGAGGGCCACAGGGATGATCAGGGGACTGGAGCATCTCCCATATGAAGACAGGCTGGGAAAGTTGGGACTGTTCATCCTGGAGAAGAGAAGGCTGCATGGAGACCTCATAGCAGCCTTCCAGTATCTGAAGGGGGCCTATAGGGATGCTGGGGAGGGGCTCTTCATTAGGGACCGTAGTGACAGGACAAGGGGTAACGGGTTAAAACTTAAACAGGAGAGGTTTAGATTGGATATAAGGAAGAAATTATTTACTGTTAGAGTGGTGAGGCACTGGAATGGGTTGACCAGGGAGGTTGTGAGTGCTCCATCCCTGGTGGTATTCAAGGCCAGGTTGGACAAAGCCTTGGGTGACATGGTTTAGTGTGAGGTGTCCCTGCTTATGGCAGGGGGGCTGGAACTAGATGATCTTAAGGTCCTTACCAACCCTAACTATTCTATGATTCTAACAAAAGAAAAAAACAGTGCAGGCAAGTGCAAAGCTTGCCCCATAGTCGGTATATCTTGCATATCTGTTTGTGTTAATTTTATCTGCATGTGTTCTGCAGTTACTAAAATTCCCTTTTACCTGCTTCTTTGAGAAAATAAATCACCCTAAAAATTATGTCAGTTTTGTAGAATAGGTCAGCAGTTTTTCAGTGCACTTTTAGTGCGCTTCCAATTAATTCTGATCATCCTTTCTTTCCTGTTGGTGTAGACTATCAGCCTACATAACGTCCACTTCTTGTTTGGAGGGGCAGAGGTGGCCTGGGACACCTGCAGAGTGTCATGATGGAGCCTATCTTACAATTTCTCAGTGCTGAGATGGGAAGAAACACAAGCGATAGACATAAAAAGCAGTTGGAAACATCCCCATTTCCTCACTTCTGTGATTTGGCTTCTGTCCACGTACTGTTTTGACACCAAATCTGCTCGGAAGTGTGTTGCAGTGCCTGAGCTGAATTTAGGTCAGAGCAGCCGCAGATCTGACACATAACCAGTAGATGAAGATGTATGTCTTAGAGACATGCAGTTGTTTAATAGTTGCACTTCTTGATTTGTTTTTTATTTGTTCTAGGGTTTTCAAGGGTTTGTGCTGAAGGTATTAGAAATACTTAATAAAGCACTGAAATTAAAAAAACAGAAGTAGTTCCTTTAAGTGTGAGCATTACTTTTTGCCGTTTGATATGAGTACCCCTGAAACCTTCTCAAAAGAGCATCATGTAAATGGGTAAAGTATCAGCACCTGCTGAATTAAGCAATGGTTTCTGCTTTCAAAATACCATCACAGCTATGTTGTAAATATGTACTTTTTGAATTTACTGAAAATTTTCTGACATTGTGCCCTCCATAAAGAAATTATTTTTCTGAGGGACGTGTGAACTTCTGGTGCTTTGAAGTCTAATGTGTGATATCCTGTTGCAAGACAGACATTTGTTAAGGGCAAGAGATCAGTATTTACAGTGCCAGTGTTAGGCCTGGATTATTTGTAATCTAATTAAGGAGGTTGCTAACAATTTGAAGGGATTATAAGATTAGCAATTATCTGTGTGTTTATTTGATTAAAATAAATGCCCACAGATTTGGCTGCCATACCTGTGCTCTGGTATTTGGGATCAGAAATTCTATTTAATTGGAAGTAGAAAACCAAAGAACAACAAAACTTTGTGGTTTGATTTTGTTTCTGTGATGACTTTAATAAAATGTCTGGTCTCTAATTAATCTTCTGTGCTCTATTTGCAGTGAACTACAGAGCACCTCATTATTGAAAACCATTTTTGAGAAAAGTTTTTTTTAGGTTGGCTTTTTTTTTCTTTTATCGCTCTTCTTTTTTAGGGAAGAGAAGAGCATTTTCTATTTATATCATTAATTTAAAAATTCCAAGTTCCTTTTTGAGGAATTAGAAGTCAGAGACAGTAATTCTGTAGGATACTCTTGCACAGACCTCAGGTTTTGTCTGTAACTTAGCAGTTTGGGTCTGGTGTCATTTAGTGAAGCTATCCAGATTTATTGCTTGAAAAGCATCCAACTCTGTGTGATTGAGAGTTTAATCTCATTGTGGAGACAAGATCCCAGGGGCTAAATTGAAAGATCCTCATTCTTCTTCACACCCTACTTTAGATCCTCTTGGCTCTACCTCCTGAGGGCACTCGCTCTCCCAAGCGAGTATGTGTTAGGATTTGGTTTAATGTGAACTTTCTGGTAAAAAAGGTCAAATCCTTACAGGCAATCACAAAAGTAGTTCTCACCCTCATGACAGGTGCCAGGCACACTCCTGCTCAGAGTGTTTCCTAGCATCTGAGCCACAATGTCACACACACAGTTTGATGGAAAACAATTAATTTGGTAGGACTTCGCTGTTATAGGAGCTCTCAGGTCTGAATTGGTAAAGAAAAAGCAGAAGGATAAATATGCACCTGCATTTCTCCCTGAAAATACAAAACGTGTACCTGTCCTCACAGCCCTACCACAGGATGACCTTCCAACATATCACCAGCTGTATATCATTCCGTAAACGAGTGAGTGGTGATTCCATAGTTAAGAGAGCAAATGATTCCTGGTTTTCATTTCCACAGGCTATATGCAAATTGGGAGTGGTATTTTTAATCTTCTCTTTAAAAGAAGAAAGAGAGAAATGACAACATTTTGAGATCTGAACTGACAACTGGCTTTGAGTTTTTGACATTTATGCCTTATTTGTATATTCCTTGTCAGCCTTATTCAGCTGCTATTGCATAAATCTTCCATGTTTTTTCCTCTAACTATATGGGTGAAGACAAAATGGGAAGTTCAACTTCCTTCTCGGTGCCTGTTTTGAGAGTTTTAGAAGTTCTCCAGGTTTTAAAATTGGCTTCATTGGATTTTTTTTCACAAAGTAAGCTTTTCTCAATCTTCTGACCTTCCTCACATATGTGTACAGTGTAGAAAGCAACAACTCCTATGAAGTGGCAGGGTGACTTTTCAGCTGTAAAGGTTAAAGTTGTTCTCACAGTAGCACCATGATACCCTAAAGGATGATGATGTTGGCTGTGATCGTGCAAGGAGCTGCAACTGCCAGTCTTCCTGGCGGCTCCACAACAGGTCCTTTAAGCTGGCTCAGGTGCAGCTGCTGTATTGCAGGACCAGCACTGCATGCCCAGTGCTGCTCAGCCTCCTTCCTGAGCTCTCCTGCCTCAGGCCATGTGCAGGCACTGGCAGAGTCTCAGCACCAAGCCTACGCAGGGAGCAGTGAGGACTGCCTGTGGTGCTGAATCCTCTGTTATCAAGAAACCAGAGACCTTTGCTGGTCTTTTGTCTATTGATAAAAGACCCATTTGCTCTAGCTTTTCATAAACCAGACCCCAGAATGACAAACCACCTGTTGGGAACAGGGTGGAGAGATTAAAAACATGAGTGTAATATAATCTTTAAAGTAACTTGAAGCAGGTCATAATCAGATTGTTGCATAATTGTTTTCCTCATTCCTCAAGCCCAAATCATTGTATTGTTGTTTTAATAGTACAAATGCACTGTACACTGAAAAAAATCAAGGAAAGTTGATGGGAAGGAAAAGGAAGATACAGAAAGTACAGAGATAGGAATGCTCTTCACAAAATGCTGTATTAATAACAAATGTTAGTGTTGACTTGCTGTCAAATGTACAAGTAGCAGGGTTGTAGGGCTAGTTTTGAGCACTAAGTTTTATAAACCTTGTTCTGTTCAAATAGCTTGTAACTTTTAAATGCAGTCAGGCTAATTATTAGCAAGTTGGATGTGGTCAGTCTATCCTTCTTTCTTCCATTTTTGTAGTAACAATTCATCCTCTCACTTCAGCTCCATGCCTGCCTCAAGCGACCCAGGGTACTCACTTAGCCAAGCTGTAGGTGTTATGACCAATTGCTTGAATACCTTCAGTTAAATATATCCTGTTCTAAAATGCACACAGTAATTGGGATTTAATAAAAACATTTCAGCAGCATCATTTGTAGATACAGCAATTTTCTCATGAGTCTCATGGTTATGTCCAGCATTTGTTTCCACAGTGCTAGACCTCTGCTTGATGTTGTTCTGATTTTCACCTGGTAATATCTAAGGCAACTGATCATGATATATATCTGATACTCTGTTTCACGTACAGCTCCCAAAGTGTGTTCTGTGTGGGAATAAGAAGGATAACACATCTGCTCCAGATTACAAGTAGGGCAGCCCTAAAAATTCTGATGCATGGCATGAATACATTTGGGAAGAGCAGGCTTTGAGTTCTTCCCATCAAAGATGAAAGGTTACTGTGTCTCTTCACTCTGCTAAAGGGAACACAACAGTTCTACCTCTGAACAACAGGTGAAGTGGTTCTGTTGGGTGTTTTGTGATCAAATGCTCTGGAACCACTGGATTGTCAGTCTTCATGATCCTTCTGTCCTTTAACTCCTGAGCCATGACTTTTTGTCCTGTTGTATAAGTTTTCTTGCCTTGAACCTTGTTGAGGAACTATCCTATTCCAGTGATTGAGAATATGTTGGTGAACCCCACAGCATCCCTGCACATTGAAGGGATGCGCATAGAGTCTGTGTCCAGCATGACCTTTACCTTTTGTGAAGTGTGCCCTTCACACAAGGAAAAGTGCAACACTAGACCCGAGACAAGGCTTAAGGAGTGCAGAAGAGAAATGATCTGCCACTGCACCTCAAAAACTTCAGTAAGGAAAAAGAAATGTTACCAGGTGTTCTGCAAGGACTGCTTTAGCACTTTCTCTGTTCCCAGTGTGTAGGAAGCCGATCACCATCCTGACTTCTCTGTAGAGCAAATTTTTCAGTTTTCTTAATTTTCACTGATGACATACTTCACATCTCACATGCAACCCCAGAAAACTTCTTCTCTGGTAAGACATGTGTTAGAAGCCCTTGTATTCCTTAAATGGTAGGTTTGTATAGGAACTCTAGACCCTGTCTGTGTCTTGGAGACTCTTAAGACATCCTTATGAGAGCTGGTTCTGTGATCCGAATGTTAACCCTTGGAACTAGTGCCAGTCCTCTTGTTTAACCCCGGACTCGAGCCATGTCAGTTCTCTGGGTCATGTCAACACCTGGCAAACACATGGTAGGTGAAAGCAAACAGGTATGCTCTCATTTTGCTCAGGATTTTCACACACTGTTCTTTTATTTAGGTTCCACAAAAAATGTGTAGATCTGAAAACAGTAATACACACGCATGTGTGCTTTTCCTGGTCAGGGTGTTTGCCACTCTGAAGAGTTCGCTTTTCTTCATCTGGGTTTTCCGGGGGCTACTGGCATCTTTTTTAAATCATCTGCTTTGACTTTCTAACATGAAATCTCTTGGCAGCAAGTTCCTTTGCACTGAGCTTGGACTGGTGCCACTGGTAAACACGAACTTCTTGTGACTTTCTTTTAAATCTGTTTTGTTACCTTTGTTTCTTCTGTGTGGAGATTTTCTGCTTTTGCTTTTATCAACCTCCTATATAAAACTCTAGTCAAACTGGTTTTTCCTTTTTGGCAATCACTGTAGCAGACTTAGTGTTTCAAACCACTTCCACTGGTGATCTTTAAATTCCCAACAACCAGTGCTCTTTCTAACCTGGATTTTGCATTCTTCAGGGCTCACCGCACTTGGTGGATTTTGTGTACACTAAGAGGATATCCAAAGTGCAGCCATTTTTGTACACTGAGAGGATATCCGAACTGCAAAGCCATCATCCAGACGTTTAAATTGCACTGAAATATTTTTACCATATCACAGCAAGATAAACCCGCAGGTAACAGGAAAAACTGTATTTGCAACATCTAGTGAAAATACATGTTGTTAGCTTGAGACATTTCCTCACAACCTTGTGGTATATAGCTGGTGCTTGTAAACCTGATGCATTTTACAACTCTTGAGTATTATTGAGGCCTTTTCACACAGTTTGGCTTTCTGAAACATAAAAATCCAAGTTCTTTTTGAAGAATTCGGCTGAAGAGATGGAGGTGAGATCTTCTACTCACTTTAGTTAGTGGGACATAAACCCCAAGTTTTGTTCTACTATTCTATCTAAAGGTGCATTCTCCAGGTCCTGATGCGACAGTTTTGTTCTGCCCATGTATTTCATCTGGTATTTCAGGTATTATCTGTTTCCCTTCCAGCACCAGTCTGTGTAGGTGCTAGGTGTTAAACAGTTGTTTCATGTAGACAGTGGATAAAGAGATCCTAGCCTGCCACATATAAGCTCACAAAGCAGCCAGGATCCAGGTCTCTCTGGATAATGCAATATGAGCTTTCTGTTTTCAGGTTATTTTTTAGTCCTCTGTTCAAAATTACACTTGTATAATGTGCTCCCATGTAGCCTCTACATTGCAGAACTCAAATCTATGCCTATAGAAACACTCCATGCGTGTATCAGTACGCATTTAATTATTACCTGCTTAAGACTGTCCTCATGAGGAAGAAGAAAGTTCACTGAAGTCAGTGAATTCAAGCTGATGTGAACGTGGTCAGAAGGAGGGTCTGCATATGCCCATCTAAGCCTCAGATTTTACTGGCGCTTCATTCTTGGTCTGTTTCACAGCAGCCCGACCTCTTGCATCCCTGAGAATAAAACTTCTGAGCACACACAATAAAATAGTATTGTCCCTTTTGAAATAAATAAATAACCTTTCATCTTCTTTCTCCTTCTGCGCATCTTCCCTCTTCTCTGAGATCCCATATAACAGAAGTTGCAGATGATGCATCTCTTTTCTGCTGGAGCCTATTAACCTTTCTGTGTGAGCAACAGTTTTCCAGATTGAGGCCTTAGTCAGTATTTATGTTAAGACAAGGGCTAATGATGATCCCTGTAGACCTCTCACTCAGAAAGCAAAAACATCTGCTAAGCCAAAAAGTGGCTATGTTGCTAAATTTAGAAGGAAGAAATACATTTCCCAAAATTCACACTGCTTCTTAACAAATTTAGGGAACTCATGGGGACAAGCAGTTGTGGAAGTCATGCGGTTTGTTCATTCTTTAGTTTAGTTCATGTATTTTCAATTAAAAAAAATAAAATCAGATTCCTGTTATCAAGCAGAAAGGGGGTACAACTCACATATGAAATGTTTAATGCAGTTGACCTTTTTGTGCATTTGTTTAGGTTAATAGCTGGACACATGCCAAAGCCCATGAAGCTTAGCTGCAGTATATAGTGAGAGAAGACAGTTCAGCTGTGGAGAAAGTGAGGTTAAAATGGATGTCTGCTAGGAAACATTCTTAACTGGGTCCATAGACTGAGGAAACTCGAATTTTCACTGTCTTTATCCCCACCAAATGCACTCCTGATTGCTGCCAGCTGTCTGGCTCCTTGGGGGAAAGGATAACCTGGTGAATGGTATACAAGCCCGTGGTTGCAGCCATCATCATCTGTCTTTGCTTTTAAAGCCTCAGCCAAAGTCGTCATCTGTGAATAGGGTTCAAACTATAGTTTTCCTACTTCATGGGATTACCAGAGAGCATAGTTTGCTGCTACAAATGAAGCAACTCATGCTGGCTTTGCTCTTGATGACTTCATGGTAGGTGGGACCATAACAGTCAGCAGGCATGGCCAGGGCAACAAAATGAGACGGGTTATGCACTTCCCTGTCAAGCTGCTGAGTTCCACCGGCAGGCATATGATATGGACACTGGGACAGCAAATTACCCTTTACTTGTGTGTCTAGCAGAGAGCACCATTGCTGGCCTGAGACCCTTCCCAGTCTTACTGCTCCTCTTCCTCTGAAGCAAGCTCAGAGTGGCCAGTGCTGCCTTGGGGACACATGGCTTCCCCACAAGCCGTACAGCCCAGGATGACACATCCTGGCTGTATATCTGCTGCCTGTGTTCCCCAGTGGGCTGGTGAGTGACCCATCTTCAGCTGCCTCCCAGCCACATACCCCCTCACCCCAAGCAGAGAGCTGACCAAGTGCTTTAAACCACAAATCCTCAAACTTTACTGGCCTGTTAACAAGCCAGCAGGTTTCAGGCATGACTGTTCTTTGCTCTCCCTCTTAGCCTCACATTTAACCTCTTCATATCCTGGCACAACAGTTCCCTTGCTGGCAAGACATGAGTTGCAGGGGGTGAAAGTGAAGATATAATCCTGGTGGTTTTTTGTAATCCCCAAACAGCTGTTTTGCCAGCCCTGGGTGAGACAGTGTGAGATCTGCTGGGAGGTTGGCAGGTCTTGGGAAAATACAGCTTTGACAGCTGAGAAAAGGGGAAGCAAGGTAAGTTCTGGTGATCTTTATTAAATTCAGGTTTCACTTGTATTTTAGCAAAATCTCGGGGTAAAATCCAGCTGAGCTTCTGTATGCAAACAGGTTCCAGAGAAGATGCCTGGGGCGGGATGCAGGCGGTGGGCTGGACAGAGGCTGCCCCCTGCAGTCCCTATACGAGGGAGTGCAGGGAGGAGGACATCTCCCTGCTGCCTGCTGTCATCTCCCCACTTCCATGTGTGTCACAGCCCACATGATAGTGGGTTCACCGTGATACTGAAATAAATGCTTTTTAGCTGCCAGGAGCAAAAGGTCCTGAGGATCATAGCAGATACGAAAAATGTATGACAAGCAATATTGATACGTAGATTTCTAACCCTTTTGAAAGAAATGCTCTATTACAGTAGGCTGTATTTCAGCATTTGCACTGGATATTTTCTTTGTAACAGGTTATGCAGCACTTGTCATTCAAAATTGGAGAACAGCATAGGTGAGCCAGACTGGATCCAAAGCAGGTTTCTGTCCTTCTCTTCCTTGCTATGCCTTTGCTACTGTGCTTACTCCTCGTGGGAAATGACTGCAGAGTAGTATAGAGGAAGAGAGGGGATAAACTCCACCAGTACATGGCAGCTGTATTTAAAATACAGTAACTTTTTTAATTTGACAGAAAAATCCTTAGCTGTTAAATTTTACCATCTTTTGAGGGATTTCTGCTGGTATTTTTGGCAAGTTACTTGGGAAAATTAATCCTTTAGGAGTTAGAATAATACTTGGGGCTGTTTTCATTGTGTCTTTTTCAGTTGCTGGGAAGTATATCAGAATAACTTAAGGTTGCTTGAAATGCAACCATAGAATCTAAGGTATTCTCTAAACCAGAAATCCATAGTTTCCTATTTCAGATATTGTAGGAAGAATTATTATTACAGGGTTGTAATCCTAGAGTTGATTTGAAATATATCTATTATTTATTTGTTTAAAATATAGAAAGAAATAAGAGAAAAAGAATTTCAAATCCTGATGTTGTCCGTGGTAACTGTAATGGGGAGGAGGGGAAGGTGTATTTTCTATTTCAGCTCCCTAGAGACCTGGGGTAGGTGTTCTCATTCTGAAATGTCTGCCTCTCCCATGACTTACTGCAATCCAAAGAGGATGGAATTCAGAAGTCCTGCTCCTGCATGGTTTCGTAGAGTAGATAATGGTGCTTCTGCTGGGTTTTGAGCCTGGCTGAGGAGTTCAAAGCTCTTAATTGTCCATCAGAAATAGGAAGGTTTGCTGACCCTGACAACTTAGATGAGGATAAATTTGAGATTCTTGAGTCTTACAAAGAATTCATAGCTACAGCCTTAAAGACTTGCCACGTTACCATTTTCTTTTAAGAAGACAGGCATTTTGACATGGGTTTGATTTCTTGTTTTCCACAGCAACAATGTCATTGGAATATTAGGATGAGAGCATTCAAAATGGTTGAAGTAGATGAAGATTCGTTGTGTAGTTCATTGTATTGATCTGTGGGTTTAGCACTTCATCTTTCCAATTCCTTGGATGTCAAAATGCACTTACAAATATAGCATAGTATTTTTTTGTGTCTTGAATTATTCTCAAGACATGATTTTTCTTTCAATTGTGATTTTGTTTGTGGGGTCAGAATATTTATACAGAGCCATGTAGTGACTTACCCCAGGAGAAAAGGATTTTCATGTACGATTACCTCCCTTTTATTGGTGCATTTATGAATTCTTTTTTCAGAAATTCTCATATAGCTGGTACTGCTGCTCAAATTACCATGGCTTTTACAGAGAATAATGCTTATTGATAGTTCCCACATGCACTGGCAGGCACATCTAAAACCTGTACTTTTGTGTTCACAGCTTGCATAATACAGGATTTAGAGATTGCTTGTCAAACTAAGTGTCAGCTGAGTTTCCTAGGAAACTACTGAAGATATTTATAAAACTACAGATCAGCTTAATAATAGATATAATAATGTCAGTAGCTCATGATTTCTTTTCAACTTTATCAGTCCATTTTTCTTTAATTTGTTGGCAAACCAAACCACTGCATTTCCAAGCTGATGACTGAAGATCTTCCTTCCAGTATCTTGCCTCATTTGTTTAAGAAAACAAAAATAGTAGTTCATGCTGTTCCTTGTAAGGAAATGTAGAACACCCTACTGTAAAATTAAGAAGAACCTAAATGTTGTAAAATTATCAGACTGAATCCTTTATAAATAAAAGCACATTTGTGAAATAGAAATATAAATGTTTTATCATATGTTTCAGTTTTAGTCACAGTTGAATTGAATGCATGACTTTAAAGTTCACTGCACATGTATGCAAAGCAATCACTGCAGAATTCACATAGATTCCAAGTATGGGTTTCTATAGAAGCAGCATAAATAGCAGACCTGTCAGTATTCTAAAAAGGCATAATTCTGTGAAAAATAATTTTATCCCAGGACTGAAAAAAACAGGATCTAAAAAGAGAGAATAAGTGACACCAGTGTCCATTTTTACTCATTTTTCTACTATTGTGTTTTCCTCACGCTGATTCTTTGAGTGGAGACAGGAGCATTGCCGCAGTTGGGAGGTATCTTCCCACTTCAAGCACTTTACATTGAAATTTTAGTCATGTAAATTTAAAATTCGCTGGTATGTATATATATATATATGTATAAAAGAATGTATATTATGCCAGGACGTAATTATTAGAGGCATTTAGGATTAGTAGAAATTAACATCCTTTAGAAAGCAATTTAGGAAAGTGGTTCTAGTTTTCCCATTCTAATACAGTAATGGGAATGAAGTAAATGTATTTAGTAATGAGGCAGTACTCACTCCTTATCTCATCTGGAATCCATTACTTGTACCTACTATGTACATTTGCCTGTCAGAGCTATTTTTTCATACTGTGCTAATTAGTTAAGTAAGGAACTTATATGAGGAACATTGAAGAACCAATTTTCTTTCCAAAAAGTAAGAGTATAGCTTTGTGTGTCTCAGTGTCTAGAAATCTCAGTGCACTTTTAATGTAGTTGCAAAAGAAATATTAAGAAGCCTGTCCTTCGCACACTGAAAAGGTTAATTTTCTATAAAGCTACAGAAGTAGCCAAATCTCAATAGTGGTTGTGTGTTGATTTATTGGAGTTAGTGATATCATTGCTGCTTGACACAGTGGGGTAGCAGGTAAAACCTTGTAAATCATTGCATTTATTTAATATAGATCACATGTGGCCAGCAGCCTTACAAGAATAAAACATTACAGCTGCTATGTCAAGTGATGTTTTTTTTAAGTGCATGTTATTTCTCAGAGCTCACTCGCTCTTAACTGTACTGTTGCAGTTCAGGGTATTTTATATGGATCTTTTTACCAGGAGGAGGCTGACAGTTTCTAAATGAAAGACAACTTGGGCTGATACATAGGACATCTAATTAGGACTTATCTCATTCCCAGCCTTGCCATGGATTATTTGCAGTGTAACATTGCATTACTCACTCCTCTCTTCCTTACCATCATTTGCCTGTTCGGAACAAGCAAACCTAACAACCAGTAGCCTTCCTGAAGTGCTTGTTGTATAGGTGTGCGAGATGTGAATTGGCACTAAATGCCATGTTTAATCATTTTGGATAAATTCTGCCAGCATGACCTTGATATTGGAGAAACAAGATGTATCATCTCTGATTTATACATTACTTCCAGAAGGAAGCGTTCTACAAGAAAAACAGAGGTTCACCCTTGTCTTGTGAGGTTTGTGATGAGCTCATATTTGTGCAGAAAGACTCGCTTCTGCCTACAATCTTAACCAGAGCCCTTTCTGTGTCAGCCGTGGTTGAGCAGCAGTTTTTCCCCTGACTTCCATGCATTTATCGATCCTGCACTTACACTGCCCACAGCAGTTTGCTAGCTCTCCCTCAAGATCCTGCTCATTTTCTGCAGGCTTGTTCCACCTGCTGGTATTGCCACTTCTTACTGCACTCAGAGACCTGGATTTACCCCTCTACTGACCTTTTATCCTGTTGAAAAGTGCATCCTTCCAGGCCCATTGGATCAAACAATTAAGAAACTGGAAACAAAGCTTCGAAATAGACTTTGAAATAACAGGAGTGCTGCCTCAACAGCCGTGTTAAGGAAAACTACTCTGTGTTTAGGAAGAGATTCAGCTCAGAGCCATTTTTGATTTGGGCTTTTTTGCCACCTTTTTTTGTCTTGTGTGCTGCAAGCGTGAGATAAGAGTTGTATTAATGATAGGTGTGCCAGTTAAAAATACATTTCTCTGCTCCAGTGTCTGCATTACCTGTGGGAGTAACTGCAGTTAAGCTTTACTTAATATTCTCAAGGGGATGAAAATCACCTGACCAAAGGGTTCAGTCTGAATATAGCTGTAGCTATATTCATGGTGATGGTACCTGACTGTAAAGATGCACTTTTGTATCTTTACATGTTTATGGTGGCTTTTGGCAGGGCAGAAAGTTCTGTAAAAGATGCTTTTTCATTAGTTTGTTCAGTATAGTTTTGTTAAGAGGCAGGCATCATGTTGTGCTAAACAGTGATGTTTTAAACAATATGCTTAACCGTCATACCTTGATCATCCGGAAAGAAAAGCTGGATATTCTAGCTGTAGATAGTGCATTTTGTTTCCTTGTTATAACAATGGAGGCTCAAAAAGGAAAAGTAGTATAAGCAAATACATATGCAGGGTATATTCTTTTCCTTTCAGTTCGTATCCGTGGGAAAGTGCTATAACAGTTGCAAACAGGCTTTTAGGGGGTATTTTTTCAACTGGTCAGTGTGTTGACCCCATGTTAACAGTGAGTCACATTGTAAGTCAAGAGTTCATGGGTTTTTTGTCTTTCCCACTGCAGTTAAGTAAGTGCCACATGCACACCCAAGTAAAATGAGGAAAAAACTTGCTGGTTGATAGATCTTGATAATATTGTAGCAGGATGAGTCAGCTGGTGGGATATTCGCTGCCAGATAGGAAATAACAGTGCAGAAATTCAAGAAAGCTTCTGTCATACGGGCAGTCTGGGGAAAATGAGTCTGCCAGGCTCACATGTAAGAAACGTAAGAAAGGGGTGGAAGTCAGAACAGAGGTCCTGCCTGTTTTAGCTGTACCTATAAAAATCACATTTTTGTGTCCTTAATACTGCCATTCTGACATATTCTGGGAAAGAATTAAAGCTTGAAAAAATTTTAAATACTTCAGGAATGTGGTTTCCCCCATTTTTTCTGGTTCCCTTTTCTCTTCCCTGCAGCTGGAAGGTTTTGTTTCACTTTATGCATCTCACTGAGTTTTGGCAACATAAAGAGTTAGACTAGTTAACCCCCAGTTCATGTCAGTTTTGCTTTTCACTACTTACACTTTGGTTGCAGTGTTTGAGGCAGCATGTCGGTCCAAAGCTATTTGTATGTATCAACAAGCATGGTTGCAACAAGACTGAGACTATAATGAGCATAACATTATGCTAAATAAAGGCAATCCTTCACCCCATTTTCTTTTTTGAGCCCCAAAATCTTTTTTATGTTTAAACAATCATATGATGTTATGACACAGGTTAGTCTTGGTATTTATTGATAGACCTCCAAAATTATAACATTTAATTGTATTTGGACCACTTGTGGCTACTTCATAATAGTAAATGTAGAAGTGCTGTATTGAAACAAAGTCTGGGTAAATAGTTGTTTAGCTCAGGAAATGCAACCTCAATCAGTGTAAGTAAATCATTGGACTCATACCTTTACCATTGGATTTATGTTTTACTTTGCAGCAAGAGTCTAAACCAGAAAAACTAGTGAAAAGTGTTATACGAGACAGTATTTTCCATCTCTAAATGCATGTTTGTTTTTCTTTCAGCTTTTTAGAAAGAATTGACAGTGTCAGCATGGATGACTACACACCTACAGATCAGGTTAGTATAACTAATGGGGTAGGGTCTGAACCAAGACTCCTATTCAAATGAATTCTTTATGTAATTGATTTTAGTCCCAACAACAGCTGAAACAGGGCTTAATGTACAATATCAAAATACAGTCTAGCAGTTTAACTAGTGGATATTCAAGAAGAGGCATTTTGATGATGCGAGCTTGTCTTTTGCTGTTGCTATATGTAGGTTGGTGATTCCTGTAATCTCATCTTGTTTTCCATTCTGCATCCTGCAAACAAAGTGAAGGAAACAGAAAGTATAAATGTAAAAACCTATGCTTTCCCTCACCAGCCTTCACTGCACAGAAGCAATGTTTTATTTCAATGATGGAGGTGATGGTAACCCAGAGGGAGGCTTCCCCTGGCCCTCAGAAGGGCCCTTCAGAGGCAAGAGCCTACAGTGGATCTAGTATCCAAATCCCAGGAGAGCACCTTGTGGACTTCTCTGTGGTCTTTGCAGACACCTTTCCAGCCTGTTCCCATCTCCTGTGGACAGGATAGTTTCTATTTAACCCTTATTTAAAGACAGTACACTTTTCCCCAGATGTCTTGATAAAGTGCTCTAGTGACATAGTGATGTATTTCCCCAA
This sequence comes from Agapornis roseicollis, assembly GCA_002631895.1. Lineage (NCBI taxonomy): Eukaryota > Metazoa > Chordata > Aves > Psittaciformes > Psittacidae > Agapornis > Agapornis roseicollis. Next base: position 139,315 of record NDXB01021401.1, read on the forward strand.
TACACCTTGATAGAATTCTCTAGTGACAAAGACACTCAGGAAAGTTAATGCTGAAGTGGTGCAGCCTTAAAGTAATAAGGGCTTCACCATGGTGCACAGCTTTGGTTGCTTTCCCTGCACTCAGGCCGTGTTGTTTCCTTCAGCAAACTTACTCTGAGGTTGTTATTTTTCAGTGTTGGTATCCCACCGTCATCTGGTGCTCTCAGCCAAGATTGTGTCATAAACTGCAACTACAGGTGGCAGAAGAGAATCCCTGCACTGGATAATTCAGTCTAACTGTGTGGGGTGTATGTAACAGGTGGATGATCTTAAAAAAATACAGTTCCCAAATCTCATTTTACAATCAGGGAATGAAATTCAGAGGAATAAAGTGACTTGCCAGAGATCATACAAGGAAGTATGTGGAGCAGAGCCTGTTCTTTCAGACCTAGTTAAGGTCTATAGCCACAAATCTGACCATATCCTGAAATAGGAGGCAGTAAAAAGTAGTATGCATTGTTATTATAAGGTGAAATGTGTATACTTGACACAATACAGGATCAGTTATTAAAGCCCTCAAGACATTTGCAGACCAAAGCAGTAGTTCCGGGATTTACTTCATCTAGACCTCATGATCTGATTGTAGCATTGATATCACTCCGCTGGAGAGAGAAGTCAGTGAAGCAAAGCTTCATTTTTGCTTTCATTATTTATGTTAGTGTTGGCCCGTTCGTTTCTGGGAGGCACAACTCTACCTGGAGCGGTCATTTATCGTCTAGAAATCTTTCCTGATACTTCCTTTGGGATGAAATGCCCTATGTCTCCAAAGATCAGAATTACTGGTATTTGGCAGGCAGCAGACTCCTGCTCTAAAGCTCTCTTTTGCTTTTGGATTTTCATCCTATTGTACTGGATCAGTTGTCCTGCTGAATTAACAGCTAAAAATCACTATTTTCCTTTTTTACTTTGCTTACTTTAATTTTTTTCCACCATCTCCAAATAATGACTCACTTCAACAACAAATAAATGTCAGCAAGTGACAGAAAATGACAGTAACAGATACAATAACTAAAATAATTAAATCATTGGCCTTCAGCCTGAGTTCATGCAGCTCCCAAAGCAGCCGAGGTTTGCCAGCCACCACAGTACTTGAAGCAGCGGATGATAGGGTAAGGGGGAAAAAGGCAATCTGTGCTTGGACTCCACACTGACTGCCTCCTTTCCTCCCTGCTTCCCTCCCCCACTTCCTTGCATGGCAAGGAGAGCTAAGCTAGACCAAGCAGCCCTTTCCTTGCCCCAGGAAGGGAATGCTTTCCAGGCAGGTAGCCCTGCCAAGGGGTGGCTGCTCAGGGGGGCTCATAGCCGCTAGGCAGCCAGCAGCTTTCTCCAGCCCCTGGTATAGTTCTGCACCTGTTGCCCAAAGAGCAGTGCTGGATAGTCAAGGTTAAAAATGCTGGTGGCGAAGGTGATGGCCCATGGTTGCCTGAGGTATGCGTCACTAATTGCTTCTGCCTACTTCCTTTAGGAATCAAGGAAATCATTGTTTTTTTAATTATTAAAATAATGTTATTTAAGTTAGGAAGTATTGCTAGTTTGGAAAATCAGAAAGAAATGCCAAATTTTTGTACAACTTAAATTCTGCTCCCCTGTGCTCTGTAATAGAGCTTTAATTACTCAGTCACAAGCTATTATTTCGATAGGATTCCTGTCTCATTCAATACAAAAGAGGGCAGAATTAAGGTTGCCTGGGCAACTGTAAATCTGGAGTTTTCTAACACTTGAATACTTGACTTTACAACATGAATAACATTTTTCTTAGTTTTATGTAACTTCAGAATTCATTATCCCTGTCACATACATAATTGTGTGACCACCAATAGCAGGTTTCACTGAGCAGCAAGGAGAATGGATGTAGGGTCTCCTGCTTTTTGAGAGTGCACAAAGCAAATTGGAGATGGTGTTTGCATATATCCACTGTGTCAGTATGAACAAATGCAGGTTTAACAGCAAGTCTGAGTGAACTTTAACATAATGGAACATTTAATACTTTTCATGAAAAATAATATATCATGCTTTTGTAAACAGAATGAAGTTACAAAAATCCTTGCTAATCAGCGTCTGTGTTCCCATTCCCAGGACTTATTAAGATGCAGAGTGTTGACATCAGGGATTTTTGAAACAAGATTCCAAGTAGATAAAGTAAATTTCCAGTAAGTGTGTTAGTAATAATTTGTGAATTTTATGCTAATTTTTAACAACTTCCTTCAGATGTCTGTGCTCATGTATGCTTGATATAGTAGCTTTCGGGTTGGAGTTGGCTTGTTTAGGTTTGGGTTTTTAGTTCTCTTCTCACAGGTGAAGTTGCCTCATGCTTTGCAAAAAGACCTTAGATGAGTTACATTTGTTAGTGATGCTCTGTTGGGGGATTGTGGCTGGTTTTACTAATTGGTTCGTTGGTACAGCACTGTAAACTCATACAATACTTTTGGGGATAAGAAATCAGTGGAAATGCTGCCATGAGTCACACTTTGTACAGTGAGATGAGGAGAGATGAGCCAGAGGGCTGCAAGCTCTGCATTTGCCCGTTTTACGCTGTGTCTCTTTAAAACACCCACTATCGGGCTGCTTCCACTCTTGACCAGAAAGGTGGCAGCACTGATGAGGCAGAGGTACCCCAAGTCCTCCTCCTTACAGAGACACACTCCCCCTGTTATCCTTCAAAATGCTCTAAATCCTGCCCTTATTTGTGGTACAGTAGTTCCTACCTTACATTGCAGCACTTCTGTGGGCTGGAAAGGCCAACATCTGCCCAGGAAAGGAGTGTATTTCTCATTTCATGGGTTCAGTAGCCGCCTTCTGTCAGAGCAGAGTAGGTAGAGCTGTGCAGCTCTGTGACATGCAGCACAGCATCAAAAGATCTCTCTCACCTTCAGGTGGTGTTTTACTGTCACTGTCCTTGGCACTGTCAGATGTTTAAACTGAATCCTCATGCTACATGCTTCGTGTGACTTTCCTAGTGCACATAAGTGATATAACATCCTATGGCTTTTTAACAGCATGTTTGATGTAGGTGGCCAGAGAGATGAGAGAAGAAAATGGATCCAATGCTTTAATGGTAAGTAAAAATATTCCTCATGCTTTATTCTGAACTTGCCCTCTGAGGTGCGAGCAGCTTAGTGTTCATATTCACACACACATGGTGTGTCACTAACACATGAGTCCAGTGTTACTTTCTTCAGGTGTTTTTGGCAGTTTGGGGAGCAATGGCAGTGTTACCCCAAGGAGTATATGCTGGGGTAACAGAGATGTTCTTTTCTCTCTTCCTTTCTTTCTTTCTTTCTTCTGTATGCTCTGCCCAGATGTCACGGCTATCATCTTCGTTGTGGCTTGCAGCAGCTACAACATGGTAATAAGGGAAGACAATAACACAAACAGACTACGGGAATCCCTGGACCTTTTCAAAAGTATCTGGAATAATAGGTAAAACATACCTCACTTTCCACCCACTTTCCCCAGTTTAGCTACAGTTCAACTCTTTACAAAGTAGAACTCTCCTTATTATATGATTAGATTGTTTATTCAGAAAATGCCCAGGTAGGGTGTCCCTGCGGTGCCTAACCCTCCCCAGTCGGGGCTGTGGCACAGGGATGGTGCACAGTGTTTTGCTGCCACTGCCAAAATGGTGCAGGGCACGGGGACAGCTTGGGAAGAGCAAGCTCACCGTGCCAGCTGCCACAAGGGAAGCAGGGGAGACCCCTTCCTGGCGTCACTGTGCTGCTTGGCCGAGACTGAGAGCATCCTGCAAATCACATTTTGTCTCCTCCTCAAGTGCAGCAGCAGGAGCAGCTTGCTGTTGGCGTTGCACTCGATTCACTCAATACCCACGTAGGCAGCTGCTCTCGTAAGACTTGTCTCTGAGTGCGCTCAGCTTCTCTGCCCTGTGGGATGGTATTTCAGATCTAATCTAATTGTAACTGCTGTTAAATTGCCATGCTGCCACAGTGCATGTAAATTATAGTAGTGTAACCAAATAGCAATCTGAACAGGTTCCTGATAGAGGGTAAAAACAATATACAAAATAAGGTAATGAAGTTCTCAACACATACCTATGAGGATGCTCTCCACTGGGAAGGGGTTTAAGGTAGAGAGAAGAAAGACGTTGAGCACAAGTCATAGTGATGGCAAGGTATTAATTCAGGGACAAAGGAGAGATTGTTTTCTTTTGATCCAACACGTGTCATACAGTCCACCCTAAAAGGCAGGATATCTCTGTGGATGAACAGTAGTTAAGACAGAGCAGTCTGGTGGGGAGGCAGCTTTCCAGCCTTTTGCTTTTGCTTCAGCAAAACCAAACAAAGGCGAAAGCAATGCCTGGTTTTGGACGGCGGTGCGTTCAGGAAATGTCATCCACTTCCCAATTCAATTTCAAAAGGATAATTTAGAAAACAATTTTTGACGACTGTTCCCTGCGGCAGTGTCTGCTGCAGTTTTTATGAATGTCTTTACAGGCCCTGTAAATGTACCCACTAGCACAGGTGCAACCTCAGTAAAACAAGAATTTAGGCCATCTTTTTTTTTCCGTTGCTAGAGGCTTCACTCTCTATCACTGCTTCACTCTCTATCCATGCAGGAATAGCCAGTAAATTCTCTATTGAAGTGGTACGTTTTTCTTGTGTCAGAGCTAACACAAACATTTGGTTTGGTTTTGACAGGTGGTTACGGACCATTTCTATCATTTTGTTCTTGAATAAACAGGACATGCTGGCTGAAAAAGTCTTGGCAGGGAAATCAAAAATCGAAGATTACTTTCCTGAATACGCACATTATACTGTACCTGAGGATGGTAAGGTTTAAACCACAACAACTACGCAGGGATTGGACCTGCTGGCATAGTCCAGCCCATTGTTCCTCTCTCTGTCTCTCACACACACGGATTCACAAGCATAGGCTTGTGCAAACTGTTGGTCAGGTAAGGAGCATGCCAGCAGCATGCAGCTTGGAGATGCCCCAGTTCAAGCAGGGTCTGAAGGGGTTCTGCCTGCTGGAGGGATATGGGGAGGACCGCTGGGGGCTGGCTGCAGAACACCTGGCTTCCCTTGTTTTGAAGCAACCCACAGTCTGGGGAAAGCAGAGCTGCCAGGCACGTCTCTCCCTGACAGATGCTTCTGCCTGGGCCTCCTGCAGTGTTGAACTTTGTTAAGGATTCATTACACTTATTTTGTGGCTATTCTGCATCCTCCAACACTGTAAATTTCAGCCTTTCAAATACTGATGGGAAGCCCAGCAGACAAGAGGGAACTTTGATGGAGAAAAACCACATCCATAAATACAAAAAGAGCTGTGAGAGTGGAGCAATTAGCATGGGTTTGGTTTCTTATTGTTTCAAGAAATACAATGATTCCTGCACTGCAATAACATGTTGTGTGAGTAGACTCCTGGTATTATGCCAGGCAGGGGGCCTCCTAAACACCTCAGGTCGGTGTCTAGCCAAAGGGGTAAAACTCACCCTTCCTGCTCACTAGCCTCTGCCTGCACTGACGTGATGCCCCTGGTGTAGTGCTTGCAGCCAGCTGCTGAAATAGGCTTTCATTCTCCATTAACCATCAACAACAGCCTAGGTAATAGAAGTGAAGACAGTAATAAGCTATTTTCAGGAGTGTGATGCTGAGTTTCAGGTGGAGAGGATAAATAAATTGTCCTAAAATCTGAGTTTACCTGGCACAAATTTTATAATGCTAAGGACCTTCAGAAGAAACCTTCTGTCTCCATCACCCAAATTTCCCTCTCCCAAATATGCACAACATACATACAGAGTTTGGGTAAATGTTCAGAATTTATAGTGAGCCAGTTGTCAGAATAAAGTAGCTTTTGGTGTTTCTTAGCAGGATTTAACAGCAGATATCCAGCCTGATCCAAAATACTCACACAGAAAGCAGCTCCCTATTCATTTAGTCTTTAATTTCAGCTGACATTATTTAAGGACAGCAGCACTGAACTCTCTGATGCTGCTGATGGTGCTGCTGTCTACCCCTGGTGCTATAATATATTTCCATATTCTAATAAATTCTGCCTTTTACAATATTATAAGCATCTGATCTGGTATCTTCGGTGAAGAGAAATCACACTGAAGGGAAATGAAGAGGTTATCTCTTCACTGTATTGTTTTCTACACTTACAGTTGTTACATGGCCTAGATAGAGATGACTTCATCTGCTGACTGATGAGTCTCCTACTTGACAAGAATTTAATCTAAGGACCCTTGATGGGCAGTATATCTAAGTATTCTGCTGACTTGGGGCCTGGAAATATTATATATATATATTATACATGTGTATACCTGCATTAGATATATTCACATATATATATTGTATATATATGTATATATATTAAAATATTTTTTGATGCTGGTATTTTTTTTCAGGTGTAATCTTGGACTAACCATTTTTAAACCCAAATTCCTGCCTGCAGAAGCTTTATTCTGGAGGGGCTGCTCTGCAGAAACTGAACAGCTCGGCTGCTTTTTCCAGTTGTATTTTCTGATAAGAGTTAAACCATAGCTCCCACTTGTTTGGTATCTTCATGAACAAACTTGTGGATCTGAGTAAGCCCTTTATGATATGACCAATGACATTGTTGCAATGACTTCAGCAGTTTTCAGGTTCCTAAAATATGTTGAATGCATGGTCAGGTTTTACGGTACCCTTCCATTGTAGAATTACCTATTGTGAATCTCCTGTGGATATTTAACGTTGTAGTTTTGTGTTGAAGGGCTGCTTCCTCCTTGCTCGATCTTGTATTATGAAAAGTAGATGACTGTTAGCTTTTCATGTTTCTGATCTCACTTATTTTTAATTGAACAGCAACACCAGATGCAGGAGAAGACCCCAAAGTCACAAGAGCCAAGTTCTTCATCCGGGATGAGTTTTTAGTGAGTAATCTTGGTCCTATGTGTGATTCCATCATAGGAAATACTGGCAGATGGCATAGTTTATTTAGGGAAAACTGATGGGGTTTTGCAGAAAGCTAGAGGAGAGGAGAATGTCTGGCAATTCTCTGACTCTTTTCAGCTGTCCATCTTGCAGTGCTTGCACATTTTGATGCCCAATTTTATATGAAGTCACCTGCCCTGCACAGTGTCACATCAAGTGCATGCTGGTGCTGAAAACAGTCCATGTGACCTCCTGCTTGTTTCCAGGCTCAGTGTAGGTGCCAGCAGCCCTCACTTTCTATGCAGGGGGACAATGCCACTCACTGTTCCCTTTGCCAGTTAGTGGGATTTCCTGAGGTTGTCTTTATCTGTAAGATGCTGCTGGCTGTTGCCTTAAATGTTTATTTTGTGTACCAATCCACTCCATGTTTAAAAACATAGGCTGGGTTTCTTACCCTGCATTCCTCCAAGGGCTTTGGCAGCGGTCAGCTGGCAAGAGAGAATTAACAAAATAGCAGACCTGATCTTTAAATAAGATTCCTGCTGCTCCAGGTTCCTACCTGGAGGTGGTTGCCTCACCTCAGATCTGGTGTCATGGCCCTACTGGGGAAGCATAAAAAGTTTCCCTGTCTGGTCACAGTTATTCTTGCAGTTAAGGTTTCCTCCAGAGCTGGAGCTTGTCTATGTTTTGCAGATGCAAGCAGTTATCAGGTACACACAGCTCCTGTTGGAAACAGAGGGCTCAATCCAGTATCACTTGAGTCAAATCATAGGATCCTTTAGGTTGGAAAAGACCTTTAAGATGATGAAGTCTGAGCATTAACATAGCACTGCCTAGTCCATCACCTGCTGCTTCACTCACATAGAGTTGCTCTCACAGTGTGAAGCAGTATCAGGGACCAGAACCAAAGAAGTTCATTCACCCTGCCGTTCTGGTACAGACTGTATGGGAGTATTTGAGAGAGCAAATTTGATCATTAGAATTAAGAATTTTAAAGTCATGATGCTTCTACAAGTATGGTTAGGATTTACAGCTGTTGCTGTAACAAGAAAGAAGCAATTATCTGTGTTCATACTTTGGGGATTTCCATTCACCATTTTAACCTTCGTGATTCCAAGGAAGAATGTCAGATTGTGCTTCATTAACATAGGACTTAGCAAAGGAAAACCCTGCTTCAAGCTGAATCTTGTGGTCATGCTTGAATACTGCGAAGCAGGTGACTGTATCCAGTTTAGAAGGAGGGTCTAATAGAACCAAATTGTGGGAAATAACAGGGTGAAACTCCTATATCTATCTTCAGTTGTTAATAAAAACACATCAAGGGCGAGGTCCTTCCCTGCCATGACTCACTGGCATTATAGGAAGAGGCCACCTACAAAGCAGGCAGAGAGAGGAGGGGTGGAAACATTGCAACCAGATAAAACACTGCGGGCTACAGCATCCCTTTGCACCACAGATGCTGGGGCAGAAGTGCTTGGGCTGGGGCCAGCATCTGCCAGCTATCAGACAGTCCCTGCGGCTCAGGTGTGGGGCCAAAACACAGCCAAAAAGCTTTTCCCCCTTTCCCCACGGGCATCACAAGGTCTGGCAGGGAGCATCTCCTTCATAAACAATGCTTATGTGTCTCTCTTATGGGTTTGTGTTTGGTTTCTCAGCATAAAGAAACAAGGGGATGTAGTCATCTGAACAGTTGCTTTAAATTCTTAGGCTGTTTGAAATTGAAGTCTTGCAGGTGAGGTTTTTCTGCTCCGAGGAGTGGCCTGAACAACTTTTGTGTGCCCTACACAGACCCAGCGAGGAGGGTGAGGTGGCTGAAAGCTGAGTAGAAACAGCAGTTTCCAGTTTCATAGGGTCATAGAACCACAGAATGGTTTGGGCTGGAAGGAACAGACCTTAGAGATCATCTTGTTCCAACCCCTCTGCCATGGGTAGGGACACCTTCCACTAGACCTGGTTGCTCAAAGCCACATCCAGACTGACCTTGAACACTGCCAGGGATGGGGCAGCCACAGCTTCTCTGGGCAGTGTGTGCCTGTATCTCACCACCTTCACCTAAAAGAACTTCTTCGTAATATCCAATCTAAATCTACTGTCTTTCAGTTTAAAGCCATTCCCCCGTGTCCTGTCACTAGATGCCCTTGTAAGAAGTCCCTCTCTAGTTTCTTGCAGGCCTTCCTTTAGGCACTGAAAGCTGCTCTAAGGTCTCTCTGGAGCCTTTTGTTCAGGCAGAACGGGCTCAACTCAGCATTTCTTTGTAGGAGAGGTCAGGCCCAAAAGCCTGAGGTTTCAGAGATGGTACAGAGGGTACAGGGGAGGGCTCTGATGTCCTTAGGCAGGTGCAAGGAGAATAAGGTGTGTATTTTCTACCTATGGCTCTCTTTGCTTTGCTTTTTACATTTAAGTCTCTTCATTTGCGACCTTTTCCTCATCCCACTTTCACATTTTCAGACATGATTCAGAGAAATCTGGTTTTATTCATTTATAAGCTTCATTGCAGTTGTTATCATGGTAGCGGGATTGCATAAATGTGTGAAAATCACTGCCATGATGCTGCCCCCATATTAAAACTCTACCTGGCTGTAGGCACTGGTACTGGCAAATTTAAAGCATGTAATCAGAAGAATTTTGGAAGGGGGTTAAATACAAACATATTTCCAACAACTGTTGGTGCACGGTAGCATATGAGGAGGGCAGAATATATCAGCTTCTGATTTTCAGATTGATGTGCAGGATCAGTATCCCAGGGGATATTACGATTTCCCTGTGAATGGGTGCTAAGTAACACTCCTGTTCAAAATGAATTTTGAGTAGGGGTGAAAATACTGCATTTACCTTAAGATGGGAGAATCACAGTGCTGTCGGGACCAAAAAAAACCTTACTGTGTAGAAAATACAACCTTTGGCACGCCTTACATGTAACCACACGTCACCAGTACATTGTGGGCAACTTACTACATTAGTGGGATCAGTGCATGACAAACACAAGCAAAGACTTGGTAAACGAACACTTATCTTACTGAAATACAAGAAAAAGATGCAACGTGGGGTCAGTAGAGTGATGTGCTCCCTGCTGCCTGCATCTGGGTGGCACTGAGAGTGTTCGTACATTGCCCCTCGCTGTCAGCATGTAACGTTTAGTCCTAGAAAGAGCTCATCAGAGTGTGGGAGTCTGATCCCCCTCTCGCATCCTTACAGCATGTAACTGCATCTTAACAGTTCCAGCATTTTGCCACCATTGCAGCAACCTTTTTTCTTGTTTCATTATTGCTCATGCTTCAAATATGGTCTGAACAACTTACCCATCAGTTGAATACACTATTGAATTAACATTTTGCATGAGGGTAAGCTTTGAACTAGGTGTTGAATGTAGCTTAGTAAGGAGAAAATAATTGTTAGTATAGATATGGAACACCCCCTGTTGAATTAGTGTTGAATATCTAATGCTGCTGAGGTTGCCTGGAAAAACCTGTAATTTCTTGTGGATCTAGTAATGTAAATCATGGTTCCTAAATGTCTGTAGCTTTGCATATTTGTAGCTGCAGGTATTTAAAAGGTCAATCCTATATGTAAAATAAACCACTGTATTAAAAGTACATAGTGTAGCCAGAGAGAGAAAAAACGCTGTCTTTTGTTGTTCAGCCAGTAGAATTTGTAATAAAATCAGGAAAAGTATTTATAAATATTATTAACTCAAGAACTGACCTTCTACTTTCATAGAACATTCCTTGTATGTCCTTCAAGTTAATGATCTAGAATGGATTTATATTTATCAGTCCTATAGTAACACAAGATAACCACGGGTGAAATGATGCTGGAGACTAAAGTTAGCACCATGCAAGAGTGTGCAGCAGCTTTGTGAATTTTCATGGTCTGATTTTTACTGGATTTGTGTATGGTTTATTATTTTGCGGGAATCAGGTCACTCTGGTGGTAATTCCATTACGTTCTGGTCTCAGTCAGGTACCAAGTCTTAATGGGTACTCCAAGTGAAGGTTAATGTCAGGGACTCTCAGCTTCCAGAAGCAGAAGGATGCTGTTCCCTGCCGCTCCTGGTTTTCAGTTTTGTGTTGCTGCTTTAGAAACCGGAGCACAGAAGTTTGCCACCAAAAAAAAGGCAGAGACAGTAGTTCCTGGGACAGCTGCATGCAGACCACAGTGCTGCTGGCAGCAGCACACATCAGCTGCACAGTGATGTGCAAATGGTAAGAGGTTGTGCAGATGATGACAGCATCAGTGGCTCTTACAAAGTACTGATACACTGACCCTGCAGTAGCATCCTGAACTGGTCTTAGTCTTCATTTCGTATTAGTGACTCACAGTGGACCAGACCATAGACTTTCCCGCTTTTTGTTTAGTTTAATAATCTGTATATAGTTTTCCAGGTTTCTCTGTACTCCATAAATGTATAGAAACTTCTCATGGCACAGCACCTGACCCTTTCTTTTCCCTTCATTTTTTCCACAGAGGATAAGTACGGCGAGTGGAGACGGCCGGCATTACTGCTACCCCCACTTTACATGTGCAGTGGACACAGAAAATATCCGCAGGGTGTTCAACGACTGTCGAGACATCATTCAAAGGATGCATCTCCGCCAGTACGAACTCTTGTGAGGGGGCTCACCGTGGAACCTGTGGTTTTAAATTCTTTGCTCCTTACTCTTTCTCTTGATACTACCCCACACAGGGTGGAGGAATATACTATAGAAATGTCGGTCTCTTCACTTTGTTTACTTTAATTATTTAACCTTAAAGCTGATTTGAAGCAAGTTCGGGTTGGTTTTCCTTCATGCTTTTTGGGACTATTTTTGTGCTTTATTTTGACATGCCACTTCTTCGTCATTCCACTAAGCCCTTCGGCTACCTCTGTTCCCGTAGGTTTTGTGTTTTTAACTGAACGTGACCTGCTAAATTTTTTGCAGCAGGTTACCATCAGTGCAAACTGGTATGTCAGCTGGATGACACTAAAGTCATAGCTTATCCCTCTGTGTGGGTTTCCTTTTTCACATGACATTGAAGAGTACTTGATGGGTGAAAAAAAAAGATTAATGCACTTTGTATCAGGTTATTAAATACTGTTGAGGAAGTAGACACACAATGTAGCAGCACCACAATATTTATTACTCTGTCACAGTTTTTAGCATTTCTGAGTTGCAGGTCAACTGATAAAGTGACCTCCTCTTTTAAGCCGTTACTGGCGCAGGAAGTAGAGTAGATAATGAGAGGAAAAGTGAAGACAAAGCAATTTTTCTGGGGTTTTGGAGCTCAGTGTCTCTGCACACCTCAGGCGTTTGAATTACAGCTACTTTTCAGCCTGTTGCATCTAGGCAGAAACTTTACCACCCTCACTTATGTTATTTGTGCTGTCCACAAATGATCCTTTTAGTTCAGATCATTCTTGGACAACAGTCCTCTCCCTATATATATTTTTTTGTTTTACTGCTGGTTTATTATATTGTACAGACTGTAAAATGTAATATTATTTTGTACAACTTTATTGAAGAAAAATACTTGTAGAAGATCTTTGTGCCTTGATTATGGCTGTACCTGTAAAATGAGCTAAGATGTAAGTATGTTTTTGATTGCGCTGTACAGCTTGATGTCAACCTTACCTGCAGCAGTGACTGGAGGTAAGAACTTTATCTGTAGAGTTTAGGGGTTTTTTTCTGGTTTATATAAAAATGCTCTTTAGTATAAAAATTATAAATTATGCAAATTAACCACTTACCTTTCCAAGTAAGGTATTACAGTCACCGGATGTTGCAGCAAACATGCCTTTCTCTTCTGAAGTCTCAGCTTTAAAACATTGGAATTCATTCGAGTGTCCAAATTGCAACCTGGTGTTGTTTTAATGGGAACTAAGGATTTCGGTTTCTTCTTTTTTCCTTTCGATTTAGAAAAGATGTTTGGTAATTCTTTGGTCATTCATAGAACTTCACAATTGCACAGACCGATTGTGAATGTGTAAAGCACCATTATATAGAGCTCTTCAATCTTTGTACCAACAGCGGCTTTCATTGTGCAAGTAAATAGCAAGAAAGAAGAAAAAAAACCTAAAAACAGGTGTATAAACCCTTGTGTCTGGCCTACGAGAATTACAAGATTTTTATTTCTCTTTTAATAAAGAGACACATTAGAAAAATTGTTTTATTTTAAATATTGTAGAATCAAAACGTGTGACTATTTCTCAAACTTGAATAATTTATGCAAATGACATTCTCAAAACAAGTTGTGGTACAGTACGATATATAAAAGCAAGAATTGCTGTAGCAATAAGGCATGTCCTTTTTAGTAACTATAACACTGCTTTATATTTTATACATAGGTGTTTTATGTCTGTGACTATATACTTTTCCTGTGTCCAAGATAACCTGTACAAATGTCTAAAATTACAGTTGCAATAACAGAAACCTAGAGAAGTGTTAGACTACATTACTTTATAGAATGTTTTGCCACACTTCAGACCATTCCCCCGCTTTGTTTTGAATTTAGGGAGAGATTAAGAGCCAACAACAAACACGTGCCCCACACTGGCATATAAATCAGCAGGTTTGATTAACTTCTTAGTGTAAGCATTGTTATTAGTTATAAACCCCAATCGGTCACCTTTCCAAATTCAGTGTACAAGCTAATTGAGATCTTGTTTCTATTGGATGCTAAACAATCCCATTTTAGATACTATGACCATTTCCTCTTCCCAGAAACGTGTATACTTTGATATCTGTACACTCAATTTAGTCAACAGATAATTCCCAGAAAGAGACAGGCTGGGTGGAATAAGCTAATAACAAATAAAATTCCCAAAAGCAAAGATTTTCTCACTTCCCGTGCCAAAGAAAGTAATAGAGTGACTAACAAAAACTAGTCTTGTCTTTAAAACAGGCCCCGATCCAGGAGTTCAGGTCAGGGCTCCCAGCCTCTGCAGGAATGCCAGCCGGAACACTGGTCCTGGTGTGAAACAGTCCCTCTGGTTCTTCTAGGGTGGGTGGGGAGAAGCAGTAGGTTTGTCACATCTTCCCTCACACCCAGCACGTGAAGATGCTGACCTCCACCTCCCCGCAGAGGGGCTAGTGCAGTTCAGATGGTGACTCTACAATACAGTGAAGAGAACTTGGCAGCCCAGCAGGAATCCAAAAGACAGTGCATTCCTGTCCCTATTTGTCCATAGACCGAGGGCCAAGGCATAGGATAATGTTACTGCAGCTGTATTTGACCTTCCTTCTTGCAGAAGATCGGCAACAGGAGGGCCCCTCACCACACAGATCTCTGGGATGCAATAGGGCCCTCTTTTTTTAAGCTCATCATAGCACATCTTTTTAAAAAGAGCAGCTTGAGGTGTCACCCTATTTTTTTTTTAAGCAGGTTTCAAGTGTGTATCAGCAAACTGGATCCATGAGCTTCTTCCTGTTGTTGCCTGGTAGACGATAACTGCACATTGTAGTCAGCTAACAACTTAATGTGTCGGGAACTGGAAGATTTCTTGTCCCAAAACCCAGTCCCTTACATACAACCTCCTAAAAAGGTTACGGAGATCCACATCTCTCCACACTGATGTATCTAGTTTCTGCCTGACCCTAACAAACAGGAGTATGACATTAGAAGGGCCATGCAGCAATAAAACAGAGAAACATTTCCAGTTTGCTGGACTGAGCCTCCACCAGGGTAAGACACTAGCGCGGACAAGTGATGAGGCTATAGGATTTACATAATGTACAGTTACACTTTTAATATACATATTTGATACAAAAATTATAGCAGGAAAAGGACTCATTTGATTGTCGAATACAGTATTTTTGTACAGCATGAAATGCTCATTTCAGTTAATTATTTATCCTGTAGTAGTCATATCAGCTGTATAGGACTTCTATGGTATGTGTAAATGCAACCTGCCTTCAGACTAGAATCAAATTAGGTCATTTGCTGGCATGAATATAGTCTGATGTTTGACTGTTCTCAGCTTTGGTATTTCAGTGACTGAATGCAGATGTCTGGCTCTTCATACTGCTTTATGCTTACTGATTAAATGCTGAGCAAAATAAAATGGTGGAGTGAGAAGCTGAAAATGAGCTAGTATCAGGATTACAAGCAGAGCACCTGCTGCACAGTATATAGTAAAGACTCTGCTCTCATATGGAAGGAAGCATTTTTGGAGGGAGAAGTCTGTCGGTGTTATGCTGCCCTGGAAGAGAAATGAAGACTGTCACTTTGCTGTTACAGTGGTTCTGAATCAGGAGTAAACACCACAACTGTCAGCTCTCCAATTTCTAAATTCTGTGTTAGGTGGTAAGGGTTGGGGCCAGTTTCCTAGTACCAGTGCCTTCTCCAGGGGGCTGAAGAGTCCATACCTTGCGGTGCTGGGCACTACCTGGAATAGTCACCAGGCCAACATTAGCCCAGGGGCCAATCTTCCCTCTATTCCATCTAGCGTAAACAGAGAGCTGGGCTCCTCATCTGTTCTGCCTTCAAGAGAAGCCTAACTTTAGCTGCTGTAAATGCACCTGGAAGGAGCCTTCCCAGGCTGAAGTTAGGTTTTGTGAATGTGCCCCTTCCTCCCTCCAGACCCTCCTCCTACCCAGTACATGCTGCAAAAAACACGTTGGCTAACCCAGATTACGAACACGAACATCAACAACAAAGAACTCCATCGGGTTTTGGCTTGACTTTGCAGTTCAAATTAAAGTTTACAACGGAGCAAGACCCAGTGAAAAGAGTACTGAAGATGATGCAACTTTCATTAGCCAACCTCTTTGTTTTGCAGTGAAGATGCACTGTCTGGTGTGTGCAGAGAGCATGTGTAGTTTTGAAGGCAGCTACTCTCAGGAATATGGAATAAACAGAACTACTTTCAACAAGAAGTATTAACAGTTGCATAAAACGAAGTTAAAAGTTTGGGGTTGTCTGTGTATCAAGCAGCCTAAACTCAACAGCAGTAGAAAAAATATTACATGAAAGATTTCCTCCCCCAAGTCACAGACTACTACACTGTAAGCAGATGGTAGGTTTTGCTTCTTACTCCAAGTTTCTAGGAGTTCTGTTTTGTTTCTGAACTGGGGAACTAATTGATTTACCTCTTAAGGATATACAGAGCACTGGAACTGCCTGTGAGAGCATAACCAACAACACTGTATAAAATGTGAATTGGAAAGGAGGAGGCAGACTATTGGCACGTGACAAACGTTTTCACCCTGTGAAGTGGTTGAATGCACAAGTTTGGAAACCGCCATCACCGCGAGAGAGAGTTTGAGGTGGAGATGGTCTTGTTTTCATAGCTGGTAAACCAACCAAGCCAAACTAGTCTTTCTACTGTTCCGTGCACAATACTGAATATTTTTACAAGTCAATAGTTTACAATGCACCCTCTTTATAAGAAAACGTTAGATGCTTGTACCCAGATACTAATTAGATCTTTAAGGGCACTGCTTTGTACCACACGGAAGATGTGGCTCCCACAGATGGACTTTCTGAGGTGGATGCAGTGTACGGAGTGGGCTGGGTGGGTAGGCAGTTTTTTATTTTTTGTTTTTCCAGGTAGGATCAGTTCAATTCCAGCTGACTGCCGTGTTGGTTTATTTATGGAAGTTACCTGACAAAAATAAAAACAAATTAAAACTTACCATGATGAAACTAGGGTTGTTTCTATTCCTCCAACTGAATGATGGGACGCTGACTTCTGGGATTTTCCCCGCGTGCAGCACTTCACAAGCACTGTGTGTATGGCCACTGAGAATCAAACGGGGATGAAACCACCAGATCAGCTAGAACACAGAAGGGTAAAGCACATGAATTAAGTCATTAAAAAAGAGTAAAACAAGCTTAAACGCTTTTTTGTTCCTTCTAACAGAATGAAATTATGGTGACTCTAATATTCTTACGAGGTGTTTTGTGTAAACTTTTGATTTCCAATAAGGTATGTGTTGATACTGTAATACTAATCATAGCCATTGTCCCCCATTCCAAATACTAGACATTCTGAGACCCTCATTACAAGAGAGACACTGAGGTACTGGTGCAGGCCCAGAGAAGGCTGAAGGCCCAGCTTGTGAAAGACCCGGAGGACAAGTCCTGCAAGGAAGGGCTGAGGGAACTGGGGTTGTTTAGTCTGGAGAAGGCTCGGGGGGAACCTTATCGCTCTTTACACCTGAAAGGAGCAAGGAGGTGGTAGGTCACTTCTCCCAAGCAACACATGACAGTGTAAGAAGTAATGGCCTCAAGCTGCACCAGGGCAGGTTTTAGATTGGATATTAGGAAAAATTTCTTCAATGAAAGGGTAATCAGGCATTGGAACGGGCTGCCCAGGGCAGTGGGGAAATCACCGTCCCTGGAAGTGTTCAGAAACTGTGTACATGAGCCCATCAACAATCTACGCAGTACATAAAATACAAAATGCTAAACTGGAGGGGACAGCACTGCAGCAGACTTACTTAAAGAGTACTGGGACTTACAGTCTGTACCTGGGAAACCCAGAAGAATCAAGGCCATGATCCTCAGGGGAGCAGTTCTAACAGGCAGCCTCTCAAAAATCTCATTAGAGCAAGAGCAGCTGTGGTCTCTTTTGTCTCAGCTAGCACCCTTTCCAGAATGCTTTAATCTGTAGATATCTATACTTGTGTTCTCTACCCACTGATACTCAGGTTTCCAATAAATCAAACCTTTTGTGATGCTTCCCAAGACAGGACATCATACTTCTCTTTAAATGGGATGTTCTTCTCCTCTGGAGAAGCAGAATCTTCTCCAGTGCATTCAGCATCACTTTCCCGATAGAGAGGGTAATGCTAGGAGAAATTCAAAGGAAGCATCAGTTGTTAATGAGCCAGCCTTTCTGGAACAGTAATAAATACGCTAAAAACACGTCAAAATGTTGCCTTACCCCACCTGTAACACACCTGTAGAAGGATGGGTTCTGAAGCTGGAAGCTTTTCCACATCACTGCATCTTTTGTTGGAATTATTTGGTTTCTGTGAATAAAATAAATCCATATATATTGCCCTCACCTATGTGTACCATAGGAGCAAGGAGGGGAGTTAAACAACAGCTACATTTGGAGGAGTGGGGTGTGTTACAAAAAGAATTATCAGCTCACAGTACAGTGTTTAAACACTGTCCACTGTACAAACTTTTAAGCACCTCTGCTGTGGATAGAAAGGGAAATGCTTTAATTCCCCTTTCTGTATATGCTGTAAATACGGCTGCAGTCTTCCTGAATGCAGGAAGCAATAGCAGAATCTCACTGCGCAAACAAAAGCAAACAAGATTTAGGGCAGCCCAAGAGACAGCAGTTAACAGCCTGGCAATTTTTCCACTGGGAGCTGGTTTCCTGATTGACTGCCAGTGCAGTCAGTCACGCTGCCTACTGCGCATCCAGTCAGCCTGTGAAAAAGGGAGGAGGAGTGAAATACAAGCAGCAATTGGAATTGATGAAAAAAATACTACAATTAAAATATTACCAGGAGATCAAGCCAGGACTCCAGCTGAATCAGAAAAGCAAAAGAATAGGCTTGCTTGAAAGACACAGAACAACATTCATAAATACAAATGCAGGGATTGGTACATATTGTAAGTCAAAGGGAGGGCTACAGAACTTCTGCCATTCCTTGGAACAAAGGAAATGACACCCTCTGTTGGGAGCACTGACAAGGAAGTTAACACCATTAAAGCAAAGCAACACAGTTACAGTCAGGTAAAAATGTTAAGAGACAAATGAGGAGAAGACTGGTAACAAGCTGCAATGTGAATATTAATTTTTCAGGAGAGTCTTACTTACACCCTGCCTGTTGCTGCAGTATCAGTATTCCCACTGCAGCAGCCAAGCTGCTGGCTATAACTGGATCTTTAATAAACCCTTACCTGCTGGGAGCAATTCAGTTTGTGAGAAAGCGCCACAAGCTTTGCCTCTGTGGCACAGCAGAGAGTACAGCCATCGCCCTCCATGGCTACGCTGTTCACCAGGACAAAGCTGGAAAATACCAGGGAGTGGGCGAAGGGAAGCAGGGAAGACAGGAAGGCATTTGTTATTCATGCACATGTGTGGGATAAACTTCAGTTCATAAAATGCAAGTATTCTAAAGTCAGGCACAGCTCAGCAGAACAGCTTCTGGAACCGCATACTGCAAGTCCTCTTTTTGAGTGTCTATATTGTAACTGGTTTTCTACCTGGTAGGCTGCTTCATGAGGAGTTGTTTATTAGGTTGCACAACATACTATATGCTAGGCTTCATGTTTACATCTCAAGATCTTTTTTACATTATAACAAATACTTAAGTGGCATCCTAGCGGAACATTAGAAGACACTGAGCTGAATTCTGATGGAACAGAGAACTTGCTTCTCTCCCCACACACATTTGAGATTCCAGAGGCGTAATTTTCAACATTCGGTTTCTTCAGAACAACTGAAGAGCAAACCAATGCTGCATGTGGCTGGCTCCCCTGCACAAACTTAGCTTCATACTTTGTGGTCTCTCACACAGAAAGCAGGGTTTTATTAGTAATCAATTTAGATTTCTAATCAATTAGAACTTGTGCCACAAGATTGATACCTGTTCAATCACTCAGGACCAGAGATAAATTCCCACTTTGGTATGTTTTATTGACATAAATGAATTGAATGCTTCCACTTAAAGAGATGCTGTTCAAAACTAAAAAACTCAATTATTTTTTAGTAAATTTTGTACCACAAGTTTGTTGTAAAACAGCTTATCTAGGAATATTTCGTTAATAAAGCAGCTCATCTGTTAATGAATATGATACCAAACACTCTGTCAGCAACTGCATGCACGAATTCTGCTGCACTGTTTTATCAGAGGGGACGTGGAGATACTCCTTAATATATATCATTTAAAACAGCTGAAATACATATGCAGGGGACCCTGCACCATCTGCATGATAAACAGTAGCGTTATATTGAGCAGTCACAAAGCTCTCCCTAAAACAACACACCCTTTCTAGACCTGTTTAGAATATCCTTAATGTTTGCTTAATTAGGGGAACCTGTGCAAACCTGTGGGGTTTGAATCCTACATGTACATGAGTCATTATAACCTGATGGCACACATGCCAAATGAAGGGAAGACCTGTTATTATTCTGCATGTATCTGAGGTTTAAAGACAAATGCCTTTCCACAAACCCACTATTGCTTTCCCTTATCGAGTTCCTGCCTCCTACCTAAAGCCAACTGGAGGGGCAGAGGGCAGGCACTGCAGCCACAGAGACGTGACTAAGCTCTGTAACCCGGTCTACTCTACGTTAAAACCAGCTTGTGCGCTATTACCCCACCTTGTGGAGAAACTGTGCACAACCAACTACGTTCCGAAATTACTCAGAGTTAAGTTCTGCAGACTAAAGAAGTTATTAAAATTAATGAAACTGTTAACTTGTAAGTACAGAGAGGATTTGTTTGTGTTTCTTTACTGAATCCTATTCTTCTGTTATGTTTACAGCCATCGGTCATTACCAGCTGCAAGGAAGTAAAAAAGGTAAAACAGAGAATTTGATCTGGACTCCACAGTAGTTTTTCCATTTAAAAAGATTTGTTCCAAGTTTCCCTGCTCAAAGTACAGCTTCCACTCCGTATCAAACTGAAGGTTTGTACAAAGTGTTTCATGGCTAACACATCAAGAGCTAGATACAAAGTTAAAAAAAGGCTCTAAGTTAAGCATTTCCATACTATTTCTTTAGAAATTGCACTTCCAGCTACCATCACCCTGGTCTGCTAGCTCAGAAATCACTACTCTAAACATTAAGATAAATATACAACTATACTCACTTTATTCCTTTTCGAGTTATTAGCTTTCCTGAGGTAAAGTTGAAAACCTTTCCAAACCGGTTTACCTTGTAAGTTGTCATTCTGTGTCATGACAAGAACAAAAATACAACTGAGGTGAGAAACTGGCATTGTAAATCATCTAACACAGTTGCTTTAGTTTGTACACCACTTGTGCAGCTTGCTGCTCCATTACCTAGGTCACATTTATTTGCTTATAACTCACAGGGATGCTCCAACACCAATCCCACCAGTGTAAGCACAGCCATTGTACAGAAGTACAGCAGAGCCAAGGCACTTACATTCTTCTGTGTAGAGGTATTAGGAAAGGGACTATGCTCAAACTAAACACTTCTCTGACAAGGAAAAACAGCTTCCAAGCTTCTCTGCCAATACAGAAAGACCGGCTTGGAAAACTTCACATATGCTCAGAGGAGCTTAAAAGTAGCCTGAAGCCTGTTCTGAATTTTATTCCTAGGGTGTATGTGCACAGATGGATACCTTTTAAGGTCTCTCTCAAAGTCATAAACCCTTCTAATTTGGTTATGATCAAAAACATTCCATCTAACCACACAAGAGGTTACTCAGACACAAAACCTGTTACTGTACGCATGCTGACATTTCATTCTTGGCACTTGCATACTCCTTTCACTGACAAGACTTACTCGTAATGAAATCCAATGTCATGATTCCCAACAACAACCACCAGCTCAGTGGAAGCTGGGAACTTAAACATTTTCTGAAATCTCCTGACATCATCTGCCCATGCCTGTATGAAAAAACAAATGGAGAAATTAATGCTGTTCAACAGTTCCAAAAGGGACCACTAATACTGCATTGGGTTTGTGTGGCAAGGTTTTGGTAACAGGGGGACTGCAGGAGTGGCTTCTGTGAGAAGATGCCAGAAGCTTCCCCTGTGTCAAATAGAGCCAATGCCAGCTGGCTCCAAGACAGACTTGCCACTGGACACAGCTGAGGACATCAGCAATGTGTAGCACCTCTGGGATAACAGATTTAAAAAGGGAAGAAAATAACCCTGGCAACAGCAATTGCAGCTGTGTGAATGTGTGAGAGGAACAGCCCTGCAAACACAAAGGTCAGTGCAGAAGGAGGGGAGAAGGTGCTCCAGGACTTTCTTTGGGTTTCTCACTACCCTAACTCTGATTTGATTGGTAATAAATTCATTTCCCCAAGCCCATGACAGCAATTGGTGAATAGTCTCTCCATGTTCTTATCTAGACCCTTTTTGTTGTATTTCCTCTCCCCCATCCAGATGAGTATGGGCAGTGCTAGAGTGGTGGGCACTCGGCACGCAGCCAGTCAGCCCAACACAGGTATGTAGCCCAGGTGCGCACACAGAAACGTTTACATTTTGTAAGTTTCACGTGAGGAGAAATTGTGTCAGGACACTACCAAGAACAAAAGGAGAATCACAACATTTCAACTTCTGTCTAAATCACCAGAAACATCTTCTACCAGTAGGACAGTTGTAGTAATGTTAACCAAAGCCTCGCATACCTAGTCTGCTTTCTTGTGTCATCCATTTCCTACAAGAAATCCTCATTTTTTTAAGTAAGAGCTGTTGATGCCATACCTGAGGTAAGCTCCATTTTCCTTCATCGAAGACATCTCCCAGAATAAAAACAATATCTGGCTGCAGTAACCATAAGGCAGTTTGGAAAGACCTCTCCATCTGCCATTCCCTGAAAGGAAAATGCAGACCCAGATATCACTGCTGGATCCTCTACTCTGAGCACACGAAAACAGCCTGGCAGGAATGGGAAGATGGCTCCTGCGCACTGAGAGTGCTATGAAATTCAAGTTGCATACTCAGAAATCAAGTTTAAGTACAGTCAGTGACTACCTGGTGGGTATTTCTACCACAATACAACAGGCCCACCTCATGCAAGAAGTAAGACCAGCTTGTTTATTTTTCACTACAGTTCCATAAAGCAGCAATTAATCAGAACAGTGAATTATTGCTCATGGTTTACCATGCTATTGTTTATGCAGCAAAGGTTTATAATGTTTATCTTATACTATAAACTTAGTACTTTCTGTCAGCATTCTGCTTTTTCTTTTTCGGACTAACAGAAATACGGATTTGTAGACATAGGATTAGATTATCCTTGGTTTTAAATGGGATTGCTGCCTCTGATTCTTCTGCTACAAACTTACCTCTGCAATTAAAGGTATTAACAATTGGGATATCCAAGTTATCTTGGATGCCTCATTTTTAAGGCATTTTATCGAACAGTTACATACTGGAAAAGACTTCCTGACCCATCAAAAATCCTCAGGCATCTACACCCACATACTACCTGAACATGCAGGCCTCCTCTGCCTCAGTAAGCCTCATTTATTAACCTTTCCGACACTGGTTTATTACCCAGCACAGATCCAGATGGGCAAGTCAGAGGCAGCATTCACACTTCTTACGAACACCACATGAGTTTAAACATCTGTCCCATTGGCTACTATTAAAAACTCTGAAACCAGGAGATTGTTAAAGAAAAACATTAATTATTGTTACCTTCTTAGTTTATCCAGCCAATGCCCTTTGATTTCACCAAGTAGGTGAGTATCAGCTAAAATTATGGCCTTTAGGACTGAAGTTGAAGTCTCTTTTTTACTTGTATGAGCTCCATCTTTCACTTCTGGCCATCGGCATTGAAAAATTACCACATAATAAATTAAAAATTCACAAAACATTAACACTGAGCTGACATAGCACACAAGTTTCAGCAGGAAACACAGCCTCTTCTTTAAAACCAGATTCTTCACAGTGGTTGAGCTAGAACTCAGCATTGCAGTACTGGCATATGACTCTTTCCCAATGGCTTAGTTCTCCTCTCTGGTAAAAATGTTAGGGGGTAGTCAAAGGATCATGTTGGGCTTCATATCAGTACAGAATCCTGTAGATAAAATCAAAATAAAGTATTCATTAAGCCAGCATTCCCTGTGAAAAGCTGCCATGTAAGGCCTACAGAGTTAGATTTGGAAATGCTGAATTAACCTAAAAAGCAAAGTTGGTCTTCTCCTTCAAGTACACAAATGGCCATGCCACTGAGCGCAGAACTGCACTCTTTTCCTTCCAAGATCAAGGCAACCAGTTTAAAGCCAGCCTGGATCTTGGTGCATGATGCTTTTTTTTTAAACCTAGACAGTGAAAACACTGTAACTAGGGGTCACAGGCAGGTAAAGATAGACCTTAGCTAGAGTAGCAGAACATGAGGATGCGTATCAGCCTGACACTTTCTGGCACAAATCACATAACAGGACTACATCAAATCCATGCAATCACCACCTTTAATGCAGCTCATTGCAATAATCTCAAAGAACCAAAAGCAATTTACTATCTCAGAACAAGTTCACCAGAGCTTTCCAGGAATACCTGACTAGTTAACTGTCAGGTTAACTGACACAACTGCCTCATTTCTAACAAGGGAAAAACACTATCTAAGCCTCAGCAACAGAAACTGTATAGCTGCAGAGAAATATGGGGAAAATAAGCTGAAGATGGTAAGCTTGTTCTATTTACTGATTTCTTCCACCTTGGACAGTTCGTAACCCAAACAAGGAACTTGGTTTTTGAAACTACAATATTATTTTCTGTCATTTTAAAGGCTAATCCAAAACATATCTCTTCACTCTGATAGGCCACAATTGTAACAGGGCTCACTGATTGCTTCTCTTGTTTACAGGCATTAAACAGAAACTCATTATTCCTGGTGTAAGGAGGAAATACCCACACTTGCACAGTTCTATTTCTTCTACAGTCCTTGGCAGAAACACTTTCACAGTGCAAGTGGCAACAAGAAAAACAAGTATCACATCCATATACTTTCCACCATTTACTTACATTTACATTACATACTCACCATTTACTTTCAAGTAATATTACTCAGGTTCAACACACACCCTCTCAGGGTTCCAAAGAATCACTTTTTAAAGGTAAACTGTATCATGGTCACAGCAAAGAAGATTCCAGGAGAACTATAAAGATGTTACTTCACATGCTCATGAACCCACTTCTAGAGAAATCCACAAAGAAAAGTCTTGTCCCCCACCCAAGAATGAGATTGCAATTCCGCTCTCTACAACAAATTCTGACATAGGACTGTCCTGGGTTCAGCAGTTGCAGTCAGTTTTTCTTCTCTTTAGTAGCTGGTGATTTGACTTAACCCGGGAACAAGGCTGATAAGGCCGATGGTTTTGGTTGTTGCTGAGCGATGTTTGCCCTGACCAAGGACTTTGTGAGCCTCATGCTCTGCCAGGAAGGAGGGGGGCCGAGAGGAAGGAGGGACAGAACCCAAACTGACCAAAGAGGTATTCCATACCATAGCACGTCATGCCCAGGAGGTAACTGGGAGTTACCCGGAAGGACGGGGAACTTCCCGATCGGGCTCGTTTTCAGCGGGTGGTATCGTACCCTCTTCCCTTGTTTTCCTTGTCATTACTATTACTGGTGATAGCAATAGTGATTTGTGTTATACCTTAGTGACTGGATTGTTGTTATCTGAACCCGTGGAAGTCGCTTTCCTTCGGCTCTTCTTTTCTCCCACTCCTTCAGGAGCGGGGAGGAAAGAGGGGGGGGGCAAGAAAGGGAGGGGGTGAGTGAGTGAACGTGCTGCCTAGCTGGGTTTAAACTACGACAAGGACTAATATCCAAGATGTTAGCAGTTACTGAACACAGCACTAAAACAGTGATTAGCAGCCAAATTTCATGTGAACTAATTTTGAACTTTGAATACTCAGTACCTTTGACCATTTAGACCCTTAGTGTTAGTAATACTAGGACAAAACTACTGAACACAGAATCTTAGAACTTTTCTAAAATCCTGGTCTCAGTTACATGCAAAACACAGACCAAACCTTAAATTGCTCTCTTGTCCTATGCCCTAGCCCATTTGACTGACGTCTCATGGAAATCAAAAACAGACACATGATTATTACCTTATTTTTCCAACCAAAACGTCTATTTTATAATAGCCCCTTATTTTCAAACATGAGCTTCCCATATCACCACTACAAAGTACTTATTCGAGACAAAGAGCCATTAGTCTGCATCATGTAACATTTCTAGTATGCATTATTTAACATCAGCATGACTAATACTTAATTGCATGCAATTCAGTTCTAGCTAAACTTTGTTTAGCAGGAGAAAGCCACTGGCCAGACGTCACAATTTCACAACACAGAACTACACATAAAGGCTGATTAACTTGTTTAATATTAATCTCATCTGCACTTTAACTGGCAATACAAAAGGAACAAGATCTCGTTTGTACATCTCACAAGGCGCGATTAAAGCAGAAACGTCTGTTCAACAGAGAGAGCAACAAGGACAAAGAGACACGTAAATTCCTAACTAAGCACACAAATTCCTATGGCCTTATCCTGCACAAACAGCACCTACCCCAGAATTTAGAAGTAGACTTTGGTAGTCCTAGCCTGTCTACTCTTCCAACAAAAATAGGACTAATTTGAACAGCAAATGCCAGTAAGTTTTTTAACTTGCGTTAGGCATGTATAAAAAACCCAAAATTCTAAAACCAAAAAACCCTGTGATTCTTCTTATTCACAACTTACACAAAACTTAATACAAATAAAGCCTGCCATTTTGACATCAGTATCTACGCATCCTCTAAAAGCTTTTCATTGTATTTTTCACACATCAAATTTCTTCAGAAGCTGCCCAAACGCCTAGAGAGGCAGTAAAATCCAGTGCTACAGATCAGTGGGGAGAGAAAAACAAAACCAAACAGATCTTCAGAAGCAAAATGATTCCATCAAATGCAAAAAACAAACCCAGAAACTGAGATTAGTAGAAAATAAAAGTATCTCCAAGGCAAAACTGTCATTTTCAGAAGTCACAAACAGCAACTGACACAATCAACAGCACAGAGCCAGTCATTTCTACACACATTCCCCCTCCCAGCCTTTCTGCTACATAGCTGTTACTAGTTTGGGTGTTGTGCCACAGATGCAGAAGATGCCAGAGGTCTCCTATCTGCACCCCATGCTTACAGCTTTCCTGATGGTGAAAGAAGAATGAAGAAAGAGATAAAAAATGAAAATGAAACCACAGAAAGTCAGTGATGCAGAATGAGCTGGAAGACATTTACTTCTGCCTGACAGAAATCCCTGCCCACTTCTCTCCGCCACCTGCCAGCCCTGCGCTGCTTGCATCCCGGCTGACCCCTTTTCTCAGGATTGTGGCTGTACATCAACATAGAGGCATTTTAAACGCAAACCACATGCAGTACTAATCCAAACCTTCCATACGGGTACCCAAAGACCAGAAACTCACATCCTCTCACGCATCACGGCAAGGTCAGAAATAATGCTGTCAGACTGCATGCACGCTGCAAGATGGAGATGTGCTTCAGCATGTCACTGCACAATACATTGCTACACCTCCTGCTTGCACAGGTTGATTACTAAGGTTAGACTAGAACCTGGTTTCTTACTAGAGCTTGAGGATCTCAGTTATGAGAAGAGACTGAAAGATTCCTCACTGCTCCTTGTTCTAAATACATGGCAGTGGCCTGACTCAAAGCTGATTTTTAGAAGTTTTAAAAGCTCATCACAAAGCTGAGATCAATATCTTCAACATATTATTTTAAATTGTTTGGGCAGAGAAAATACTCTGTAATGGCAAACAGCAAAAGTCTGCTAGTCATAACAACTTGTATGCAGTCAGTACCACACATTCGTTAGGCAGGGGAGAAATAACCTTCAGCTCTTCCTCACCTACATGTTTTAAGAATCAGCCTGCGCAGCATTTAAAACTCAGCCTGTGGACAATGACAATTACCGACTGATTTAATAATGTCACCAAAGGTTAAGCATACTAGAAGTAAATTTATATACTACAAAACTGTGGGAAAAAAATACTCAAGTGACTAGTGCTTAAAATAAAAAGGTTTGGTACTTTTCTCCTCCATCATTTATGTTTATTTTGCTTATTATCAAATATTAAATACATTTTTGCCTTTAAAATACTTCCATCATACACACTACTCTGCTGATTCTCACCTGCCAAGTTTAGTGGCAACACAGACTCGCATCACTCCTCCTCTTTCCATCTCCCATCTCTGTTCAGAACATTATCCAGTTTTAATTTACAAGTGAACCAAGAATGAACCACAGGAAAACTGACAAAATGGTCTATACCCAGACCAGGAAGCAAGTACATCTGGAACTTTACCCTCACTCTTACTTAGTGAATATGCAACTCTGAACACCTCATATGCCCATTTACTCATTAACTTGCAACTACATAAAACTGTCCTAACAAACAGAGTGGGATACAAGAGTCCTAATCCTACTCCTAGTTCTAGTCCTATCCGTAATGAGCATGCAAGTCTTTTTAGTAAGCTAAAGAAGCTGTATAGGGTTATAAGCAAGCTTAGTATTTCTAAGCTCACAATAAAGTTGTCCCTCAATTCTCCCATCACAATGTCATAGAGGTACAGGTTTACAACTTCCAGTCAAATACAGTTCTATAATGTAACTACGTTAAACTTTTGCAAAATGCAGTAACAAACAAGTTTAGGTTCAAATCTCACAAGGTTTCCCTTCTGCAGGGTACACTTGCACCTAGAAACTGTCTCTTACTCCAAGTTCATTCTTTAAAGTAACATGACATTTCTACCTCATGAACTGTGACTCTCTGCATTCCTGTTTCCGCACTTCAAATACCTCACTCTTTAATAAAATAAGGGCTTCAGATAAATTATGTTTTGATACGGCAAGACAACTCTGTCTCATCTTTCTGAACACACTTTCCAATTCTAAACTGTAAATCTTTCCTTCATCCACAAATTTTAACCTATTTTTGTGATTAAAGAAAATCTCCAAGCAGGGATTTAGCATTTTTCTTTTAAGAAATGCATTTTAAGAAATCTTTTAGGAAATCTTTCTTTTAGGAAATGCCTAAATTTGTAATAATTTAAAGACAGAATTAATTTGTGTCTGCACTGGCACATCCTTACAGCTGAAATTCATAAAGACTGCCAAATCTACACATCTACTTTGGTCATATAGAGTTTATAAAAAAGGATAAATTGGGAAATTCTTCAGAAAAAATACTTTTATCATATTGCCATAAACACCCACAACCACTCCTGCAATGAACACATTCTACAAGTGTGAAAGAGAGAGGGTTTGAAACTTGGTTGAAGTTATACAGACCACAGTTTATTTTAAAACCACATAAGCGAAAAATCAAAGGCATAAACTACAAAAACATTCCAGAGCAGCTTGTCATATTAAGATCATATTACTGAATCCATAATATTATCAAAATGTGATATTACATAAGCCGTGGTGGGTTTAAATGTTGCAGTAAGTATAAAAAACTGTGGAAAATCTACTTGCCATCAATCAGTAGTTACAAATGTGTTGTAAAAGGAAGTCCATACATCACACTTATTTGTTTCAAGCACTTTTCATACTGAGTATTCAGTTTCACAGATTCCTGTACAGCATGCTTTAGATCTTCTACCTCTTCAAAAAAATCCTAGAAAGACCCAAAAACAGTCACTTTAAAGTTTCCTTGAAAGGCATTCTCAGTAACAACTAGTCAGCATTTCAGCTGTTCCCAAGTTCAAAGACATTTTCTGTATCTTTATTAATATATATGATTGAGTTGTGCAAACACAGCTATGACAAGATACAGCAATCAACTCTGACCTTATGTCATAATCCAAACTTTGCCCTGAACACACTATACAAGCAGAATTCAAGTCATTTTAGAGCCTGAATACAGCCAAATAATAGGAAAGATTAATTAAGAGAACAAAAAACATGCTACTTTATCAGAAAGCTACAAAATGGCAGCCCAAATAACAGTCCAAAATGACAAAGGAATCGTGTTTAACTCATCTGTGCAAAACTATAGCTACATGTGCTGAAGTCAGCCAGTAGCAGGGAACACAATAGTAACTCTGAAGATCTGCAAGTTGCAAGATTATACAAAAGGGACAACAAGCAAGGAGAGAGATGAGGCGATTAAATTAACGATGAGGATGTTAGCATTTGAAGAAGACAGTACTAAATAGTTTTAAGATTTAAAAATGGATACCATATTTAGACCTAGAAAGATATAAAGTATTTTTAGACCTTAATTGCTTTGTAACTTGCTAGTATTCATTTAGAACTTGAAGTACAACTACATTTTGTTAATGAATATCTTATTTCAGAATAGGATCGATTATTTATGGTTACACTATGTTAAAAAGTTTGATTTACATAATCCAAAGGGTAAGATTGATGATGCATTAAACAGTCTAAAATTGGTGACACTATCCAACAGGTTCAACTGGCTCAGACAAAAACAGTTTACAACAAAGGAGGGAATGAAAAAGAGCAGTATATAAGGGTACACAGACTATAAAGAGACAGTCAAATAAACCATAAAATCCAAATCCTGTTGAACTTCACGTCAGCCTACATGGTTTCACTTTCTCATATTGTTCCTTTTCAAAACTTCAGCTTACAGTTTTAGCAGAGACACAATTTTGATATGTTGAGGAAAACAGCTTTCCTCTCACTGACATCATGAAGCAGGAGATCGCTCAAAAGTGATCATTCAAAAAACTGCTTTTATTATCTCTGCAAATGTCTGCTGTAAGGAATTAAGCCTGTTACTAAGAGTTGTCATTTGAATGTTGTAATGACCTGAGGCAACTTATCTCTAATGAAGGAACCAAATTGTCCAAACACCAAAAATAAATAAATAAATAAATCCCTGTGGAAATACACACCTGTTTAAAGCACAACAAAACCTACAATATTACACTATTCCTCCTCCTTAGCCAAACAGTACTGTAGGACATTAATGTTTCAAAGAGTCATTAACTTCCATTTCTTTCTCAGGATGTTATAAATTCACGCATTTGGCTTGATAACAACGTACGTTCAGCCTAAAGATAAGTTTCAGTTCAGGCAGAAAAGTTGGGGTTTTTTAAAAAATCATCCATTCTTATAGTTGTCCCAAAATAAATTACCTTGTCTAATACAGCTAATTGATTTTTTAGTGCTCTCCTTTCTGTAGACAACTTCTCTTTTTCTTTCTTCAGCTTTTTAATCTCCTTCAACAATAGCTCTATATTCAAATAAAAAAATATAGACTTCAACCATTACAGTCAACCTCCCCCTCATATGAATCATATTACAGCTAAAGAGCTGCCTACATTTTGTATTAGAAAATTATGGTTCAGCTTTTTAAAGTACTTTCTTCATAAAGTGACGTATCCTTAAGAATCGGCCCAACACACTCCCAGGTACTATGAAAGGTAACAGGATCTGTCAATTGGAAAATCTGAATCTGCCAGATTCTTAGAATGTGGCATTATTCTATTTTAAAAATCCACAAAACATACATCATGTGCCTCAATTACCTTTTCCTGACTTATGAGAGGGTCACATTAGCTCTTGCTGACAGCACACTTCCTGAAAAGTATGCCTACATTATACCATCTCTTCTATCTGTTTTTTATGCTTTGAAGTAGAACAGAATTGCACCTTAATTTGTGGATTTACTTATGTTAGGAAGAACATGTTCAAACCACCACTGTCTGGGTTTGTCCCAGATTTTAAGGCTAAAACCAGGTTCTCTTGTGTATCAGTGACTGAAAACCAAAGAAGGGAACAGCAAACCTTATCACTAAGAGATCTGCATAGATACAGCTTACTAGAATAAATAACAAATAGTACTAAATAGAGCCATGCACTCCCTCCCACGATTACAGCAACATACCAATTTCAGAAAAAGAGAAAAGCAGCAAACACTTATTTTTATCACAAACAAATGCAGGGCTGGATCCATAGAACGGATATTAGTTATGAGATGCTATTTTTACATAGCAGGTTTTCAAAAATGAAAAACATTTTAGATATAGCTCGCTAAAGCAGAAGAAATCCCCTGGTGTGCGTGCCTCTGGATCAGAAGCAAAATGCATCTCTGATAGGCATAATGGAAGGAACATCATCAGAATTAACTGTACCATTACCTAAACATTTACTGCAATAAGGTTCCTTCTTTTTAGAAATGTCCCTGGGAGATGTTACTTCTCCTTCTGGAGTTCGACTTCTTTTTCCAGAAACAGCATTAGCTTTCCAAGAAATCTTTTTACGTTCTAGTTGCTCAATTCTTTGCTTCTGCTCTCGAAGATTCTGCTCTAGCTCATGAATTTTAATCTGTCAAGAAACTAAAAATTTTTTAAAATGCATAGAACAAACACAGGTCAACTGAATACAACTGGAAACATAGCCCAGATGCAAACCTAGAGCTTTTAATTGCTGTCTTAAAACTACATTCATCCAAAGGGTCTGAAAGGAGGAAAAAAATACAGCAAGTGAAGCTTTGCATACATAAAGCATTTTAAAAGAATCTGATGCTCAGTATATGCTTGCAAGGCAATATAAATGTACATGCACAAAGATACTGAACGTTTCTGCATGATAAAGCATACTCTTATGGCAGCAACTGCCAACTTCTAAGAAAAAGTAGATGTAATCCAAATTACAAAGAATATTAATTTACAAACAAATAAAGCACATGTTCCAGACTCCCCAGAGGAAATTAGGCTGGTCAGCTGTAGTGCTCCATCAATGCCTAAAGAGGCAATACCCACTTGAAGCTTCTTGAATCACTCTTAGCCACGCCGCCCTACCTCTGTTCCAGTTATGATGACAGTCTCTATGAAACCAACAGATCTTGCTACCTAACAGAAGACTATTTGCCTTCATTTGGTCAGCTTAATGCTGGATTTCTAAGATAAATCAGCTTACGAAACACAGAAAAATATCAGGGCTGGTATGAAAGAGGTCAGAAGATGTATATACAGTTAGAAGAAGGGGTAGGTAGATAAGTAAAGAAAAAAGCAAGAAAAAAGGACACAGCTGTCAGTTATAGACCAGTGATCGAGTTCACTTTCAAAGGAAACTACAGACTACTTTCTATTATCTCAATGACACAGGAAATAAAGAAAGATTATAAAGAAAACCATGGTCTTGTTTTACAGATGTAAGAATTATTTTCCAGTCTCCCTAAAAGTTTAAGTTTGGCTTACTCAATACCATTTCCTACAAATTCTACTTACAGTGAGACTGTTAATTGCTTCCCTTTGCTCCTGGTTTGTTTTGATTTCTTTAATGTAACGTTTCTGTAGCTCATTATACATCTGAAGTAGACTAAAACAGAAAAAATGTGTGAATTGCAATAAAATATAAAAGCCAATGAAAACGTGCATCCTTTGCCACAAAAGCATTAGAGGGCCTACAGAGATTACTTGGATTGTAGCTGTACTGTAACAGCTTGTAACAGAAATATTTAAGATGGGTGTGAATGAAATTCCACCAGCAACACAGAAAGCACCAGAAAAAAAGCCAGCAAAGCAAGAGCTAAAAAGAATGGTCTGTATGATGGCAAAGAATCCCTTTCACTCAGCCAGACTGAGGACCCAGTAGTTTCTGTCTAGCCCACATGGTCACACTCTGATTAAACCTCAGTATGAATAACTCATCAATGGAAGACCTGTACGCTAATGACAGGAGGGGTGGCAATGACTTTGCATTCCATGACTTATCATTCCCCTCCCTGTTAGCACTGCAGGAATAGCAAAAGACCACTCCTAAAGGATATAAAGCAGTTTGTCCAGAGCCTAATTTCTTGCTTAAACCATAACACCACCAATCAAGAACTGATGAGGATTCATGAGGCAGCATCCCCAGCATCAAGTTCTGCTACATTAATTTGCTACTACATTTTATGGCATATATCAGGCCCATAATGTAACTGATGAGCATGACATTTTCCCTATTTTATGAGGAATTTAGATAAGAGCTGGCATTCATATTAGGTCATGACTACACACACGCAGGATGGTAATACAGAATAGTGCAAAACAGCTTTGTAAAATCACATACAAATAGTTGCTAGAAGAAAAAGCTAAGTCAGGCTGTCCAAGTACAACCTAATACAAAGCAGGTCCAGCAACAGATCCAAAGAGAAACTTAGATTTCTTCCACATAAGCATCTAGATAGGCACGCATTTCAAGCCCAGAGCTAAACACCCAGCCTTCCTATGCAGGTCTGCAAAGAGGGCCTGGCATACTGTAAAAAAATAAAAATTAAAAATTAAAAATTAAAAAAAAAAAGGGGGGGGAGGAAGGGCCTTCTACAACCACCTAAAGCAAACCCTAAAAACAGAGTGCTTGAAATCAAAAGCAGTAGGGACTGCCTATCTTTTTAAGAGTCACAGCCCATTTCTTAAGTGGACACAAAGTAACTTTCTAACAAATGCCTCTTTATTTCAAAATCAAGTCATAGAGAGGTAGGCCAACATTTTATGTAACATGCTCAGTTGTTAAAATGTTTCAGTATGTATTTTCTCAAAGCAAAAAAGTATCTTTTGCATCAAAAAAGCTGTTAAGAAAGCTTATTTCCAGCACTAATTGCAAACAATGGTAAGTAGTGGCTCACTTCTAAAAATCAAGTAGACTGAAAATGAGAATCACTTATCTAGCTTATTTTGAAAACAGCAACATCCTATAAATTTTATACATACGTAAACCTGAGCTATAAAAACGAATGAGCTAAGAAATCTCCAACAAAATAGAGAAATTACTAGGTTAAAAATCTGCAAAAAAGATTACATGTGTGCACACACTGCAGAGCTTCCTTGGCTCATTCAAGTTTTTGAAATGAAGGATTTGACAAAGCAATACATTTTGTTCTTTGCTTAATTCTAGCTTCAGGTTTAATCTAAGATGTATTATTTGCTTTTAAAATGTAAATAAAACAATCTTCCGTTGTTTCAAAGGCTGGAAGCCACTTCCATAACAATTAACAAGAATTCAGCTGACAACCATGAAAAAATACTCTACCCTATGGAGAATATTTACCTCTGTGAAGAAGCAGTTTTCCAAGAACTCACCTGACACTGTCACCCTCTAGAATAAGATCCTTCCTGTATTCACCCTTGGGCCATGAACTGGGTTCTGTTTGAACTTGAACACTTAATTGAAATAAACAAAACAGCTTAATAAAATCACATTTTACAATTTTAATTGGATCAAACATAGCAACTGAAAAAGCCTAAGTTACTTTTCAGCTTGCTTTTAGAATACAAGTTTTAACACAGAACCACAAACACACCAAAATTTACACTTAAAAGTTGTGCAAATAGGTACTCAAATCCTGCAAGGCCACTTCCCAAAACACTAGCATTATAGTTTTTCAAGTCCTAAGCTCCGGGTTTCCAAATTTTTTAAACAGTACTGATGTACTTTAACTATCTTACTCCTGTTTGGTACAAAACAGTGTAAAACTCTGAAGTCAGACAGAGGCAGCATGTTGGCTAAGTGGGGACATAACTTACTGACATTAAAACTGTTTCTTTCACTACAACAATGAATTTTTACAAGCTGCCCCAGCCATCCTTTGTTCCTTTCCATGCCTCCAGCATCCTCCATCTCCACTATCCTGTTCACAGACAGCCCCTCAGAATATACAGACCAGGTATGGCCTCATTCATCTGAAGAGTATCATGATAAAAAATCCTGAAATATGTATTTCTTGTGACACAGAAAGAACAAGTCTTACTCTCTGCGTGTGCCATAGTCACGTATTAACCGCTGCAGATGCAGTTTTTCTTGGATGTGACCCAGGTTCTTTTCTAGCTCCTTATTTTTTACATTCAGCTTTTTCAATTTCTTGACTAACTGTTCATTTTTATCATTGAGCTGAAAAGGAAGAGAATTTAAAAAAAGAAAAATAAGACATTTTCTGATCAGGTATTAAGCTGATACCATTTCAGGTTAGATTTATCTCCTTTAAGCTTCATTTTGCTTATCTTAAACTATAGACATATATAAAGGAAAACAGCATAAAAAGTAACTGGCTTCAAACGTCAGGAAGGACTGACCAAGACACAGCTGCTGTAACATATGTATTAAATGCTTCTACTGCAACTTCGCAATTTATTAGTGAATGATGAGGATAACTGGTTTTGTACTAAAAAAAATCCTAAAGAGACAAAACTTACAAGTTTCAGTTACATTTCTAAACATCATCTTTTAACCTCACAGAAGCCAAAAGACTGAGCTACAGCTGCACTAGCAGAATTTCTTGCCAGCACAACAGCTGAACCTCGTCCAGCAGCACCTGTCACTTCATCGACGACTCCAACACAACCGACTTCACTGCCCTAACCTGCAGTGTAACAAGTACAGCCGATGCTATCGACCGATACTCGGCCAACAGAAGGAAGACTACCAACGACAAACCGCTTAAGATACTGTAGGCATGAGCTCTGCACGCGAAGGCAACAGCAAACAGCCGAGACCAGAGCCGCTGTGCCCGAGCATTCCCGTGCCCTCTCCAGGGCGGGCCGGGCCGGGCCGGGCCTGGCCGTGTCCGGCGAAGGGGAGGCTGCCCCGCGGTGCAGCCGCGACCCGGACCCCACTCACTTGCAGGCACCTGTGGACGGAGGGCAGGGCCATGGGCGCCCGGAGGGGCGGAAGCCTGCTTGTGCCCTTGCCAACGCACCCACCGCCCGCAGGACCCAACCGTTAAAGGTCCCAACCAAGCTGCCGGAACCACCGCCTGCCGCCGCCGCCACCGCCACCACCACCCGCCTCACGGCTCTCAAGCAGGCGCCTGGGAAACCACAGCCCGTCACGTGTACGTCACGGGCGAGCGACCGCTCTCGATCAAGGGCCCTGACTACACCAGCACCCCGTTGCCAAGGAAGCGGCAGCAAGCGAAGCAGCGACCGCTCCGCCCGCAGCCTGCGGGAGCGGGGAGGCGGCGGCAGCGCCCTGCTCGGCAGGTCTCTTCCCGCCGCTCCCGAGCAGCGCGGCAGGTGCCTGAGCAGCCAGCGCCCCCAGGCGGGCACTGCTGCGGAGGGGAAGGGCTCACGCCGCTGCTCGCCCCGCTTGTTTTCTCTCCCTTGAGGCAGAGCTCACCCACCCGGCCTGCACCGAGAGGAATCCTGACTGCGCTCTGTGGGTGCTCCCGAAGCAGCTTTACTGTGCCTGTGATAGCTGGGAATAACGGGTTAACATTGTGCCTGCTTGCTTAAGCAGTCATTGTGCTTGGTGAAGCAGAACCATAGGAGTTAAAGTTGCTAGAATAGTGAAGCAGAATTATAGTAGATAAGATTCATAGCTTGTGTGATGAACGTTTAAGACATTCTTGTTTAAATAGTATCCATAGAAAGAAAAGGAACAAAAGATAACCAGACTAACAAAATTTGCAAGCTTGACAAGTTTCTGCTTTAAGATGCATAAAACCGGCTCGTACCGAGCCTGACGTTTGGATAGGAGCCGAAACCCTATTGAGTTTGTGTGAAAGAAAGAGGTTACTCGCGGTGATGAAGAGGAACTACAGGCCTTCATCCTACAGGCCACGACCCCCTAACAACCACCACCAGGAGGCACTGCACAAGCACATCAATGGGACGAATGCCAGAGAATTAATTATAGTACTGGACGGGCATAGGTTTTGTATATGTATTAGGCGTGAAGCAATCTCATGTTTATGTAATCATTATATGTAATATAAACAAACTAAGTGGCAAAGGAAAGGCTCACATGCCTTTGGAGGAGCAATCCCCCGTGCAGCTCAGTGCTGAATAAAGCATACCTACTTTACAACTTTAACAAGTTGTGGAGCCTATCCATTTATCACCTGTGCTCCTCAGCCCCTGGGGCCAGTGCAGAAACACCCCATCTCGGCCTGTCTCTTAAACTGCCATTGGTTTTATCCGCGATTCCCTGTGACTAGCAGATACCAAATGCATGGGACTGAGAATACTGCCCATCACAGATCCTCATGGATACAACTGTCCATCAATGCCAACATGTTACATGTCTCTACAAAAGCATAACCTGCATCTGGTCCTGTTGCAATAGAATGAGGAATAATGGTTTTAAACTAAAAGAGAGGCGATTCAGGCTGGATGCAAGGAAAATACTCTTTACAGTGAGGGTAATAAAATAACTGGCACAGGTTGCCCAGAGAGGTGATGGATGCCCCATCCCTGGTGACATTCAGGGCCAAGCTGGATGTGGTTCTGGGCAACCTGATGCAGTTAAAGATGTCCCTGTTCATTGCAAATAGGGTTGGAACTAGATGACCTTTCAAGGTCCCTTCCAACCCAAACTGTTCTGTGATTCGATGATCAATCTCCCCACGCCATCACAACAGAAGCCACAGTATAGGCTCTTCAAGTAATATCCACCAGGTCAGAAGGTAACAGCATGCCTGGTAATGGTGCTACCCAGTGTATCCTTGATGTTTGTGATACTTGGTATTACTACTGCTTGTTGGGGTTTGCCTTTGGGTTTTGTATTTTGCAGATATTTTTGACAGACCAGGCTGGAGGGCATACATGCAGGAGGAGAGCACCCTGCTCCCATGAGGGACTGGACCTTACAAGTAACATAGCAACAGAAGGCCACAAGAAGATCAATTGACAACAATGCAACAGCTATGCAGTTTTTGAGACCTAAATATTTTTAGAGATCAAAATTGTTACCAGTAGAACTACTGGTAACAGGCTGGAAAAGTACACACAGAAAAGTTGGGAAATGAACCAACAGAGCTAAAAGGGAAACAAGAATTCCCCGTTTCTAGCCTAGAAACAGCCATGCAGCCTTTCTTTGTCCTTCCATGGCTGGCACAGGAATTGAAGATAGATGGAGGAAGCACACAACAGCCAGGTTTCTCAACTATGCAGCTAGACCTGCAGGGAGTTTATGTAAGATTCAGATTTTATCGAACAAGTGCTGATCCAAATGACACTAAAAAAAACCTTACTCAGATCCTCAAACTCTTGGGAAAAGTTACAGCTGAAGCTCTTGTAGGTTTTATCACACACTTTAATCAAACATTTTCAGAAGTGGTCACTGATTTTGAGTGGCTCTACTTAAAAACTGAACATCCATTCTTCCAAGTTAAAGATACTTGATAGATCTGAACAAATGGCCCAAGGCTGGGTAACACTGGGCATTAGATTTTGAAGCAT
The DNA here is from genome assembly GCA_002631895.1 of Agapornis roseicollis. Classification (NCBI taxonomy): domain Eukaryota; kingdom Metazoa; phylum Chordata; class Aves; order Psittaciformes; family Psittacidae; genus Agapornis; species Agapornis roseicollis. The sequence continues at coordinate 178,021 of NDXB01021401.1, forward strand.
TCAAAAATCAAAAGATAATGTTAGCCAGCATACATACACAACCCACAGTTTATATAAATGCTGAAAGACTTTTTGTGTACTTGATTAGGAAAGCATGTTCATCTCACAGAGGTACATGATTTTCGGAAAACTTCTCTGTGGCAGTATATATGAAATGCCAATAAGATACTCACTTTGCACTGTATGCAAACATTTCCCTACACAATTTCTTAGCTGGTTTGTTCATAGAATAGTTAGGGTTGGAAAAGACCTTAAGACCATCTAGTTCCAACCCCCCTGCCATAAGCAGGGACACCTCACACTAAACCATGTCACCCAAGGCTTCGTCCAACCCGGCCTTGAACACTGCCAGGGATGGAGCACTCACAACTTCCCTGGGCAACCCATTCCAGTGCCTCACCACCCTCACAGGAAAGAATTTCTTCCTTAGATCCAATCTAAACCTCTCCTGTTTAAGTTTGAACCCGTTACCCCTTGTCCTGTCACCACAGTCCCTAACGAAGAGCCCCTCCCCAGCATCCCTATAGGCCCCCTTCATATATTTGTGCTGCACACTGTTGTATCTAAAAGTGTGCTCACCGTTCCTAGCTGCAACTCTGTTGACCACATTCTGTTTTCCTTGCATTCTTGCTTCTAAGTTAGCTTGGTGTGAACTGAGACACATTTCATGCTGATACACATAAATGAAAATGTCGATTCCAGGTGCTGAGCCTGCTACTTACTGCCAAACAGCAGCAATGTGACCCATAGTGCTTTTCACCAAAATCATTAATTTACTTTGTCACAAAATATATGAGCATGGGATTACTTGATGCAATCCTACAATAACTCCAAGCACAGCTTTTCTTCCACAGAGATTAAAGGACAGGCTGGGTCCCTTCAACCCTCACAAAGATCTACCATCCTCATGAGATTTTCCAGGAAATAATATTCCCCTGTGAAAATCTCCATGCCTTTGCAAAAACACATCAAAATTGCACTTGCCTCAAGTTAATCTCTTTTATTCCATCCAGCAGTTGTGTCAGCAACGACTTCAGAGTGCCTTTCAGGGTGGAAGTTGTCAAAGCTCTTACGGTCTTTCTGCCTGTTATGTTCTTTGGCACAATTAGTGCTGCCAATCTCAGAGACAAATACCACTTGAAAAATCAAGGAACAATCTGGAACACAATGGCCAAAACAAGAAAAAAGCCCTTTCTCCATCTTGTTTTGAGCTTCGGTCAGGTAGTAATAGTCCTATTTGTGTCTAGGAGCCTTCCTTGAAACACAGAAAAGCCGTCTGGCTTACTTAAGTCTTTGCACAACCAGCTAAATGCAAAAGTTCAGAATTCAGTCCAAAACATGAACATTTCCTGCATACCAAGAGGAAAGGCAACAAGACCTGATTAGATTTAAGATGTCTGTTTGCAGAATTAGAAACAAGAAATATTTTCTTACAATATGTAAGAAGAAATCAATTTAATCTTAAAGCTGACAAAACCAAATAGAACTAATATTTATTAAAACTAATTATGCTACAGAGATCCCTGCCACACATGCTGACAGAAGTTCTGTATCACCTTCAGAGATAGAAACATCAGGTTACAATGCTAGTTTGGTTCCAGGAGGGAGGGTATTATTTTTAGTACTTTCAGTGGATAATGTTCAAAAACAACAGTGGCATGCACATGGCAGAGACAGTCTGCCACTTCTCCCTTCCAGACCAGGGAAAAAGACCTTTACCACACACAGACATGAGTCTAGGAAAAAGAGTAACAGCTTGGGACTGTTTTATCCTGTACACAGAAACTCTTCCAGAGAAGAAAAATATGTCTTGGGGAGACTCAAAAGCACTTGCACGTCAGGAAAGCTCTCAGCCATACCTCCTGGAAGATACGGCTACAAGGATGGTATAGGTGTCAGAATGAACACAGACTGTGTGAAACTCAAGAAAACACTGAAGGACCTGATTTTACCAGTACGCCTGCCTGTCAGACCTGGAAGCCAAAAATCTCAGTTTCCACATGAACCAACCCCCAAGGTAGATCTAAATGCAGGAATCTCCTGCACCACACGCTTGAGTTAGCTTGTGGCAGGAAGAGAAATGCAGAGGGTGCTCAAGCAGCAGTCTCTGGGCCTTTTGGATGTACAGAAGAAATGTGGTCACAGTATGATTGTGTGTGACAGAAAGGGAACACAAAAAACATCTAATACACCACTTAGTGCATTAATCAAGTGTTGTGTCATTAATGAGTCATTAGCAAGCAGTATGAAAAAGTGCCAGTGTTAGGAATTCCTGTTTGCCTCTGATGAAGCAGAAGCTGGATCAGCACAGTTTTTCTAAACAGAAGAGAGTTTACCTTCCCTTCTTGAACACCCAAAAAGCAAAACAAAAATCTGGGCCAAACATCCTCTTTTTATCAGCTATAGAATCTCTCACTGCAACATTAGGATTGCACTAAACTACAACATTGTAGTAGTTTGCACAAACAAAACGCTTGTTATCTGCATTACCTCAAACTTCATCCTCCATGAGATACTGATAAAAGCTCCAGAGAAAAGGGCTAGAGACAGTAAACAACAATTTTATATGACTAATCCAATATAATCCTATGCTAGGTAAAAAGACCATCTGCATGAATTCCCACTGAAGTGCTTTAGTAACAGCACAGCAAGCCTCTGGCTGTTGTGCTGAGGAAATGCTCTTTTCCACTCAGGCTAATAATACCGAAAGATTACCTCCCTTTTCTTTTCTCCCCAGCCCCCTCTGTTTTTATTAAAGCTGCTAGTCACTTGCTCTCCTATGTAATTCCCTATTAAGAGATCATCCACCAAACCCGTGAAGTGACAAGGATCCACACTGGAAGACTTATCTGGCTACAGTGCAGCAGCCCAGAGGGGTTTACCTCTGTGTAGCCAGTTGCTCTGCTTCCACTGCTGCAACCACCCCCTGATCACGAGCCCATCTGTATGCTGCATCTCTGCCCTGATGGCCTGAAGTGTCATGGGCCCACCAGGCCAAAAATAACTCACCCTTATGTTGCCAATCTAAGTCCATCTGAGCCATTTCAATCTTAGCAGCTTTATCCACTTGTTGGTGGTTCTGGTGCAAAACCTAAAATAAATCAAAACAAACGGCATCCTACTGCTCGAGAGAGATTTTCCCAGAGGCTGGTGCATGGCAGGGGGTGTGATATACCCACTCAATGCCATGATCTTTGGCCCAAGTGTCTATAAGGTTGTTCTGGAAACGCATCCCATTGTCTGACTCAGTTCTCTCTGGGGTGCCATGTCGCTACACGTGATAGCCAGTGAGCTAGAGAGGTCACCCTCCCTCTGCAAAAACTACAACCAATTTCATTATTATTACTGCAGTGTGCAATTGTTGGGGAAGATAATTGAAAGCTGTTGGCTGAGGCAATAATTAAAGCCCTTGCAGCAGCAGCAGCAGCTTTGCCCCTGAGTGACCCTGCTATCTGCAGCATGGACCAAGCAGACCGCGATGGAGATCTCTGGGTGGCAAGCAGAGCAGCCATGCTGATGAAACACTGCATAGTGGTTCAGGACAGGAAGTGAAGGAGCCTGCCACCTCCAACTGAGTCAGTCAGGGCTTCACACCCTGGGAGAGAAGGAAACCCATGACTACATTCTGGTTTCTGCTCTGAGGTCAGAGGGAACAGGGCTTCCACTCCACTGAGCTTTCACTGTCTCAGGGAAGGAAGTCTGACCTCAACACAAATCTGGTCAGGGCTCAGACAAAGTGCCCCAGAAACACTAGTATTTCAGGTTCATCCAGGACGGGCCTGCTCCAAGTGGATGAGATTAAACACTTGGCGTGTGTGTAGGTTATGAAAGGTGTGTGAGAGGAACTGGCTAGCATTTAGTGTTATGAAAGATCAGAAGTTATGAAAGACCTTGCCAGTTACGAAAGATGAATGAGAGTCTAATCTAGCAAGGCAGAGAGCAGCCTCAGCCTGCTTGGAGGTGAACAAAATCACCCAGCAGCTCACAGGAGGAAGCTCCTGGAAGGTCTAGGTTAAGGAAGGCTTGAAAAACTTCAGAACAGTAATAAGAAAGCTGTCAGAGACTAGTAGAATGGCGAAGAGAAACACATCTGTTTATAGGCCTTACAGGCAGCTGTATTTTGAAGGGTCTAGCTGCAGCCCCTGATTTTCTAAGAAGTATTCTTTCCTGGCCTTTTAGCTCTGTTATGAATCTTCTACCTGCATAAACCACACAGCTGGAAGGAATCTGTAAAAACCAAGAGTTCATTGAGTTGATATTTTAGCCTCTCATGTTCAGCCTTTGGTGATCCTTTTACTAATATTCTACCACCAGAACAAATAGAAGGGTGGGGACATTCCACTGAGACAGATGGAGTCACTTATTCTCCAAATGCCACTCAGACACCACTTATAAAGAGGACATACTCCTGCTTAGGAAAATACTGAGGAGAGCACCTCCCCCCCTTTGCAGCAGCATTCCTCTGTGATAATTATTTTGTACAGTTATCTTCAGTGAGGATATTTCTGCATCCTGCCCTCTACACTATCATTTACACCGCCCTGTTTTTAAAACACAAGTTAAACAGACCTTCCTAATGCCCCTGTGGCAGTCTAATCACAACAAAACTCTAGGCATTGCAGCAGCCCTGAGACACATGGGAGGAAACCATCTGCTCTACATCAGAATAGTATCTATCTGGTTTCAGCAAAATGTATAATGCATTTTACTGCTGGCCAATTCAGTAACTAAAACTTCATCTTTCAAGGAAAAATACAGAAAACACTTTCATCGTGGTCTTGAGATGCTTCCTAGAATGCAACGCCTTTGTTAGCTGTAGATTTTCTTACTAACCAAAGTTAAAGCTGTTATTATGACATCTCACCAGCACACATTTACACATCTGCCCAGCACAGAAACTCTCTAGGGAAGGTCTTGAAGTCACCTCAAGCTATGCTGAGTATTGCACCAATAAAAAACCCCCACAAGTTTCCAAAACCGTGAAGAAACTGATTCAGGAAGAATACACAGCAATTCCCATACTATTCCAAATTACATTACATGTTTCTAGGGTTGTTGCACTTAATGAAACTACTCTTACATGAGGACAGAGGAGATATGCAGGCAGAGGAAACAAGTTGCTTAGAAACAAAACAGCAGAAGTACTGACAAACATTTGGCAAGGATTTCTTCAAATAAAAATTCACCATTTAATACCTTAAACAAACTTTGGGCATTAGTTAATTCACCTTTCAGGCTTTGTTACCAATTTTGTCTGATTTGAAATGGGGACTAGAAAATGTTTTGCTAAGTAGACTGCCAGCCTTGCTGTCTTTGTGACATCCGCTGCCACAGTGCAGCTTAGGAATTAGCTGGATCCTTGCACTACAAACTATGAAGTTTTGTCACTTATTTTAGAAGGAAAAGGTTCAAGCCTTTTATTTTCAACGAAGTGTCTACTATTTCTGTGAACTACATATGGCAGTGGTGTTACATCCCCCTCACCCCGAAGTCAGCTGTGTCCTACAATATAAAAAAGAAAATAGATCTAGACTTGGGGTCTGTTAGGTTAGATGGGATACCCAAGTCAATTAAGCTTAGCCCAGTCCCTAGGAAACTAACAGTTAACTTTGTGTTCACATCAGAGATAGCAAGTAGTGGTGTTATGTGATTTTCTTAATGCAGATATGGTAACCACTAAAGCATCTCTACCCTAGCTCAGAAAGGTCACTGCAAATGAAACCCTCAACCACACAGCAGGTGCTGAAAGACAATAACACATTTCAATACTCAGTGTATTTACCATCTTTTCCAAAAAAGCTATGCTGACTCCGCTCCTGGACTCTCTTTCGCTCCAATCAATGCCAAGGGTGCACCAGAACAAGTCGTCTGGAAAAGCCTCACTTTGGCAGATACACGGTGTGTTCCAAGTACTACGGACTGGTTACTCTGTGGCATAAGCACATAAGTATGTGCTTCCAGAAGCACGTACTCATGGTAGGCTACCTTTTTCCTACAAGGAGGATGTAGAATCGCTCAGCTGTCGTCCCCCACTCTGCTGGCTCAAACACATGGTAATTTAGTTAGCCCATACAGTTTCTGGAACAATCGGTTCTTAATTCTCTTCCTCTCATCCTTGACAAATCCAAAATGACATACAAAGCCAAGCGAAAAGCCTAAGGGACAATGTATTTGTTACCATACCAATTCCCAAGCACTAAAAAGATGCTGAAATTAAAGAACTGAACTCCCTTTCCATTCCCGAAGCCACATTCTTGCAATGGCCGATGCTAGCCGCCAGCTTTGCCCCAAAGCCCCGGTAACGCTGACGGCCGGCCTCCCGTTCCCGGGATCGCCCTTCGCTCCCGGCCGTGGCTCCCGGCAGACCGCTCCCACAGCGAGGCCCTTGAGAGAACGGCGGCTCGATATCTCGGAAGAAACAGCAACACCACCTCAGCTCCGGGCTGGGGGCACGGCGGGGCACGGCACGGCCGGTGGTCATCGCCGCGGCGCCACGTCAGGCGGGGCGGCCGGGCCACGGTCACGGCGATGGCGGCGGCGCTGGGTGGGCCGTGCCGGGCCAGCGGCCTCCCCGCCACATCCTGCCCTCCGCGGCGCGGCTTGAGCGCTCCTCTCCGAAGCACACACACCTCCCACCTCCCACCTCCCCCCCGGGCCCTTCTCCGCCCCGGGGCTCACCTACACTCAGCGCCCAGCCGCAGCCCCCCTTCCCCATTGACTGTGGCTCCCGCCGGGCCGCCTCCCCCCGCCCCGCTCCCGTCGGCGGGGCGGTGCTGGGCTGCGGAGTGACAGCCACGGCTCAGCGGGCGGGCGGGAGGGGGGGGAGCGGGCGACCGGTGGTGTGCGCGCCGGGCACCCTCCTCCACGGTGCTTCTCGGCGGAGGAGCCAAGCCCCCGTGCCCCTGGCCCTGCTCCGGGCAGCGGAGCCGCAGCCGCTATGAAGCCGTGCGAGGAGGAGGATGATGAAGGGGGGGCGGCCGGCGGCGGGGACCCCTGGAAGGAGTGCGTTGAGGTGGCGGTGCAGTTGGCGCTCCGCGCCGGGCAGGTAAGAACCGCGCAGCCGCCCGTCCTGCTCCGCTCCTGGACGCTGCCCGGCAGCGGGACGGGTCGGACTGCCCCGCGGCTGGAGCATCCTCCCGGGCGGTTGTACCGGCTGCGCTTCTAAATCTCGGGGGGGAGGGGGAAGAGCTGGGCGGTTTGAGAAGGGCCGTGTGGGCACTTGACTGGTGTGGCAGAATTGCGGAGGAGGAGGAGGGCGACTGGGCTCGGCACCCACTAAACCAGGCCGCCGCCGGAGCCCTCGGCCGCTGCCCTCTGCAGCGGGAGGGATGATGGCAGTGGGACCGCTTCCCGGGGGCAGCGGCAGCCCTGGAGATCGCTTTCCTCTCAGACTGCGACCCTGAGGGCTGCATTGGTCGGTGTCACTTCCCTCGGGACCTGCATCCCTCCGGGTCACTTCCTGGGGGCTGTATCCCTCACGGTCCCTTTCCTCGGAGCTGCATCCCTCCGGATCGCTTCTCTGGGGGCTGCATCTTTCGGGGTCATTTCCCTTGGCAGCTGCATCCCTCGGAGCAACTTTTCTTGGGGGCTGCATGCAGCATAAGGAGGAGGAGACGCTTAGGGTGAGAGTAGATTTATTTTGTGACTGGGAGTATTTTCAGACAGTATTTATATTTAACTGTAAAAAAAATAAGGTGGAAAGAGTAAGGTGCTTTAGTAACTTCTTCAAATATGCACCAAGTATTTATTCTGCTACCATAATGGTTTGGAGCATGCTCTGGTGCCAAGGCTGAATTTACGTACACCCAAAGGTTATGCTGTAGTGCTTTTGTCCAGAATATTGTCTAGATACACATTACAGTACCAGCATTTGTTTATAAGCAGCTTGTGCAGGGGAAAACAGACGCGTCAGGGAGATTTACTCTTGTTATGTATACCAGTGTCTTCAGAGTGCCTGAAATTCACTTACTAGGAACAAATTAGCAAGTGAAGATCTGTGGTAGGTTATTTAAGATCTGCATTTCGACACAGCAGGTGGTTAGTCATCTTAGGAGACATGTTGGCCCCACAGTGTGCAGCAGTAAAACTTCCACCAACTCTAACAGAGCCAAGAAGTGGGATCAGCAGATTGTTCAGATGAGAAATTGGGTAAAATACAAATCTCAGCAACATCTATTTATCTTCTGCTTCCATTCTGCTCTGTTTTGAAACATGATTTGTACCTGTACACTACAATTAAGGAGCCCCCATTTCCATCTTGAGTCCAGGACCTGCAACTTCTTTTTACTATATGTTATTAAATGTATTTTTTCCCTAATAGAAGGTACACACAAAGATGAACAGAATACCAGAGGAGAGGAGACTTGTTTTAATACATAAATGGGTCATCCAAATTGGGATGACAGGTCATGGTCTCACAGACTCTCCAAACAGGAGTTTCTCTAGCACGGTCATTCTGCCAACCATTTCACAAGAGAGACTCATGACTTGCTCAAGCCTCCACACCTTATTTCTCAAAATACCAATTTGTGAAGATGGCTGTAGCTGCCTCCAGCCATTTTAATCACCCAGAAGATCACAGCTGAGCACTTTTCCTGAAAGAAGTAAACATTCCTGAAGATTAATCCTTGTATCTTTTAGTTTGCAGTTTGCCATCACTACCTTGCAGCTGGCAGGAAATGGCCAATTCCTTGGCAGGCCAAATTTAAACCAATCAAGAATGTTGTTTAAGTAGGACTTTGGAACTGGGTAGGGGTTTTATTAACTGTTGTGTCAAGGAACCTTTTTAATTACAAAACCCATCAGAGATCCTTATGGAAGAAGAGGTGCAGATGGGGCTCTATCTTTTATTTAAGTGTCAATCCCCAAAGAAGCTAGAGGTAAAGACAGAAAATGCAGTGTAACATAGGTTTGATAGGATGGGGGTTTTGTTGAAAATTGACTGATATTTTTGTCAGCAAAAATAGTCAATTACACTGATCAAGTTAATCTTTTTCTTTTGCCTTTCTTCCCATCCATCAGACCTCTTCACCTTCATGTCCATCTCCAGCAATCTGCTTGTACTCTGTGTATCCCTAGATAATAGAATCATAGAACGTTTTGTGTTGGAAAGATCACATAGTTCCAACTCCCTGCCACAGGCAGGGACACCTTGCACTAGACCAGGTTGCTCAAAGCCACATGCAGTCTGGCCTGGACACTGCTGGGGATGGGGCATCCACAGCTTCTCTGGGCAACCTGTGCCAGTGCCTCACCACCTTCACAGTAATGAACTTCTTCCTAATACCTAATTTAAATCTACCGTCTTCCAGTTTAAACCCATTATTCCTTGTCCAATCCCTACATACCTTTTTAAAAAGTCCCTTTTCAGATTTTTTATAGGTCCCTTCTAGTACTAGGAGCTGCTCTAAGTTCTCCTCAGGGTCTTTTCCAGGCTGAACAAGCCCAAATCTCTCAGCCTTTTTCACAGCAGAGGTGCTCCAGCCTGCTGATCATTTTCATGGCCCTATCAGGAGCTTCTGTCTCCATCACTGCTTGAAATTTTGCCACTTCAGTCTTTCTTCTAAGGCCCTCAGTTTCTCAAAACCAAGGCAGGTTAGGAGGCCTTGGAATCATTAGAAAGTGTATACAAGAGTCATGGCACAGAGGCCAACTTGAAGAAGAGCATTCAAGTCAAGATTTGGATTTCTAGGAAAAGTTAACCAATAATACAGTTTTCTGGTCTCTCCAGAAAGATACTTACATTAACTTAGCGTCACAGATAGGCATCTGTGCTCTGGAATAGTTTCTTCTAAATTTAAAGGGCTAATACAGAAATAATTGCTTGAATATGCATCAAAAGTGATGTTGCTGGAGTAACTTCTATTCCCAGGCTAAAGTCACTGCCTCTCTTGCACATTAAGTTCCAAATGGAACTTAGTTCCATTATTTTTATGAAATATCACAGGCTCTCTTTTAATATATGTGGCTGTTTCATAATGAGAATGGCCATGGTTTTGTCATCTCTGTAATTGACCTGCATTAAAATTATGTCCAATTCACCCTATAAGGCCACATATAACTGTACCTTTTTGAACCTTTCCTCTGCTTTTCCCGTGACTGAACTGTTTGCTATGTTCCTGAGAGTCTAGCTGCTGGCTTCATGCAACTTTTTGCTAAAGAAAAGCAGACACAAGTAGTCTCTGCATCAGTTCTCTGCAGTTCTCTGCAATTACAGTTGGAGAAACTTCACCAAAATGAGCAGATATGCATCCAGGTGGAAACAAGGGTATAGAAACTGAGGCTAGAACCTAGCATGTTGAAGTCCACACAAACTACTTTCTCACTTTTTTCTCTCACACTTTCTTTTCCCCAGAAGATAATTTTATGAGGCACAAGAGACCTAGCAGAATACCACTAAAAAAACAGGCAAACTTTCCACTGAGATTCTAAAAAGCCAAGATCTTTCCCACCATGTTTGCTTCCAGATGATACTGTTAGGCTATTTTCCATGGCATATGGACAGATTTTTTTAGCAAACCAGATTGGTATTTTCTAAATTATTTGCAGGTAATTATGCTTTTAATCTAGATGTTTGATTTTATCAGTGAGCACATATTTCAGGGCAATATTACAAACAAGTAAACCCATCTTGGAGCTCCTACAAGTGTATGGTGAGTGCAAGGGGTAGAGTGAGATGAAATCTAACATGAGCACCACACTGTAGCTTGCTCTCCTGTCAGGTATTGGAGGAGAAGGCCCTCTGTCCTGTGCATTCTCCTTTATATGGCTGGATTTCACAAAGGCATCAGAAAAGGAAGAGTCCAGTACTGTGAGTGCACTGAACCCCTGTGGCTCCATTTTCCCTGCTCTATGGCAAAAAAAAAGAAGGGAACAGGGACAACTTGGGTCTTGCTCTGTTATGTGGTCTTTATGCATGTACTGGTGTAAATGCCTCTCACTTTGTATAACCCCACAAATGCTCCCAGGCAGGGTATTAGGATAAAATCTAGCCAATTCTCTATTAGAGGAGGGGCAGCATGGACTAGAAGTTGTAAATGACTCTGCTCTAAATAACCACCTCCCAGAAATCAACTGCTTAGAAATTGCTGTAAAATGGCCATAATCTAGGGACAACCTATAATGAAGTGATAAAGCCTAATAAAATACATTTACAGCCAAAATACAGCATCTTGGTTGCCAGTTTCATTGCACAATAGACTGTCTTCATTTCGACAACCTGTAGTTCCTTTACTCGTCCACTTACCTACTGCCTGTTACCTAGAGAGATTTTCATGAAGCTCCCTGCCCAGCTGGAAAGACCAGGCAATCTTAAGGCTTCTGCAAGGATGAGATACTGGCACAGGTTGCCCAGAGAAGATGTGGCTGCCCCGTCACGGTAGTGTTCAGGGCTAGGTTGTGTGGGGTTTTGAGCAGCCTGGGCTAGTGGAAGGTGTCCCTGCCCATGGCAGGGGGGTTGGAACTGCATGAGCTTTAAGGTCACTTCCAAGCCAAACTGTTCTATGATTCTAGAGTTCTGTGGTTCTATGAGAGGAGCTGAGTGATGCTTTCCAAGTACTCTGAGGCACCAGTGTCTAACACCCTTGCAGGGAGATGAGTTTTAGAAATTATTCAACATAAGCTGAATTATGGACTGTTCTGAGCTATTTGATAAATCTGTAAAGAGTAAAAGTTGATTCATCGGTGATGGAGGAAACTTGAACTTTGTGGGGGACCCTGGCTTGGATTGCGTGCCCATGCAAGCTGTTTATTAGTCCCCTTTGTCAGATCACTTCATATCAGTCACATCCTTGGCTACTCCCACTGTCAAAGTGACTGGAGCCTCAGGCTGGCACGTACAGGTCACCAGAGAAACAGATGGGATTAAACTTAAAAATAGTCATGAACAATTGGAGAAAGGATCAGAAATGAAAAATATTAAATTGGGTGCCGAGAGGTGCAAAGGTTTGGTTCAGAAAGGGTAGAGCAAATGCCAGAGCACATGATGAAAAGCGACTGCAGAGCACATTCGTAGGAGAGAGCTTTTACTTCTGCTCTTCTTTTTGCAGCAAAGCTCAGGTGTGATCTCACTCCCCTGCTGAACGGTGGCTGCAAAAATCTCCTCAATCTGCTATGTGTTAAAACTGAGTAGAAGTCAAGAAAAGGGTACTACTGAGAAGAAATTCAAATCCTCTCTATCAAAAGGAGATAGATTCTTCATCTATTTCACAATGCAAAGTTCTAAGCCCAGTGCTAGGCAGGGCATTTGCTTACATATGGCAATATAAAAGTGAAGAACAATCAAATAAAAGGTATCATCACGGTGGGGTATTTTTAGAAAACACAGCTGAAATGGTAGGAGTGTTTGTGATTTTACTTTGAACCAAAGGTGACCAAAGGTGCTCCTAGAGCTGTGCTTTTATGCTTCTATGGTAAAAATGTCAAGAAAACTATGTAGAGCTTTCAGGGGACTGAAAAGAGTAAGTGTGTTTAGTATTTTTATACATAATAATGAACTTTAGCAAGACCTCAAACTGAAAAGTATTAAGCTGCCCTCACAAGCTCAGTATATAGTCATAACTAATGTTTTACAGCTCACGAAGCAGGAACATAAGTCCAGCAACTTTCCTTACTAAGGCAGTGGTCAGAAATAGCCATTACTTGTCAGAACAATCAGCACATCCTTCAAATGTAGAACTTTATACTACAAAGCCAAGAGCTGATACTGAAATTTGGGAGTAGCTGTTTCCCTTCCCCATGCATAATACAGCAGAACTCTTTATTTGGTCACCAAATATTTCTCAGTGGTTTTAAACTAATCAATAGAAATTTAGTTGAGTAATTGAAATATATGAGTTTTAGAAAGAAATCAGAATGTTGGTTTTGTTGGTGCTTGTTTTAGTTAATGTAATTATGTACAAATAAGTCGTGCTTAATTTTCGCTTTGTTTTGGTTTTCCTTATTTCAAATAGTTTATCATTTTCACTGGTTAAAAAAAAAAATGAGCTTCTTTTGCATCTCGCCCCTTATTTTCTTTTTTAATGAAAGAGTGGAAAAAAACAGAAAGAAAATGGGAAATTTGGGAAAAAGCTTTTATTAACTGCTTTCCCATATGTGCATTTGCACTTGATGTGGTTTAGTTCTGTGTTTATAACAGTAAAACCCTTGAAAACAAGATAAAGACTTTTCCAGAAGAGAATCCAGGGTTAGGTCACTGGTTCCACATCAAGGGAGAAGTCTACATTTTCATTTTTGTTAAGTATATAGCAATTCTTTGAGTGGGAACTAGTGGGTCAGCACTTGAAGTTCCAAAAAAAACCAAACCATATAGACAAGAAAAAATAAACTTCATGTGTCTTTGTTGCCAATAAAAGAAACCATTGGGGTTTGCATTATTGCGTGGATTTTTAAAAGTAAGATTGCAGTGAGGCATTGGCCCTGTAAATTAAAAAGAAAGAAAAAGGAAAATGAAAACTTCTTAAGCCTCGAGACTCTTTTTTATCTTATGTGTGTGTTTTGTAATTTCCTAAATCACGATGACTGCCATCATCCGTCAGTTGCATCACATTCACCAATCCTTTTCTGAACAGTCAAGAGAGGTTCTTGCAAAGTGAGTCAGAATGCCGTGTTCCCGAAGGCTACCCATTAGCTCAGAAGGATTTTTAGTTAGAAGAATCAGAACAGGCTCTGGAAGAATTAGTACAGCTGTTATTCAGGATTAGCTGTATTATTTCAGTAAATGCATAATTTTAGTGTGTACAGGATGAACAGGCAACAAATCTGAACTTTTGTTTCAGATCATTAGGAAAGCTCTAAAAGAGGAAAAACAAGTGTCCACAAAGACATCTGCAGCAGATCTTGTGACAGAAACTGATCATTTTGTGGAAAATCTAATCATTTCTGTTCTGAAAGAGAAGTTTCCATCCCACAGGTAAGTGCCTATAGAAAGAATAAATTACCTTTTTCCTTTAAGAGCTCTGTATCTGACTGTCATCTAAAGGGAATTTCAGAAGTCAACATATCTGTCTTACATATGAATCTGTTGCTGTTGGACACTTTCATAGGACTCCTTCTTTAAAAAAGTACCACTTTCCTGAACTTAGTACTTTATATTTTCTCATAGTTACATTTCTTTATATATGTATTTAATAGTAATACTTCCCCTGTAAGGATATCATCTATGAAGGTTCCATATAGATCGCCATCATTTTCAGGATACTGATCTATTGCATAAAAGTTATACTAGGGATATGTATGAAAATATAGCTGAAATTGACGTTAGCAAAGGTCCCATTCTGCAAACGTTTCCTTCACTTTCTTTTGCCATCATACATAAGCGTTTGGCAGATCAGGAAAAGTATCATATTTAATCACCTTTATCTTATGTTGCATCGAATCCTAAAATTAGTGAGAAGCAGGATTGTTTATCATCATCATTTGATGCATATACATAAACAGGTTATAAATTAATATATGGGATGTCAACCTAAGGTTTTAAAAATAGATTAGATTGTTGTTTCCTCTTGAATTATTATGGTCAATGTGAAAATAAGAACTAGTGCATGCACAGATTAAAGAGACCTTTTATATTAGTTGGCAGGATTTGGTTTGATTCAATTTCCACATTTGCCTTCAGTCCACAAGGATAAAATTCGTCTTCCTGCAGAGCCTGTGTATCACTCAAATACTGTATGACTTCCTTCTAACTGTGCATATCTCTGATGGAGATGAGCCTTGTACTCAAATGCTGTGCAGAAATCAACAAAGATGAAAATCTGGGGGCTCAGCTACTAATCTGATTGTTGGTGATGCTGCTGGAAAACAAGCAAACAAACAAAACCCAAAGCAACACTGTAAAAATGAGCAAAAAGAACATTATATACTAAAAATGGCTTTATAAATACATGTTGTATGTGACCACATGCTGAAACAGTACTGTACAGCATAATGTGTAGGTTTTGGCCATGATTCTCAGGAGAGTGCCAGGCTTTACAAGCCTATTATTTGTGTAATATTCCTTCTACTATTTCTGGCTGTGCACTTTTCTCATCTCCACTCTTACGTTGTTGGGTTTTTGTTTTTTTCTTTTCCTTGAACAGTTTGGCAAAGAACATAAAACATATACATTTCACATGAAACAAGAATCATCAGGAGGTCTTGAGTTACTCAGAATGCAAACAAAAGTTGTAACGTCAACATAAACCTAGGAGCTGAAAAATCCCTGACTTTATTAACTCAGTACAGTTAACTTCTGACTTATAAGCACATTAAGGAATTGTCAGTTCAAGACAATTATTTTTTGCTGATACTGGTTGTTGGGCTTGGTTGGAGTTTGCTCAGACAGTGAATGCGTTTAGATTAAATGATAGATTAAAACTATGTAACTGGACTAGATTAAAATACTTGCAATGAGTCCACAATAGCAATCAAGGTTTAAATTAAAGTGTCATGAAGATATTAAAAGATCATTTAAACTGTGTTGAGTCTTTCTCCTAATCTAGCTGCTGGCTGCATCACTGAAGATTTCTGTTATTTCATTTTCTCTTAAATCATCTTGATTCTTATGTTCTCTGAATCAAAAAATGTAATTAGGAGTTAGAAAAATTAAAAGGGATCTCACTAGGGTCTGTGCCATTTGCACTGTGTCAGCAGTGAGTCTTGAGTTACTGGTAATGCACTCAGAAGAAAGAAATGCTAGAAAAAAACTGTTAAAAAGGTAATTCTGTCCTGTGTCTCTGTCTTCCCTCTACTTGGCTAAGTGATATCTATCATTCTCATTTACACTTCACCCAAGTTTTCATCTTTGCCTACTCTTTGGTACTCTGATGTGTTCTAAGTGAGTCTTTTCAAAAGAGTATTTTTTCTGATAGATCTTTTGAGCTGCAGATAGGCACAGCCAGAATATCAGGGGCTACTAGCTGAAGAAGGCTATCATACCATTTGCCTGTGTTATTGTTACACAAGTTGTCATTTTTGGTCTTAATTGTGGTCTTAACCATGTAGAAATTAAAACAAGGACACAGTCACTACAGAGGGTGACATCCAACTCTAGCTTCCCAGCTTTCTGCCCTCAGACCCCCATAAGGGCATAGGTGAGGGATAGCCCTGGTTTGAACCTCCTGCATGAGACTGCATATCACTCCTGCTGCAGTTTATGCTCTGCTACAGTTTCCCTGCTGTTACAGCAATGAATTTTAGAGTGTCACCATGGTATGAACAGATGTAAGCTAAGGTTTGGCTAAAATTACTGGACTCATTTTCAGAGGGAGAAAACTATAATCCGTTTTTGTTGAGAGGTCAACAGAGCTGTCATGCTGGCATATCAAATTAACTACCATAATGACATAGCTACCCCTCTCACTTCTCCAGCTGTTCCTAAAGTTTGGTCTCTTGTGCATCAAATATTTTGCTTAGTTTGCATGTTTATACAGGACAGAGAGCTATAGAGCAACACATCTAATGGTCTAATGTTGACCATCTAATGTAAGGGATTTCACATTCCCAGTATTGTATAATAGCAAGACTCTTATTTTAACCTAGCCCAAATTTCATAAAATGTGCACCTAATTTGTCCTAAATCTGTTTTGGAAAAATTGTTCTTGGACACTGAGACTTTATCAGTGCATGGCACTGTTGTGCCTTGGCTTCACATTAGAATTTCTGTACACAAGGACTGCAGCTTCACATCCTGTTGTAAGGAAAAGGTGAGGGGCAGACTTATGATAATTAAGGACAAAACACCTTACACAGAAATACTCTTGTCTTTAAAGAGGTTCCCATTTCACCTTTCTTTGACTGGCAAGACAATGACTACAGTCCAGGCTCTGGCTGAGGGAGCTGGCAGAGGGCTGAAGCAGAGACATAACTCATAGGGAAGTTGGATAATCTGAGATGGGATGTAAGATGCTCCATCTGCAAGAAGATGAGCTTCCTCTGCAGCCAGCAGCACAACCAAACCGTACAGTTGTATTTAGGTGGTAATTACAAAACTCATAAAAGCAAAAGTCAAATGATACAGCGCCAACAAGACAAAATAATGGATTATTTAGAGCAAGGAGTCTGCAAAGCGTTTTGTTTAACTGAGAACTCCAAACACTTGTTCAAGTCCTTCTTGTTTCTCAGTTGCACACTAGCACTTATAGTAACAAACACTTCCTACTTCCCTCATCATATTAACTGGAGATCCATAATGCCATGAAAATAGTCCATTTCTACGGAGGAAAAGACAGAGTAGGATTTGGGAAATTCAAGAAGTCTCCTCTTGTGATGTCTGCAGAACATTTTAAGCTTGTGATTGCAAGAGTATGTGACTTTATGTAGCTCATGTCGAGGTCACGAAAGAAAATAGCTGCTACCTTAGTCCTAGGGAAGAAACTGTTCCTGCAAAAGACATTTTCTCTTTATTTTACCCAACTTTTTCTCCTCTTTGTGTCTTCAAGAGAAGCTTTTTTGTCTTCAAGTGTGTGCAGGAACTCTGAATACCACTTTCAGTTGTTTGAATGTGAAATCAAAAGCAAGCTTTAGTACTATCAGGCTCATTCTACACCTTCTGTACATATAGGACTTCTGTAAGACTAGCACCTGCACATCACTGACAGAAAGAGACCCTGAGCAGTTTATGGGAGAACTGGGATAATTAAGGTCAGCAGGAAATGTGCTAGAACTGGATGTTCATTTCCCAGGGAAAAAAGAAGGGAAAAAAAAAAAAAAAAAAAA
>NDXB01021401.1:195813-235177 GCA_002631895.1 Agapornis roseicollis
TTCCCAAGGAGAAGGGAAAAAAAAAAAAAAAAAGCATATTCCTACTGAAAGAAATTGGGACATAACAACAGAATAGAAGATAACTCAGACTTCACTGTGTGCTTTTGCATTTGAACAACAAACAAAAAAATTGATTTGTTGCTTTTCTCTGGGTCATGGGAAAAAGAAAGATCAGCTTTGTGAACCTTTTAATTTCCTGAGTCAGACTTCTGTAAAAAATGCAAGTAGGAGTGAGAGTGTGGATTTTCTAAGAGTGCATTATTTCCCGCTGACTGAATTTGACTGCAAAGGAGAAGCAAGTACAGTTTGCAGTTTATATTACTTACTGCAAGAGACAGGCTTAGCCCATGAAATTTCATTCTGCGTAAAAAAAAAAAACTTTTAGACTTCAGGGATGTCAGTTCAGATCCATTTCTGCATTCATTTTCATGACTTTCTTAATGGTATATTGGGAAAGTGAACACAGATTGAGCTCTTTTATACCATGTAAAATAGTATGCTACACCTTTCTTTCAAAACATCTGTGAAAGTTCCTCATTCCCAAAAAAAAAAAAGCAGTATGTCTTTATAAATATATATACATTTGTACAAAAATGTTATATATGTATATATATACACATAAATAAGTATCTCTTCGAAACTGCAAAGATGGAGTTTGATTTTTTAAGGCATATGTCTAAGCCAGTTTTCTGGGACACTTGTTTTCCTTCACACCAAATGCAGGTTTATTGCAGAAGAATCCACTGCTGCTGGTTCAAAGTGTGTCCTCACTGACAGTCCAACCTGGATTATTGACCCTGTTGATGGAACGTGCAACTTTGTGCACAGGTAAGTGGACAGTGAACTGGGAAATAAATAAAATAAAAATGCAAAATGTAGCTTCTCACAAATTCTCTCTTCCACTTAAAGTTGTTTCCTTGTGGTAGGTTTGTTGCTTTGACTCACAAGTAGGAGTCATCCCTTTATCTTTTTGTACCTCGGCATAGTGAGTGTGTCTGAGGGAGTGTGTGTCTGTGCTGGAGAGAGCTCTATACTGTTATCTAAAGGTAAGCTGAAGTTTCTGCTGATTGCTTAATGACCCAAAGCTCTTGACTCATAGCTCATTTATATATAACCACACATTAACGTGCAGAGACTTGAGCTGACCTGGAGGAACAAGGCTGTGCCATGATGACACTTGGCCTAACACCTTGTGAGGTTGTTGCCCATTCCTTTTAGTAGTAGTGTTTTCTCCTTTTCAAATACAACTGCTTAGTTTTTCCTAGGAAGTACAGCTATTGCATATATGTAGAGCAGAACTGGAAACTAAGGTGTACATAGATACTGGTTTTACATCTCCGTAATACCTCTCTGCAAAAGAGGCATCGTTACTGCAAAAATGCAGACATTCAATTTATCATTTGACTACTCCTAATGCTTCTACTTAAAAAGCTTAAGTATGTTCTGCCTTCTAGTTACTGACTTAACATAAATGCAGTTATTAGAAAAAAGAAAAAAGTAATTTCCTTGACTTTTGGTTCAGTTACAGAGAATTCAAGGGGAGATGGGAGGGTGCCATGTGCTGGTGTTTCACACAGTCAAGTGAAGTTTTCTCCTTCTAGCAAATATGTTCTGGACCTCACAGCCCTTTTTAAAATGTGTTTTTAATAAATTAATTTATGTCATTATTTAAAATGCAACAATTATGCTTTAGTCAAAAGGACCTAATTAAGTTCATGATCATCACTTTGACAAAGGAAAGGGTGGAGGAACTGGTTTCTCTTTATGTTGATGTCAGCAGCAAGGTATCTCCATGCTACTTAATTGATATCTCAGATACTTGAATGTGAAGAAAATGTGCTCTTAGAAGTGATACCTTATTAACAACATTAATGATTTTATACTGGATAATTCAACTACACTAAGGGAAACAGTTCACTAAAATACATGACATGTTTAGTATAAAAAATCCTGGTATCTTCATGTGTGTATCTCTTGCTTTCTCCAGTACTGAATTATATTTTTAAAGGAACTGACAAAGTTAAAGAGGCTGACAAAGGAGAAATTAGTACAGTGTCAAGAGCATTTTGAGACAAGTAAAATCACAAAGCTCTAGATGGGGTTTTGTTGCCTCAGGGAGTTCCATAAGGAGTAAGTAGAGAGATTTTTCATCAATAATACTTCGTTTCTTATATTTCACAGATTTCCAACAGTGGCAGTGAGCATTGGATTTGCTGTTAACAAAGAGGTATGAAGTATGTTCTTTAAGATGAGTACCTGAGAGCTGGCTAGAAGTCTCAAAACCATGTGGAAACTTTAAATAGAATGTGTTTTAAAAAAATATCAGCCCCTTCTCAAGTTTTTCCACACTTTCTAAGTGCATTCAGTCATACTCTACTAGTCTAAAATAATAGTCCTGCAAACTGGCAGTTACAAGACAATTCTTACAAAGTACTATAAATATTATATAGGACTGGGGGGGAAGGGAGGGAGGGAGGTGTCCCTGCTTATGGCAGGGGGATTGGAACTAGATGATCTTAAGGTCCTTTCCAACCCTAACTATTCTATGATTCTAAGGTTTTATCTTGCTCTGTGAGTTAAATATAGTGCTGCCTATTCATAATTTAGATAAATATTTCAGTGTTATTATTATTATTGCTCCGTTCCTATTAGCAGTATCTGTGAAAGCTAATGCTGCTATGAGGGAATTCAGAACTGATTTCAATAAAGATTGCAAAAGTATGGGCCTTGTTCATTTAATCTGCCTTTGTGGGTTTCTTAACATATAAAATAACTATATTTCTCACATGAGAGCTTGATTACGAGGGGTTGGGGAAGTATGTGCCTTTTGTGTTTCCTAGCTATACTCATTCATGCTACTGCCTATTCTCCAGATGTTACTGGCTTACAGTTTGATATATATGGAAGAAATAGCTAATCAAATTGCCAAGGAATGTAACTCTTTCAGCCTAATTTCATGCTCTTAAATATATGTATAACTGAGAGTGAATCCAGCAAGAATTCTGTGTAATTACAGCATAGTTTTAAGATGTGCTAGCTCTTACTGATTTAAACAGAATAATGTTGTGTACTTCTCTAGTTAGACTTTTCTAACATGGAAAATGCTTTTCAAACACTTCCATGCTTTTCTGGAGTTTATGCATTCCCAAAGGTCCTTTTGAATGCTACATATTATTACCAGACAGCTTTCTCTAATATTTATGTTTTCTAGAACACCATCATGATTTTGATGCTGCATATTTTGGGTTATGTAAACTAAACAAAGCTGAAACAAAAATAAAGAATGATGTTAAATATCCCTCAGTAAATAAATGGGAAAAGCAGAGAGAAAGTAGTAAGCTTAAAAGGAGCCAAAGTATACACAGGGGAACTGGCCCAGATGTAAGATTTGAACAGTACTAAAGAAAATCCTGCAGATGTCTTTATGGAAGGAGTCTATTAATAGTGTGTTCCTCAAAAAAATCCCAACTTGGTTTAGGTGGGACCTCAGAGTAGGGAGAGAGGACAGTCTACTCCCTTCAAATTGTCTCTGAATGAACACAAGTGTCCATTCACACTGAATGGAGGAGAGCAATAGGAAAAGACTGGGGGTCTAGACCATCTGAGATATTTTCCTGACCTTGTTGTCAACTTCTGTGACCTTGGGCAAGTCACTTAATTTTTGTATATCTATTCACCCCTAAATAAAATATCATTAATAGTACTTATATAGGCATGACATTAG
This sequence comes from Agapornis roseicollis, assembly GCA_002631895.1. NCBI lineage: Eukaryota > Metazoa > Chordata > Aves > Psittaciformes > Psittacidae > Agapornis > Agapornis roseicollis. The sequence goes on from NDXB01021401.1 coordinate 199,538, forward strand.
GAGCTGATCATTGAAGTTCATGAAGTGCTTTAAAAACTTTTGGTGAAATCTATTAAAGTAATGGAAATATTAAATATCTTTGGTTTAAATCAAGGGTCCTGTTCTGACCCTCTTCTCATTGATAAACAGATACTCCCACAAAAATTCCAGTGTTGCTCATTTTAAAGCTTTCAGTGGGAGTCACAATATTTGGTATTTCTCTTCAAACGCCTTCTCTTGGAGTTGTGTGACTTCATGAGATCCCCACTTTTATGTGCAAACAAAAGGATTTTGAAGAGAAATGTTTGAACAAGTGACTGGAGTCTACTACTTTGGTTGAAAAAGTGGGCAAATTAAATGCATCATGAAAAGTGAAGTGCATATGAAAGCATCCACTGCTAATAAACAATGTGCCATGACTTCTGAGTTTGGATGCCTAACTGATCTTGTCTATGTATTTTGGACTGCAAATCTTCAGGGTTCAGCTCAAGTCAGTGGGATTACTGCTAGGTATAACTGCTCACCAGTGGAAGTAAAGCATTCAGAATCTGGCCTTAGAGAATTTACATACTTTCAATAAAAACATACAATTGAATTTGAAATCAACTTAGCATTTAGTCCATTCTAATGTGAACACAAAGAAGCTGCAAGTTTAGAAGATCACTACTGGATTTCATTAACTTCTCTTTATAAGCTGAATTTTACATTAACTGTATCTCAGTATCACAGTAAGAGTAAAATGATTCCAGTTTATTAGCATCAATATACTCTCTGATTACATGTACCAATTAAAATATGCTGATCGTTCTGCCATTAGTAGTTGTTTATATTTATGATGAGTAATTTGAGTTGCATTCATTTCTTTCCTTTTCAAAATCTTAAAGCTTGAATTTGGTGTAATTTACCACTGCACTGAAGAACGATTATACACTGGTAGAAGAGGTCAAGGGGCATTTTGTAATGACAAAAGGCTTCATGTATCAAAAGAGACAGGTTGGTCTAGATTTTGTTAGAACTCTAAAAGGAATATGTTAATTTTGTTTCAGAGTTGTTGCAAATCATCATTAGGATAATGAATATCATTATCCTGATGAGAAGTATTTCACCTGCATGATAATTTTGTTGCTCTGTGTTTGTTTCTTTCTGAAAAAATACAACTTTCTTAATTTTCTTTTTAAAATGTACACCTGAATATGAACTATTTAAATAATCCTTAAATTATTTTGCTTCATAACCACTGTTTAAAATAAAGCAGAATTAGTAGATTCACCAGTTTCATTCCAGCTGTACACTGGCATAACTTTTTATGAGCAAGATGCAGTGGGAATGGTGAATCGAAGTACCATGGCAGCCATTATTCACTTATTCTCCAGTATTTCATAAAGTGTATTTTGTCTGTAGGCATACATGCTAACAGTAAATTCAAGGATGCATGCTTCATTAGGGATTCTTTAACAGCTTGCTTTTGTGTGTGTGATGTTTCAACATACAAATAGCTAGCAACACTTAGTCAGTACTTTAATGGAATTTTTTTATTGTTGAACCAAGGCATATATCTGCCATTTTACCTAATGATAATAGATAACAATAACCAGAGAAATTTTCTTTTAATAAATCAAAATGCAGTGGAGAACATAACATTTGTTTATAGACAGAAGCAGACATGTGCCAAAACTGTACATCATTGTACACAGGAGATGGTAAAAATTTCACCCTAAAAAGTGAATTTTAGTGAACTTGAAACATGGTCAATTCAAGAAATTTAACATACAGATTTTTTGCAGTTCCCCCAAGCAGACCCTGCATTAAAACGTCTCAAAAAATTTGGGAAGTTTGGCTATTCACCTAAATTAATAGTGAGCTGGAATCTCCCTTTTTAGAGCGATGGGGCAAATTGTAACATCTGAGACCCCTAAGATTTTAACCCTTGATTATACATCACATTTTTGTCAGTGCTCAAATATCTCGTATTCCACAAAAGCCCGTGTGGGCTCCCAGTTGGGCTGGCAGAGCCTCTCTTGAAATAGCTGGACTTGCTTTTGAAGTCAGGATGTTGTGATTTCCAGTTCAGCAAGGAACAATTTTGGCACATGCAACTTCTGTTCTCCTTTCTCTGGAAACCCAGTGTACATGGGTGTCTAGAGCATAGAAAGGGAAGTGGTTCCAAATGCCTTTGTTTTGAGAGACATCATTTGGTGGTGGGCAATTTCACCAGTGAAGATGGATCTTTATTAGTCTCACTTCTGTTGATGTTTTAAGCGCATAAAATGACAGTTGTTCTTTTCCTGTAAGAAAGGTGGCTTCAGGGAAATAAACCAACCCTGAAACAGTGTGTTTCCCTGTACCTACCACTGGAATTCAAGTAGCCTTCACCAATGCATGATGTGTTGGAGATCTAGGCTGTCATGTAACTTCATGTCTTTTGATTTCAGGAAATGTGACTGTTGTATACTATTGTTCTATGCTATACATTGATTGTTGAGATTTAATCATTTGAAATCACAGCCCAGGCAAACACTGTTAATTGTCAATGCCAGATTTTATAGAGGTCTGGTATGGGAGTCCAGGTAGTCAGGACACACTTAAATGAAGGATCCATCTTCCCTTTGATTTTGAATGATACTTTCTTCATCTTAGGTTCAAGTCAGGCCTTATATGTGCTAATATTGTAAGTGTATTTTCTTTTTTTTAATCTTTGGTGGTCAACAGAATTGGTCTTTTCCTCATAATTCTATCTGTATCACCATTAAATACCTTCTACCAAGCCTACTTATTTTTCTGGTCTCTGTCAGAGTGAGTAAAGAGTCAGTAAATTTTCTCTTGTACCTTGAGTTTCTGAAACCCCATCAAGTCTTGTGATCAGACAGCTCCTTTTAATAAGCAGAGACCTCCCTTTTCCTTGCCTTAGTCTTTTCATCCAACTTCTGCCCATATCCTTGATGAAAATTGAAGAGATCCATCTATGCATTAGAAATATATTTAATAACTCAAAAGAGCTGTCTTAGTCATAACCTAGCTATAACTGGTGTAGCGTGAGTGCTTGGTGCATTTCAGCAATGAGGTGTGCATTAAATGTTCTGTAATTATAAATTGGGTTTGTTATGCAAAAGGATCTAAGGCAGATTGCTTTCACCATCCAGCTTTTTCAGTGGTGGCTAAACAACAAATGCCCTGCAGTATGCCTGGATGGGTGTTTCTATGTTTTAATGCAGTAATTTAAAAAGTGGTTGTTAAATCTGTGTTCCTACAGTTACATTTTGAGATACCTGTAACTTTTAATCTAATTACATACCTCTTACTCACCAACCATTTACTGCATTGCTTGAATCCATAATGCTCCTCTGCAATACCAAATTCGTTAGTAGCCTGCTTAATTAAATGGTGTCTCACTCCAGTCTGATTTGCTTTTGGAAACCTTCTTGCTACTTCTGCGAAGAATTTTCAACTTTAGAGCAGTGAGCTGTAATAACCAGGTAGACATTCCTTATCTGAATGAATTCCTAGCTTTTAACACAGGGTAGAAGGGGACACCTGACCTTTGCACACATCCTAGTTAGTAAACAGTCAACTGCTAAATTTTTGAGTTTTGTATATCTTTAACTCTTCCAAGTTAAGCTGCACAGCAGAAACAGGAACACTTGGCATTTGATCAACCATCTCCACCTCCTTTGGCATACGCTTGTTATAGACTAACAATATTCAGATATCACATGAGGACCACTTCAGCATCTTGCAAGTCCCTGTGAGTCTCTCCTTTGACTCTACACAAGGCTGATATCCTCATCTGCTGTAGGTCATAATCACCCTTGCTGAACACAATACAAATAAACATTCATGTATTAATAATTAAGATACTGCTTTAATTTGTGATAAGAAAGGGGTTTTTTTCAGTCATAAGGTGCCTTCAGTCTTTGAAATGTCAGAATGAAAGTGAGCTGTTATTGGGTGACTGGTGATTTAGGTAGAAACTTTACTTTCCTCTTACTGTATTCCCAAATGTTTATAATTTGTTAACAAATTACATTAAAGTTCCCTATTCAAGAACCATTCTGTTTTCAAATATGATTAGATTAGCATCACTGATAGCTATTAGGTCACTGGATTATTTTTAATTGAAAGTTAATGTTAGTGAATTTGCCTAAAGCTGACCAGTCAGTGTATGGAAAGAGAAGGAATGTGAGAATATATTCTTGGTCTTAATCTTCCTTTTCTGTTCTGGCTTTTTTAAGTGTGTTTGGATTAGACTATTAGAAATAAGAAACCTAGTCTTGCTTTTTTATGCAAAGTTGTCACTTAGCCTATGAAAAAGTTTGGTTTAAAAAAAAGAGAGTTGAAAATTGGTTTTCTGTGAAAAGTCCAGTAATGTTTAACTTAAATGAAATTTCTAGAATCAACCTAGAAGCTGTTGAATTAATGGAAACAACTACCTACCATTGCAGATATCTCGAAGGCCTTAATTTTAACAGAAATTGGTCCAAAACGTGACCCTGCAACTTTGAAGTTGTTCCTTGGTAACATTGAGAGGTTGCTCATGGCCCAAGCACATGGGTAAGATATTTTATAGTATATGTCTTACATTTGTGACCGCAGGTCATTTAAAAAAACACAACCAGTATGTTGCACATTTTGTGATCTCAACACATAGGTTGAAATCAAAGGCATTTTCTGCTTCATGTTACCATGTCCCCTCTTGTGAGGTTTAGGGTTCGTGTCATTGGGAGTTCGACCCTGGCTCTGTGCCATTTGGCATCCGGCGCTGCAGATGCCTATTACCAGTTTGGGTTACACTGCTGGGACTTGGCAGCGGCGACTGTCATTATTAGAGAGGCGGGTGGCACTGTGATAGACACTTCAGGTGAGTAAAATACCCTTGTTTTCATTGAGGTTTGGGGGAACTGAGTGGCTATTTCAGGGCAACTTGTGTTACCTCAGTACAGTCTCCTGGGGCTCTTTCTCATCTCTAGCAATATTCTGTAGAAATGTCTGTATCCTCCACTAGACTCTGGTTATTCACAACACACTGATGTAATTCCAGCCTGGGGTTTCATCACTTCAGAGGACTTCTGAGTCAAACTGTATTTCCAATAAAGATATTACTTTGAGTAATATCTTTAAAGCATCAGATTTACGGTAAAGAACTAGGAGATTGGTAGATATGCTCAGATTCCAAACAGATATTGGCTGAGACAGCCTCCCAGGAAAGGAGGACTCTCAGGTACATGTCTGAATATGTATGTCTAGTAACTACGTAGAGGGAGTAAAGGGCAGCACAGTCTCTGGATTATTATTTTATTTGTTGATATGGTACACATCTCAGAGTAACAGTTTACTGCCAACCAATGTGTGGATACTTTGGAAAGATATGGTGAATTACAAAAAGTATGCTGATTGAACTAATTTCTGTTCTATCTCTTCCTGTTGCTAGGAGAAGGGAATACTGCATTTACTGTAGGAGTCTGAAGGAATCTAGACATTCACTGCTTCTGTTGCATACTTTGGCACTGTACCTAGAATTTTCTTAGATACCTTTTTGCAGGGGATTTCCAGATAGCAGTAGCTGAATTAAGTTGTGCTTCCCACCCTGAAAAGAGCTACATATTTTTCATTTTTCAGTGATTATTTTCATTATGTTTCAGCATTTCTGAACGTATCTAATTACAGCATGGTTTCTATTTAAGAATATATTGCCTTTATACATTACGTAAGAGAGTTCTCATTAATCCTCTTGTCCTTAGGGGGACCTCTGGATCTTATGTCCTGCCGAGTGGTTGCTGCGGGGACCAGAGAGATGGCTATGTTCATAGCTCAGGAAATACAAACTATTCACTACAGACGGGATGATGAAAATTAAACCCTTACAATACAGAGTCTGCCCTCCTGAACTATGTAACTTTTGCAAGATGAGTGGTTTAAAGGGTATGTGATTTCAGCAGGATGCTTTCTGTCGAGATTTTCTGTGTCAAATATTTTTATAAATTTATTACAATGTGGGAAGGCATAGGGAGATTTTTAAACCTCTAAAAACTGTGTTTCCTTTTTAATATGTTCCTCTTTCCGCAGTATCTTTTTTATAAGATAGCATATTTTACTTGTAGTAAACTAGTCTCAGAAATAAGTCATAATTTCATATCTGTGGGGCTGATATTTAGTCTTTTGTAACATGCAGCTAAAAATTGAACTTTATTTTTACAGATGCAGATCTCAGGTAAATGAGCTTTAGGACTGTAGTAAGGACAAGTAGTTAAGATGTGTGCCTATAATACTCGTGTTCTATGATACTTAAGAATGCAATGAAAATGACATTATAGTTTCCTCACTATGTCATAGCTATATATCCATATAAATATACGTACATGCGTGTATGTGTGTGTATGTATGCACATACACACATATGCATGTATACACACACCCCCCCCATGTGTGTGTGCATATATATATATATATATATGGGTATCCTGGGTGTTTACGGCAAGTTAGAGAATGCAGAGAAGAAAGCTAATATTGGGAGTTATTTTCAGGTAAAGAGTATAGGTTACTTACGTGATTTTGGTGGGGGTTATGCAAATGGCAAATAATGTAGTTGGTCATGGAAAATTATAATGATTTTACAAACTGGCCATCTAGTTCTTGTTTCCCTTTATCCCTCTGCATGGGGATAAATCACACAGTCCTATAGGCCTCTGTAAGGTGTTCAAACCTACAAACACTTACTACCATAGAGTAATTATAGTTAAAACCAAGAATATTAAATTCTACTGAGGTATTCACAGTATTAACTATGACACACAGTAGGAGGCCAGCAGAGCAGAGCACAGTGTAAAGGAGCTGTTGATTTTAGAGAAACAGAACAGCAGGATTTGACCCCTCACAGGCAAATTATTAAACATATGCACATAAGATACACTCACACAGAGTTGTAATCACACATTTTGATCAGAGAAACCTGTAAACTCAGCTACATACATAGTTGTTCTCTAGCCTTGTATGTAGCATTGGTTTTCATTCCACCAAGGTGATCATTCTATTTAGATTATTTTTTAAATCATGAGCACAGGGAGAATAGAAGTGTGTCCAGCAAAGTAGCTGAGATCAAATCCCTTCTATTTTTTCTTTAAAAATTGAATTAAAATATCTTTTTTACAAAAGTGCATAGCAAGTAATGAGCCAAAAAGCAAGTTGGTTCAAAATTTTTAACTTTCTTTATACACTGCATGTGTAGACTTTGTAAACATGTTTAGATATCTGCTTAGAACATACAAACTAAGCAGTATTTTTTAAAAATAATGTGTTTCTTGCATTGAAAAATGTTTTTCACTGAATATAACATAAAATTGTGTGATATCTTGATGCTTTGTTTCACAAGAAATACAAAGTACTGACTGTGTGAAGAATGTCTAAATCCAGCTAAGCATTTAAGAACTGATGCTTCTTACTGGAAAACCGATGCTGTCCGTCACAGTGATCAAGTTTTGTCACTGTTCCCTTTTACCACACCACTTCCCTCATCTCTTTGTATCCCCCTATTCTGAAATAAGAGATTGTAAGCCCTCTAGGGCAGGGACTGTAGTACTTTGGCTCTGGGTTTGCACAGTGCTAATAGGATGTGATTCTGGTCCACAACTAGGCACTAAGGTGCTATAATACAAATAATAAATACTAATAGGCTCACTTGTCTCTTATTCACCCTTTCCCCCCCTCCCCCCCCCACACACTTTCTAAGCCCAGCAGAGATTCCCATGGTGGTACTGCTCTGATCCCAGGTAGCTTAGCCTTGGCAGCTGTGGGAGCAGCCGGGGCCTTATTCGGACTTCTGCCATGACTGTAAGCCCCATAAGGAAGCTTATGCTGGCCAGGGATCAAGTGTAGTAGAAGCTCAGCCCCATTTCATTTACTCTCCCTCTTAACCCTGTTCCCCTCATTGCTCTGGGACTGGAGCTTTTGCGACAAGCTGCTGTGCATGGCTCTAGCGAGGTTTCCCAGCAGCTAAGCCTGCTCATACAAAGAAAGTCTCTGACCCAGTTAGGGCTGGTGTGCACTGGCATCCCGGAGCTTGTCAAAGCAGGGAAATCTATGCATCGACTTCAGTGGCACACACCAGCAATTTGCGAAGCCAGGCGCCAAGCATGGTGGGAAGGGATAGGTGCAGAAATCCATTCACAAGTTCTCATTTGTGTCCAGGATGCAGCCTGGGTTTATTATTTGGGCTGCAGTTCAAGTATGTTAAAGCAGCAGTGTGTGTGTGTGAAGCAGCAGTCCTGTCTCCCCCACCTCCTCTGCATCCCATGTGCCAGTACAAACATTTCTGAACTCTTCCAGGGGACCAGATGAGTGAAGTGATCTGCCTGTAAAGTACCTCAGTAAACAAAAAAGGGATTATTTTACAGACAGATCGTTTTCCCAACCCAATTCAGTCCCTGGCCACCATGAGCAGCTGACTTCAGGCACCAAAGTGGCAGGCAGGATAGCTCTGTTCACAGATGGTGCCACATTACACCAGTTCCAAGTTTTCAAAGTGCAGCATTAAAACTATTTGACTACATACATTGACTGAAATAAACTGTACCAGAATTTGTCCTCCCTGTGTTTTTCCTTGCTAGCCAGATGAAATTCCACTCAGCATGTGTGTCCAGCAGCTCTCTGTGTGAGTGCAAGCATTCATAACACAGTGCAGCACATCAGCCAGAAATGTGAATCCCCCCCAAATGCTTAAACATATGGCCTCTTTTCCCTACCAGCTGTTGTAAAATGCTGTGTTTTCCACTACATACATGATGGAGTACATAAGTGCATCTGCAATTAGGCATCCATGACAGATGAAGATTTTCTGCATGAACACTGATACAAAGGCGCCTGTGCTCTGAAAAGCAAGTGCTTCCTCTGTAAGCAAACGGTGCTCAGCTTCCCAGAGCTATCCCAGTTCTTTTCTACATCCCTCACTGGCTCACTGGTGGAGAACATTTTATACCTCCAGGCTTGCTGGCCTGGTCTCAAATAGTGCTTTCTGGTAGAACAAGGAGCGGAAATAGCTGTAAACTCCAGGACGATGATCAGTGGCTGATTCCTTTGCAGTATTTCTTGTTGAGCTTGTCAGATTTTACAGGACAAGTATTGTCCTGCTAAAAGACTGATATTTTCTCCCTTTGATTACGCTAGCTAATCTCACAGTATTAAAGAGACTTTCATGCATTGGAGCCCTTATGTAGGCGCCCACAGGCAGTATTTTCCACATTTCACCTAGAATTTGGTTCCTGTTGGCCACTCTATCAAACGAACAGACTGAACCTTTTTTCCTAGTAACTTCCTAGAGCTACCAAGGCTGTTTAAACTATTTTTTCCCTTTATGCCTGTAGGGAAACTGTATACAAAAATATGCTCTCTTTCAGTACTATATGTCCAAGACTGAAAATGTAGACAAGTCAGAATCATAGTTCTTACAGCAGTTTCCATTTTACACTGTGTTAAAGTCCTTCATAAAACATCTCACAAACCCAAAGGAATGTGACAAATTATTCAACAACAGTGGAAAGAGGAATTTCTATTTTCTTTTAATTCGTGCACCAGGCATGACAATAGCACTATAGGATGCTGCATTTCATATGCATGCTGTGTTCAAGCAGCAAAAGAACTACTTTTATTCAAAAGAGAAGTAACTGGATTTCCACAGGTTTTGCTCCTGAGGTTTTAATTTTAAAATGCATTACAATGGCAGGTTTGTACTTCTGTACATTATATTTATACAGGGAATTTAACAGCAAAATGGACGGGAGGTCAAAGTGTGCCCTTTCTCATCTCAGAATAAGGTATGTATTTCACAACACAGAGGAGTAGAATTCGGTATCTCAGCATGCTAAATGATACTATTTTAGTTACAAAATATCACATGCTCTTTCCCTTACATACTGCTATGAAATCCATGCGTAGAAACAATGTACTCCAGTGCAGCCAGGTGACAAAAGAGACAGACCCACCTCATACAGGTGGTATGAGAATTAATTAATGTTCAGGAGGTTCTTCAACTGCAGCCACTTTTCTACCGTTACTGAAACCCATTCAATCATGCTGAGTGCATACCCTAATATATACCATTTATACATTCATTCTCTGCAACCTTTTATGCACACTACCACTGCATTCTCCATTAATATCACAAGCTAATACACTAGGCTTTCTTCAGTTAGCTATCGACTTTCAATATTACTAAGAGCTGTTACACAGACACATTTCACACAGAAAGATTATGTTGGGTATTAAAGAGGTCAGCAGGGAAAGGATAAACTTTATCACATTAAGCTGGAAACCTCTTTAAGTGTGAAAGGTCTGCGTCTTTTAACAGTGCTTTTCTTTTAGCCATAAATATGCAATGGTGGTATACAAATATAAGGCTATTGGAGAAAGTAGAACTATATATCAGAATGCAGTGTTGCTGAATCAGTGATGCAGCAGTCCTTCAAAATACTATGATATTAACGGTCACTTTAAGACTATGAATTGGATATTCATGGTGGAAATACTGGTTTATTCTGTTTTCAAATGAATTCAGGCATTATTAGCCAGGCTGTCAGACAACACAGAACTAAAATCAATTCCATCACTTTTGTTTATCCATTGCAATAAGCATTCTCATTGTTCTGAGAAATACAGATATTCTCTTTTTCCAAGCATTGTTTAATGTTGGCCTTGTTGAGCAATATCACCAAGTGATGCTGGTGAGCCCAGCTGAAGAAAATCGGAGGCAAAGCATCTACTGGCACAAGAGGACACAGCCCTGGTGATGTTGTGAAGCTCAGGGCATGGTGAGCATCACTGTAACTCAGCAAAACTATCAGTTGTGTATGGATTGAAATAACACCAGCCTTCTGTGATGCAAACACATCCATCAGGGGACAGGCAGTTAGGTTTTCTGGAGACACTGGGTGATTCTAAAGTGTTAGTTCAGGTGCTCAGCATACCTCAGGATCAGTCATGCTTAAAATTTCAGACAACAAATATTTTAATGATTCATTTACTGTAAAATATAGTCATTATTATATGTATAGGTAGAAACTTAGAAGTTTAATGCTGGTTTTCTCCTGCACCTTGCATCTGATAGAATCATTTACTATTTGTAAAAGGGATGAGAAATGCTGCAATAATATAATATTAGTATTTTGCTTTCACTTTTCAAATATAGGAATAAATATACAAAGTACAAGGGCTCAGGAGATTTCAATACTGCATTTCCATAGTTCTGGAGAAAATCCATGTATAGTGGAAATTTCTTCACACGCACTGTATCGCTGCACTATTTCATCTAGACATAAAACAGCAGTGAGAGGAGGAATTAATCTTACAGATGTAACCTGACTTCAAAGGAGATTAAGGCCAGTTATTTACACAAGCATATCCCCCACTGACTTGCTAGTCTGTAGTAAATTTGAACCTAAATGTGCATCTGGAAACAAACAACAAGATATGAAAGTCATTATAATTCATAAAAACCTAATAATTCAGATAGACTTTTCTTATCCATGATTTTGTGTAAAACATCCTTCTTCTGTAATTGTTATATTGGAAGCTACGAATAATTACTTTTAAATGTTTCACAAAGTCAAGGCAAAGATGGATTATATACCTGATAATCTACTTTGGATCAAGAAATCAAAAGACCTTACTAGTTTCTCATGTAAGCATGTGCAATTTCAGTGAATGCTCTCCATCATACAGAGATTTCATCATGAAAACATATTTAAAAATGCAGAAATGTCCATGTTGCATTCTTGTGCTTCTCTTTTACAATGTTACCCTTTGTCCTTTAGAAACTAGCACTGGTTTTGTACTGTACTGTATACAAGTTTAGTTTTATAGAGTTTCTTATTGTTTTGTAATGAATACTAGAAATCAATGACCACAGAAGTCAACAAACCAGTGTGCAAATTAGAAAAATTCTCAAGTGTGGTGAAGTTGTCATTTTTAGGTACAAGCATATATTATCAATATAACAATACAAGAAAGAAAGGAAGTCTGCATTGTTTTATCTGTAAATAATGTATTGTAGGCACCTCTCAGTTTCAGTAAGTTCTTGTAAGTGCATGAGCTTTATTTAATCAAGCCATTTCTGTCCTCAGTTCTCTAATTCCTGAAGAAGAGTCTGAGAAGTAGTAAACCCATTCAGGAGGCAGTATAGTCAAACTTTACATGCAAAAAGGATACTCAGATTAAATAAATACAAAGTGATTCATGGTAGCCACAGAAGAACAGAATTTCATTAAAACCTGTAAAATCTGCATAGTTCATTCCTTCTTCTCCCCACTGACAGAAGTGCAAAATCCAGAGTTTCATCAGTTACAGCTCATTTGAATTCCACTTCCCACTTACTTCTCCTGCAAATCTGACAGTTTATCCTAATAGCCAGCCCAACAAATTCACTGTCAAGGCCCTGAGGGCATTCCCCTGCCCCAGGATCTTAACTGGCCACATCCAAGACAAGCTGATAAGATCTGCTTTGAAGAAAGACCTCGAAAAAAACACAGTGAGGGTTCTTCCCATGGGAGCTGCTTTAAAGCTGAAGCTCTCCCTTTTCAACCAGATAAATACAAGTCCATGGAACCTGGTGGAGTGCATGGGAACTACCTTATATTTTTGTGATGCCACTTTTGATTGTCTTCGCAATGTTGTGATGTGAGAAGGTTCCTGAGCATTGGAAGAAGGCAAATGTGACTTCTGTCTTCAAGGAAGGCAAGGAGGGTCCCGGGAACAAACAGCCAGTCAGCCTTACCTCAGGCTGGGAAGGTGATGGAACAAATAATCTTGAAACCATTTGATGATAACATTAATGACAAGGAGGTGCCTGGGAATAGTCAGCATGGATTTATGAAAGGCAAATCATGTCTAACTGACTTGATAGCCTTCTCTGGTGTGATGGCTGGCTTGATGATAAGGAGAGCAGTTGATGTTTATCTTGACTTCCATTAGGCTTTCAATACTGTCTCCCTTAATGTTTCCTGTAACATTCTTGTAAATAAACAAAGATACAGTCAAGGTAAGTGGACAATGAAGTGGGTTGGAAATTGACTGAATAGCTGGGCCCAGGAGATCATGATCAGTGGCACAAAGTCCAGCAGAAACCATTAACTAGCAGAGTATCCAAAAGGTAGATATTGCATCCAATACTGATTAACCTCTTTATTAATGACCTAGATGATAGGACAGAATGCACCCTCAGCAAGTTTGTAGATTACACAAAACTGAGAGGAATGGTTGGTATGCCAGATAGTCATGTCGCCATTTAGAAGGACCTTGACAGGTTGGAGAAGTGGACAAGCAGGAACCTTATGAAGTTGAATGAAGGGAAATGCCAAGTCCTACAGCTGGGAAGGAACAGCTACATGCACCAGTACTATACACTTCAGGAGCTGACTGGCTGGAAAGCAGCTTTGCAAAAAAAGAGCTGAGGGTCTTGGTGAACAACAAATTGACCATGAGCCAGCCACATGTCCTTGTCATAAAGAAGCTTTACAATGCCCTGAGCAGCACTGGCAGAAGTGTTCCAGCAGGTTGAAGAAAATGGTCCTTCCCCTCTGCTCAGCTCTAGTGAGGCCACACCTGGAGTGATGTGTCCAGTTCTGGGCTCCCCCACACACGAGACAAATGGCTATACTAGAGCAAATCCAGCAAAAGGCCACTAAGATGATTAAGGGCTTGGAGCATCTGATATAGAAGGAGAGGCTGAGAGAGCTGGGATTGCTTAGCCTTGAGCAGAGAAGGCTCAGGAGGATCTTATCAAAGTACATAAATACTATGCAAGAGGGAGTAAAGAAGACGGAGCCAGGTTTTATCAGTGGTGTCCAGTGACAGCACAAGCACCAGTGGGCAAAAACTTAATCAGAAGAATTTTGTTTCAATATAAGAAAAAGTTTCTTTGGTTTTTATTTGAAGGGTGACTGAGCACTGGCACAGATTTCCCTGAGAGGCTATGGAATCTTCATCATTGGAAATACTCAAAATCCTACTGGACATGGCCCTGAGCAATCTATTTTGAGCAGGTGCTTGGACTTAGCAATCCCCAGGACTGCCTTCCAACCTCAGCAATTCTGTGATTCTGCAATCCCTCCTCAGTGGCTTTTGCAGGACCCTTCGGCAACATGTTTTCCAAGACACAAAGGAAAAAGAAGCACCACCAGCATATAGATGTTAGCAGTAAACAACTGTCCCCTGGGATGCCTGGAGATCTAATCCATATTGTTCTAAAACTTAAAAAGCAAATTGAACAACATGTGCTAGGTGGCATCAGTCTGTAACCAACCAACTGGTCTCCTTTGCAATGCAGTGTGTTGGTAATGCAGTGAGCAGTAGCTCTCCGCCATTGCAAGGCTGTATCGAAAAGCGAGGTATGCAGGGAACCTCAGGGACCCGATATACTTTTTTGCTCTTTTAAAGTTTTACATTAGGTTTACTTTAGGTAAACCAATACCTTAAGTGAAGCAGAATACTAAAACCAAGCAAAAATCTTCCCTCCCCAAATAAACTGAAAATAAAGTTCTAATGATGAAGAGATAATTCACTGCCAAGCAGAATGTCACAGAACAGGACCAGTATGACTGGAAGACATGTCAAAACTGAATTTCAGGAAAGGACATAATTTCTTTCTAAGTCTCATGAAAAACAGCAAAACATCTTCAGCACAAGTGCTGTAAGTACATTTAATTCAGCCTATATGCTGAACTACAGAAATGGCCAGGAATATTTATCTGTGGCTAACATATTGCTCCTTTTTTTGCCACCTCTTTATACACTGTACTCTCTCTACAGCCCAGTCACCCAGTATAAGCCAGATTTCTTTCTCAAAAGCCAACTCAAATTCACTATTCTCATATCTTCATAAGGGCTCTTAAATATACTTTTGCACAGGATCCTCTCACCTGCTTATGACAGGCAACTGCTGACCACCACTAAAATAAGAAAGGAGATAACTGAAATACTGCAAAAGTACATTCCTCTTGTTATCTAGTACATGTTATCTTGTTTATCTAATTAAATTGTAATTTCCTTTGGATAAGACACATGTGCAGTTTCAGTTTCCAAAGAAAACTGAAAAATGCCAAACTGAGAAACAACAGTCAGGTACACAGCTGAGGATGCAGGGGATCCCTGAGTTGTCCTTTACCTTCGATAGCAAAAGCTTCCTGTGCTAGGTCATAAATGTCATTTTGGTAGCTACACAAACAACTTCAAACAAGCTTATACTGATATATATTCATGAAGCCATTGCTGCAGGTGGATTACTTCAGATACCACCTTATCTGCAGCCCTGCTAGAGAGACACTGCAGCAACCCTTACTCTGATACAATGAGGCACTGAAGAGCCAATCCTGCTGCCATTGAAAGAAACTGAAAAATTCCCATTTACCACAGTAAAATAGGTAAGACGCTCTTTTCAGTGCTTCTACTAATACTATTGTCACTCAGTGATCTCAAACCTCAAAAATGTCCTTTATATAAGAATAAGGGATTTTGAAAAGAAAACAAAACCCCAAACCCTCCAACAGAAATAAAATGCTTGATGCAATACCTGAAAATCTGGTCGAAGACCTACTAGAACCAACATGGCTACTCTTCAAATGGTATACATGTCCTCTCGCAGCATCATATCAGCATTGCCACTTTTCCCTCCAAGCAAAGCATTTTCATTTACTTCTCTTTCCTCTGACAAATATCTTTCCTACTGACATATCATAGGCCTGTGTTATATTCCTATTGGCTTATGAAATAAAATAGATTGTTTGAAACAGTTCCAGTTCTGTGCATACATCAAGAACAGAGCTTGCTCTTAACACAGAGCCACCTGCTGACAGCCAGCTGTATTCATTTTAAATCCTTAAAACCTGAACTGGTTGGTATCGCATAGAATCATAGAATCATTTGGGTTGGAAGGTCATCTAGTCCAACCCCACACACACACACATACATGCTGATAATTAGAAAATAAAGGATAGAAATTATGTAAGCCAATCTCAACTAGCAGAAACCTTTTACTTCTACTCAGTTGAATTTGGACTGCTGTCTCTATTTCCTAGAAAACAGGAGTTCTTGGCTGCTTTTTTGTCTGGCTTTTTACTCAGAGCAGCCCTGTGGAGAAGGATGTAGGGGTGGTGGTCGATGAGAAAATGACATGAGCCGGCTTCAGTGTGTGCTCGCAGCCCAGAAAGCCATCTGTATCCTGGGCTGCATCAAAAGGAGCATGACCAGCAGATTGAAGGAGGTGATCCTGCCCCTCTACTCTGCTCTCGTGAGACCTCACCTGCTGTATTGTGTGCAGTTCTGGTGTTCTCAACATAAAAAGGACATGGAGCTGTTGGAACAAGTCCAGAGGAGGGCCACGAGGATGATCAGGGGACTGGAGCATCTCCCATATGAAGACAGGCTGGGAAAGTTGGGACTGTTCAGCCTGGGGAAGAGAAGGCTGCGTGGAGACCTCATAGCAGCCTTCCAGTATCTGAAGGGGGCCTATAGAGATGCTGGGGAGGGACTCTTCATTAGGGACTGTAGTGACAGGACAAGGGGTAATGGGTTCAAACGTAAACAGGGGAGGTTTAGATTGGATAGAAGGATAAGCTCTTTCCTGTTAGGGTGGTGGAGGCACTGGAATGGGCTGCCCAAGGAAGCTGTGAATGCTCCATCCCTGGCAGTGCTCAAAGCCGGATTGGACAGAGCCTTGAGTGACATGGTTTAGTGTGAAGTGTCCCTGCCCATGGATGATCTTAAGGTCCTTTCCAACCTTAACTATTCTATGATTTTACAAGTCTATCTTTATAAAAGGGCTTTGACTGAGAGAAGGTAAAAAGCAAGTCATTAAATGCAAACATAAATATGCATCAACCCTGCTGAATCTTTAACCATTTGTTAATCTCCACAGGTACTACATGTGATATTTGAGACAGATCCCTTTTGGTAGTTAAAATCACTTCTGGATTTATTTTCAGAGGCCAAATTTCTGCTCACTCTGATTCTGTCCTGCAATTAAACAAGCTGCCAGAGCCAGAGGGAAACAGCATGCTGTGACAAACCATATCTCTGACCAGCATTTGGATCAAGAATGCCTGATGGAGCAGCTGCCTCTGAAACACATGTTCAATTTTGAAGCGTTAAACTCTCCTGTTTTCAGACTGATAATTCACTGTGCTCTGCCTCATGCACCTGGGGACACTGGAGATTCCTTCACCTGTGCAGGCTTGAGATGCTAGGATAAAACACCTGCATTCCATCACTTTTTAAAGCAAACAGCCAATGCAAGTGCTGGAGTATTAGGTGGCAAGTACATATGATGGCTTAAGGCCATGCAAAAGCAGAATATTTTCTGCAAATCCTGATGACTATTTATTTCTGCCTAGACCTGTTTGAAGAAATGAAGGGGGTGCATACTTGAGACCCTTAGGTGTCTGTTTCCTTCTCAGGGTTGTACAGAAGCAGTCTAGCAAGGTACAGTGCAGTCATTGATCTAGCAACATTGAGATACCTTTTTGCTTTTGCTGTCCTGAAATGTCTCTGTTGTGACTAGCAGGCTGTTGCTGCCTGGGGATGCACCTGGCTGTGCTGCTATTCTGCACAATCTTGCAGCTCAGGGATTGTGGAGCTTTAACTTGTCCTAATTTGGGTCCTGTTCATACACCAAAATAAACCAAAAAACACTTTCCTAAAGACTGACTCAGCCAGCCTGCCTTGTCAATAGAGGGCAGTCCTACACTGGGCTGGATTTCTGTGACTGAACACATTATTTAAGAAATGATCCATTATAAGGGATCATGGGTCTACATGTATCCACTGTAAAAAGTAAAATGAACATTTTACATTGATAGGGAAGAAACATCACAGAAAGAAATGCACTATACAGAAAGAAACTGAATAAGAATATAGTAGATACATGGAAACAGGGTAAGATGCCAAAGTTACATCTGTGGAAATAATATCACATGCAAACAATCTCTACATGGTTGTCCCAGGAACAGCACCAAGTTTTAGGCTAAAATGACAGATTGGCCCAATAAAATGTGTCTCAAAACAAGTAGGCAGTGCTGGCAGACCTCAGCAGAGACAGTCAACACCTTTGCAAAACACCTGAATCCAAAAGTCTTTGCACATCCCTCTGAGCAGATTCAACCTCCAAGGCCTGCACTGAGACCAAACACAGCTTGCTCATCGACCTCCTACAGGATGCAGCTGAGGAGGCAGCCAGTGCACACGTGTCCACCAGATACCTCATGCCTACACTTTCCCTAAAAACTGAATTTAACTGACATAAAACTCTTAGTGTTATAACAGGCTGACCTTTTACCTTGAATATGCTTACATTAGTATATTGTGCATATAAACATACAGCCTGTTCTCTCCCCCAGTAGTCCCCAGGAGTGACTACATCAGCACTGCTTTCTTCTTTCCTTAAAAACAAACAAAATAACCCCAAACCAACATATTAAAAAATTACAAGTAGGCCAAAGTTTGCCTGAGAAAGTTGTTGAGATGGAGGCCTTGGCTCCCAGCCCATCAAAAATCAGTAGGTCTTTCCATTTACTTAATGGGTTTTGACTGAGCCCTAAATGAAGGGGGCAGGGGAGGGAAATCTGTGTTAATTACCCACTAACAAAGAAGTGTTTTGAAATAATCTGTGCCATCTGTCTTTGTTTTGCTAACCCTGTCTGCTGGGCCTGAACTGAAAATCCATCAGATGAATAGAGAACTACTTAATGAAAGAGTGATCCCTTTACATTTCTCACCTTCAACAAGAACTACCCTTATTGACCATGTTGGAGATTTTTTTGCGTAACTACAACAAGCCATCAGAAAATTGTGAAGCTACAACTGTTACATATGTATGTATATGTGCCATGCAAGTTATAAAAAGAAGTAGATTTCTTCAGTCCCAATGAGCTCCTATAAGATTTCTAATGTAGTAAGTGGGGCCAATAACATTATCTGGCTTTGAGGGTAGAAAGGCATTTAAGTCTCTTTTAATAAAAGATTGATAACATTTCATGTGATTGCTCAACTCTCTCCAGCTATATGGACATGGAGCTGATTATAGGAATCTAATGCCATTTCATGCAGTGTTATATATGTACATGTTTACTTGGCAAATTAAAAAAAAGAGAAGAAAAGCTATGGTGGACCAGATTATTGGATTCATCCTAACACAACCCTCTTTTTAGAGTAACCACATAAAAGGAAGAGTACAGAAGCTTAGCAACAATCTGATAAATGAGTATTCAGTCAGAGTTGCAGAGGAAAGGAGGGGACATAGCTGATCACTTGTTTAAGGGATGTGAAGTCTATTCCTATGGGAAGAAGTGTCAGACACAACACAGTGTGAGTGTGTTTTCCTGAGACCATCACAATTCATGATCAACATAAGATGATCTGTAATAAATAGATTCTGGGGAATTTCTCTGGGTCTAGTCACACAAAAAATAAGCGCACTCATACAATAGAGGCCTACAGAATGTTTTGGGCTACCTTCCCAAAGCATCCAGAAGGTTTTACTGACTCCAGCTCCAAAGTCACTTCCTAATTTCAAATCTGTGAAAGACCCCAGCAGGAGTTGCAATTTTATCAGCATACTGTATTTTACAGACAAAATGAAGTTTTGGTATAGCTTTACAGGAGTTCAGTGGCATTTCAGAAGAGATTGTTTTGTATGACATGCATGTCTAAAGGTCACAGAACAATGATAAAATATCAAACCTTGGTGACTTAGGTCAGGCTCTTAGGCTCCGAAGTTACTCTGCAATAAGGTGTCACAGAAGTAATCATTCTCAGTCATTCACCACAGGAACATGGGTGAATATGACAATGGATATTCCAGCTCTGGGTGTGTTTAAGAGCTCTCCTATCAGGTCCACAGTGGTAGCAGTGTGCTCCTAGTATCTGTTAGAAAGAGAACAGATCAAATGTGACCATGAGATAAGGCAGGCAGCCCCATATCTTCTTTAACACGTTCCACTTCATTGGAGAAACTAAGCAAGACTAGGCCAGGTGCTGCTTGAATGTTAGATCACTAGGAAAACATGCCTGGTTGGAGCAAAATGGTAAACAGCATGATTTATTAAGAATCATCCAGACTTATCAGTGCTCATCTGCTCTAGCTGCACTATCAGTGAAAGGGTGAAGTAGCTTCATGCTCTGAAGTGTTTTGACCCACACTAATTTTCTTTGTCAGGCATATTACTCAATGGTCAGAGTCAAAACCAGGGAAGCCAAAGCTGAGGGGGCAGGAGACAGCTCCAAGGGCTGGGGCCAGTGGGGGAGGCACAAGGAGAAATCTGAGGTCGTGAGGGGGCGAGGACAAGGACTTCGGAGCCGGGGGGGTGGGGTGGGTGGGGGTGTGGTGGTGCAAGTGAGCAGTGGTAGAAAGAGAAGGGTGAATGGTGCAGCACAGTCGTTTACATCTGGGAAATATTAACCTTAGGGCACAAACCCATTCCCCTCCTGCAACCTGACTCACCTAAACGCAGTCCTGAGAGAAACCGGTAGGTGTCGGGTGCACCACAGACCAACCCAATGGCTAACAACTACTTCTATTCCTAAGGGATTATAAAAGACAGCTACACACATTTGAAAATAGTCCCAGTGAAAAAAAAAAAAAAAAAAAAAAACCAAAAAAAACCTTTTGGGGGCTGAAAAAAGCACGGGGAAGTATNCGGGTGCACCACAGACCAACCCAATGGCTAACAACTACTTCTATTCCTAAGGGATTATAAAAGACAGCTACACACATTTGAAAATAGTCCCAGTGAAAAAAAAAAAAAAAAAAACAAACCAAAAAACACCTTTTGGAGTCTGAAAGATGACCGTGGATATTTTAGAGGCATGGCTACAGAGGCAGGCCAGCTCTGGCTAGAAGGTATTTATCTCCTAAGTCAGGCATGGACTTCAATCTAGATCTGACAGTCATTTGACTTTGAGAGCTCCTGCAGCTTACCAAGAGCCTTTTTATTCAAGGAGTGAAAGTACTACCTGAGCAGAATCTAAAAGTAGTAAGTCATAGGAACGTTTTTCTCTGCCTGTTTCAATCTGTGGTCCCTAAAAATTACCTAGTGGAAACTTCCATATAGATTACTGTGTAGCATCTATGAATCTAGCTCCTGTTTGTGCATCCTTTAAAAATTACTGATCAAGCTCAGAGGTCAACACATCACAGGCCGAAACACACTGATTCAAATGACCTCAGGAAGCTCACCCACTAAGCTGTCTGACTGTTACTGCTTAGTCTTTATGTTTTGGATCAACCCAAAATACAATAACGGTTCATTCTAACTAAACTTTGAAAGCATGCCTTATAAGACATAAACTAGAGATACTCCTTATCCAAGAAGGTTTTTTTAAATCTACTTTTTAACTAATTAGTACAGCTACCAAAGAAGCATGAAATCACAGTTCAGTCTGGGAGTCAGGAGTTCTGCAGTGCTGCTTGAAGTCTGAAGCTCTTTAAGATCTGCTATAAGAATCATAACATTACTTTGCAGCTATGGGACACTTCCACACTTGATAGAATCATAGAATCATGGAATAGTTTTGGTTGGAAGTGACCTTAAAGATCATCTGTTTCCAATCCCCTTGCCATGGGCAGGAACACTTCTACTAGATCAGGTTGCTCACTGCCAGGAATGGGGCAGCCAGAAGATAGGAGATGACAGCCTCAAGGGGATAATAGCCTCTTATTTTGTGGAGAGATGCTTAATGAAATAAAATTTAAATGCTTGTAAAATAAAGAGTCATATTTATTTCTGAATAATATTTTCTTCCTAGAGGGAGTATCACTAAACAATAATAAAGTGTAAAGATGCTAGAAACAAACAAATGAACAAAGCAGTAACTTAGTTTTATTTGGAGTTTATAAGCTTTTTGAAGTTGCAACTTTTGAAACGTCAAGATTTCAGATTATCCTTGGCATGATCAGAATAAATAAATATTAATTTTCCAGTACATTGGTTTCAATAATGAATCTCATTTCTGTTTATCATTGCTGCTGTCACAATGCAGCTCTCCGTAAGTCAGCTTTCAGCTAAATACTGCCCAGAAATATGAAATGTTTTCATATTTGAATTATGAAAAATTCATTCACATGTACAGTATTGCAAAGGCGGTAAATGAGGGCAAAGCCTGGCCTTCTGATTTTAATACCCAACTCTAAAATGTCTAAATTTGAATTCATGTTTGAAGAATTTCACACCACTAAACTACCTCTGGCAGGTTATTTTTTCCCCATGTATACAGCATGTGCCCATCCATTAACACGTTCTTTTTAAAATTATTGAAAACCAAAAAAGAATAAAATAAAACAAAAAGCTCACCCACAAAAACTCAAAATAAACAACATTTTTCTGGGCCAGATGGTTCACTGCAGCAAAGTATTAGTCTATTGTTCAAACAGGATTTCAGCATCGAAGTCTTTGCTGGCCACAGAACCATTTCCAGCCAATTACAGAGGATTTTAATTGGTAATCCAAAAAATGTTCTCAGCTTCTGCATATCCTTGCAGAGCAGCGAGATCACCTTTAGGAGGAGCCTTATCCCCTCCTGTACACCTAATAAAAACCCTCGGTGGCTCCTTCAGAGCTGTTAGGCATTATAAAATGCAATTTCATTTACAAAAATTCTGAAAAAAAAATAAAAAATGATAAAAAGCATACTCATTTTTCACTCCACAGCCTCATCTCAAAATAACCAGCTTTATCTAAGCCTTCTGTGACAGATGCTTGTCTAATTTGCTCTTCAAAACTTTCAGTGATAGTGTAGTAATAACCAAACCTTTAACATGAACAGCCTGGCAGAAATCAAGCAGAACCAGAGGCAGTGGAGATAGAAATCTGCTGAATAGTAAAAGCAGTTCAGAAGCAATTATCATTTTGAGGACACAGTGAAGAATAGAAAATTGGATCTTTATGAAAGGGTAAGAAATAATTCATTTTAGATAGGGGTGGTCACAAGAGTGGTTCTAAGAGAAATCAGGATCAGACTTAGCCAAAACCAGGAAAGGGCCGAAAGGCTGAATAGAAGATTAACTTTTGCAAATCTAAGCCAACTCTTGTAACCTGCTACTTTTATTGCTAATGCTGCTGTAAATACATCTGGTCACTTCTTGCACTCCCCTCTTAGATCAAGGGAGGCAAGGTACAGAAACACTTTATTTTGCTTTAATCTTGCTCATGTAGTTTGTTGAAGCTTTAAGAAAGGGAAGGAATGTCCAAATTGATATTTAGTGTCCTGGTTTGTCTTTCATGACATTTGAACACTGGCCCAAGCAATATCTCTCTCTGTCTAATTTATCATCTTCAGTTGACAACTGATTCCAGCACCAGTAACCTGAGAGTTGAAATGTTTCTTAATGGACAATTTAATTCTCCTTGCCTACAGGTTAAGCTGCTGTAGGCACAATGAAAATTTTATCCCATTCCTTTATTGGAGTTCTCACATATCCACCCAATCTTCCTATTTCCCGAACTACACAGCCCGTGTTTTCCAGATCTCTCATCATTCCCACTTTTGTCTGGGTTTGTTCTGATTGGTCAATTTTTTTCTTGAAGGGTGGTAAAGAAAACCTAGCCTAATACTGCACACTCACTAATGTGAAGCTGCATGCAAAACTACTTCAAGTGCCTTCTCCTTCCTGTTAAATATGCATGTGCAGCCCATCTTTCATAGCTCTATGACCCCTCTGACGAAAGACAAGCAAACTTGTTTAACTCGAACTGCAGTGAACAAGTACCACATGTGAAGTTAGTCACTGTACCTCAGCAAAGAGACAGTAAGATAGCAATTTAGTAAGAGGGATTAATACAATTGGTTAACTCCACCTCTAGTGCTCACTCCTTTCAACATCAGCTGTGTACTTTGTCCCCTCCATGATGACTGTTTTCATGATGACTTAAACAAAATGTTGCTAAGTACTCTGGCCTCCTCACCCCAACCTACAGTTCATTTTCCCTCCCTGTTAGACAGTGGGATGATCCTGCCTCTTACAGCTACTCATTTTATACTGAATGTTGTCTTTTATCTTTTTATAAGATCGCACTCTGCGCTGGCCAGCCAGATGTGTCTCATGCTACTGTTTTATATTCTTCCTCAATAGGTTCTACACACATCTCATCTCTACACTATCTTGCGTAGAGATCAAAGTTCAAAGATATTTCTTAGCTGACTGAGATGCCCAGCTCCTAGGTTACTGATTTTACCCATCTGATGGTTTTACTGCTGCTTGCTCAGAAAAAAGGGAGCATTAGTGGAGCTTGTGAAACTACAGGTAACATCCTCCTCTTCTTAAAGATCAGGACAGACTTCAAGAAGACACGTTTTTCCTGTTACTCTTCAGTCAACAACTGCATTTGTATTAGTTGTGACAACTGCCATGCAAGTTGAAGCACAATGTCACTGAAGCAGTGTGTCCTTGCAACACACACTGTCCCTGCCTTAGAGCCTTGACAGGCCTTACAGAGGGTATGTCCCTTGGGGGGCTGCCTGGCAGTGGCTGCACTGGTTGCATGTCTCTGTAGAGACCTCGGGAAGGGGCATGGGACCAAAGAAAGCTAAGCTTCTGCAAGACCAAAATTTCCACTTCTGCACTTTCCTGTTTGGAAAAATCCTTAAAGTAACTGCAATTTCTATGGTTTCCAAGGGGCACTCTCCCTTCCCTTTCACATGCAGAAGTAGGAAGAAACAAACTGTCTGACAAAATATCTTTTCCTTCATCCCTGTTTTATCCCCTCACAACAGGACAAGCTAGTATATACACAACTTTTTTGACAGCAGAGAAACACTTAGTAAGGGTTCCTTACAAATGAGACACTTTGCATAAATAAGCTCAGCTGTGGCCCGCAATCAACCACAAGCTACAAATCGGACAAAAACAGTCCAGTGCACAGAGAACTGTTTACTGTTCCCCATTTCCTGCTCTCCCTGGTAAATTATCAGTGGCAACCTGCAGGACTGTAACAAAACTAAATGCCATAGAAAACAAGAAAAGAATGGGTTAACATAGGAGAACAGACCCCACACACCTGCAAGCCTTGAGCCTGAGTAGAAAGAGATAAAAGTGAGCTCAGCTGCCTAGGTGGAAGCTTGTTGGTCTAAGCTTGCTCTGAAGAAAGGAGTTATTTACTTTACCAGGTTGGGAAGAAGATTCCTTCCCAGAAAACAATTTGCCCTGGCCCGAAAAGTTGTTTGTTTGTTTATTAATAGCTGATAAGTGCCCCAAAGCTAAGGATTGAAGCCGGGGTCAGCCTGCTTGGTAGAGAATGAAATGCTGTAAGTGAGTAATGAAATGCTGTGAGTGGCTATTCATGCCCTAAAAACGCTAGTGCAGAAAAGTGATTGCTGTGTGTTTTTTGGCAACCAGGTATCTTCCTATTCCTGACCCTGGGGGTGCCCTGAGTGCTGGTGGCAAGGGCCTCCAAAGTCTTCCCCTGACCAGCAGTGACAGGGTTTCCTGGTGTGCGGACTGGCCCTTGGCCAGGCTATTGCCTGAGAGCCAGGGTCTGAGGTCCTGGCCTTGTGTTCCCCATGCAGTAGTGATGAGGCAGCTCTGAGAAACAGAACCTGACTTCAGAGCTAAAAGCTACAGTGAATTTGTGCCCATAGGCATGCATAACAAAAACTACCATTGTACCTGTGCAGTAAACAGAAGTTGCTGCTTCCATGTCTGTAGGAATAACACTAAATACCTCTACTGTATGCATTAATCCCGGCTGTAAGCTTATTCACAGCCTCTAAAATCAGAAGCTGAGACAGCCTAATTACAGCATTAGAGCAAATCAACAGATTAGGGTTGATTTGCTCTAATGATGAGAGGCTTCAGATGAGATCGGCTTTCCCTGGTACTGTATTAGCTGTAACTAGGTAACATCTAGTCTGTAGTTCACACACAGCAAAACCCTCCCTGGTCCTTTTCTGGCTAAATTACGGAGGATGGCTACCTTTAAACCCAGCTGGGGCTCCGCGCCTCCGTGATAAGCTACTTGGGGCGGTCTGTCTGGGCAGCACACCCCCGTTCTGAGCACGGTCGGGAGAGTCCGGACTGTGTGTCGGGTCCGCCCCGCCGCGGGGAGGAGCACCGCCCACAACGCTTAACCTTCGCGGCCCGAGGTGCCCGGAGGCCGGGACCGGTCATGGAGGCAGCGCGGGACTACGTGGGCTTGCTGGTGCGGTGAGTAATGGGCGCCCCGCATAGCCCATATACTCCACACTCCCTGGCCCTGGAGGCCGAGCGCCGCCGGCCTTCCCGCTGGTCCCGATCGGGGGAAGCGCGGGGAGAGCCGAGGCTGGATAATTGTCGGCGTCCGGGAGCGAAGGGCGGTTGCCAGGCACAGTGTGAGGGCTAATCACAGCTCGACGCTGTGTGGGAGGCGAAGCTCCCGCAGCCTTTTGAGCCTCAGATGAAGTTCCGAGGGCAATGCGAGCAGGAGCTTTGCAGCCTTAACCCCTGTCCGAGGTCTAATGGCTGGGACGCGTTCTCCTCTCGGCAATGGGGAAGCTGCCGTCTGGTGTACAAGGAGCTGGTGCGGTGGGCGTGGGGCCTCTTGTACCCGGTGGCAGCATTAACCCCGGTTCCTGGCCCCTGCTTACGTTTCGGGTGTGCTGACCATGTCCGGAAAGGTTTGTCTGTATGCTGCTCACAAACTGATCTACTCCTAGCTGCGGTTGTGGTAGCTCTACCTACAGTTAGTGTCTTAGCAGAGAAACCAAGTCTACAATCTGGTTGAGCCCTAAGTCTCCCGACTGATTTCTGGCTTTTGTTTTTGCTTCACTGTTACTGCATTTGTCATTTGCCTGTGAACTCTAACCTAAAAGTCGAATCATGCCATAGTCCGAAGCCACACGTGTTGTGCAATGTTGACTTTTTTTTCAGAGTGAGGCTGAAGACCATTGCACCACATTCTTAGACAAACATACAAAGCATACTGCAAGCAAAGATAAAGGGGGAAATGTGTGTATAGGGCGCAGGGTAAGCTTTTGATCTCCTGGTTCTCCTAAAAGCAATTAATTCATCTGTCCCACCAGCCTTGACGCTGAATGCTTGGGGCAGTATCTGAGAGACCCTCTCTTGCAGGTTGTAGTTATACAAAAGAAACTGGACAAGATGCCAGAGCTTGAAGATGTTTGCTCTTTCAATTAAAAATACATTTTTGTGTGTTGCACTGACATGGAATCACTCCTTTAGGGAAGAGCGAGGACTTGCTCCTTTTGACTTTGAAGAATAATACAATAGCAGTGTTGTTGGTATCCAACATGTTACTTGACTTTCTCATAAAGCTGACTGCACCTTGGTATGTTCCTTTCCATCTCTGGTTTCCAGACTTAGCTTGATCAGCTTTCAATAGGAAATTATTTTGGTAACTCCAAATCTAGCAGAGGAATTTCCTTCATCAAGAGTCAGTTTGTCTGGTTTCTGAGGACAGCTGCAGCAGAAAGGATCTTTCCAGGAGCCCTGAACCTAGGCTCTGTTGGAGTCTGTGGCCTCTGTGTGCGTATAAACAGAGAAGAAAACCAAGCTTTCAGTAGCAGGCTCAGCAATGGAAGGGTTCACACTCTATTTGTCTGGCCTGTTTTTTAATCACACTGCCTTTTGTTTCCTAGTACTTCTCATTAACTGAAACCTCAGGCTGTACTGGAGCTTCATAAGCAGATGTAGTTTAAAGATGACTGGTTTTATTGCAATGCAGGTGAAGTGGCATCAATGTTAAGACTTGGATTCCTGTTAAGTGACTGACTGGTGGAGCTAATGGAAGTCCTGGTTTATTAATCTGTTTCATTATATTTCTTTCTGACTTTTTACATCTGATAGAACTGGGGAACAATGTGTGGTGATTGATCTTGAATCCTGGAGAAACTTCTCAGAGTTGCAAAATGTGGTTTGTATAGTTGGTTGTTCTAAAACCTGAGGCTGAACACTGTTAGCTCAAATCCTGCCCCTGAGCTGTGCTGCTGAAGCTTTTCATTCTGTATTGGAATGTATGTTTTGGCTTTTTCCCTTATGCTTTGTCTTTTGTGAATGGCAACTTGCCTTAAGTAGTGGAAATAAAACTGTTCAATGGAGCTGGTATTTTCTGTCTTTAAAAAAAGGAAATTCTTGGCAGTGCTGTCATATATACTACAAATAACCATTCTACCTGCTGTTTTTTGAATGTGTGAGAGGGAACAGGATGTAATTAGCTCTGAAAGCATTGTCTGTTGAACCTTGAGTGTTGTGCTTTCTGGCACCGGGGAGCCCCAAGGTGGATGAACAGGCTTTGTATCTGAGGGAAAGACCCAAGTGGTTCAGAATGGAAGCTGCTCATGGACCAGCAGGGTAACTGGGGACTACTAACTTAGTGAAGAGATTAACAAACACTGTTATAGCATGCTTCCTTGTCTGTGGAGCTTCAGTGCCTTTGTCGGTGCTACTCTGTCACCTTGTCTTCCTCCCAGGTCCTGACCCTTTTCCAGGAAGAAAGTGCTTATTAGCTCTTTAATTTGAAATGGTGCCTGTCTCCTGAAAACTGTGTTGACTTCTCATCCTCATCAGCTTTGTTACAGGAAGGAGATGTCCACCAGCCATGGGTATATATGTAAGCTGTTGAAAGCCAGGGACCTTTAAAAAAAACCCACCAAACAAAAAACCAGACAAACAAACAAAAAAAAAAAACCACAAACCCCAAAAGCTCCAGTAATACTGAGGAGCTTTTGAGGAAGGTAAGTTTTGATGTACAAAGGAAGGGCAATAGACCAAAGTTCTGTCGAAAACTCATTCAGAATTATAGCAGAAAGTAAATTTATTGCTGAACCTCTGTCTGGCCAGACACAAAAATTACTTTATATGCATCACAGAAATACGCTTAAAGACCAAATAAGAGATTTGGAAAAGAGAGTTATTCTTCCTGATCAGTGTGGACTTGAACAAAATATGTGACTGGAACATAATTAGTTGAGTAACTTGATGCCATTTCATCATTGTTTCAAGAATTCCTGTATTCACTCCCTGGCTGCATGAAGAGACTGTCCCCTCAATCCCTCCCCCTGGATAGTAAAAGTATCTAAGGATACATAAAGATCTTTTACACCAACCCTGTGCAATTCAGTATTAAGGAACAAAAAGTATACAGGGGGCAAAGGCCAGGAGTGTGGAAGACAAAGTATTGTCTACCTTTAAAAGACTTATTAGAGATCAGTCCTTTCCAGGTGTCATTCAGTGGGTGATTTTTGGCAATCTGGTTATTGAATTAACCAATGTAATTTGGCAACTAAAAGCTGTCATTAGATGTAGATAGGAGCAGGTCTGTACCTTGGTGTGGGAGTAGGCAGTTACCAGTGTTTCGTACTCAGTTTACCTAAGGGAACCGAAACAATCACTATTAAAAAATGGGATTGCTCAGGAAAATTTAAAACCTTTTTCTAAAAGTGCTTGAATCTTCTAGCCCCTCTGGCAGCCTTGTCCAACATTATGCATTTATATACTTTGATCTTAATTTTCATTTCATTCGACTTCTTTTGATACATGAGGGTAGAAGTTTTATTTTCTGATTTTCAGAACTAGATGAAATTTTATAGGCTGTAGATATTATTCACAGGCTAAACACCTCAGCTGGAAGACAAGCATAACTGTATCAAAATGTGTTTTGAATATGGGTAATATGTTCAGTCTTCCAAAAGCAAACACAAATAATTAGATGGAAGTCTTGTGTGTTATCTCATTGAGTGTTTTTGTTGCAGGTAAAGAGAATGATCTAAGTAGCTGAATGCAGTAAGAGCTGCCTTTCTAATTCAGAGTTAAAGCCTGTCAGCCTCACTGTAGTTATGACCTTGACATCACGTGGCCCATATCTGCTCGGAATGTTTTTAATTTTAGAAGTGTTTTCAAATGTCACTGGCAAGAGAAAGCTCAGAGATGACATGTCTGAAGGGCTATATAGTGTTTAGTTTTGAAAGCAAGCTCTGTGGGTCTAACATGACCTGTGAATTACTCGTATAATGTGCTTACCTCGTTGAACTCAACAGTCCTCCTCCTTGCAGTTCTTGACATGACTGTTTTTGTAACTATGGTGAATTTTTATTTGTCTTAGATCTTTGGTATCCATGGGAGCATCTGTGGGAGCAGTAACAAAACAGACCCTGTTCCCTCCTCTCATGCCTGCAGGGCGACCTTTCCGTGTGTCGAATGCCTCCCGAAGCAGCCGGAAAGGAATTGTGGCAAGCAGTCTTCAAGAGCTCATCAGCAAGGTATAGCAAACAGCCGCACTCTGGATGAAACTTAATGAAGTACAGTATCACAGAAAGGCAACCCACAGACCCTTATTCTTCTAAAAATCATTACTGGCAAAGTTGGAGAATATGTCAGATAAGTAAGCCTTATTATGAAAGGATGGGTCCTCTTTTGAATGCTCAAAATCTACTGTGTTTTTTTCAGACTTTAGATGCCTTTCTTATATCTGCTGGAATAGTTACACTGGTTTTGGAGGAAGATGGCACAGTTGTGGACACAGAAGAGTTCTTCAAGTCACTGGATGATAATACCCATTTCATGGTTCTAGAAAAAGGACAGAAATGGACACAAGTAAGTGTTGACTGCCTCCCTCACTTGAATAGAAGTGGATGAAAGGATTTCTGTGGCTGCTAAAATTGTTGGGAAAAAAGGGAAAAAAGGAAGAAAACTTCCCCTAAAGAAGGCAAGGTATCAATGTAGAACAGGTATTGCCTTGATGAATACAGTAATGGTTTAGTGAAGGTTAGAAAAATGCCTATCTTGCAAACAGCTGAAAGTTGTCATTGAAACCTAATGTTGGTCTACATGCATCAATATTTTTTAAGAACTACTAAGACTGGCTAGCTTTAGCCTTTTAATCATATCAACTCAGTGTCCAGTTTGTGTTTTTGTGGGGGAATAGTCATCTGTACATTAGTAAGATAGAGTCAAACTCCTCATGGTCTTCCCATGAAATAGTTGTTGCTAGGAAGCTGCAGAGCTGGCAGAGGAGCTGTAAGCAGGCCTACCATTTTTGTTTGTATATAGATGGCTTACTTGTGTGGCTCCTTTTTCTCAGTCTCCTATTCTAGTGTGGGCAGTTTGTACGTTTTTCCCAAAGATACCTTACTGGCTTTTCAATATGCTGCATCTGGGCTGTGAGTTCCAAGAGCAGAAAAGAAGTTAAAGCCAGGGTATGACTCTACCTTGACTGCCCTATGTTCTCTTTGGCCCTGCAGCAGAATAAGTTTGAATGTTGTCCCTTTTCAGTATGTGCTGAATGACTGCAGAAGGACTGCTTTAGC
This sequence comes from Agapornis roseicollis, assembly GCA_002631895.1. Classification (NCBI taxonomy): domain Eukaryota; kingdom Metazoa; phylum Chordata; class Aves; order Psittaciformes; family Psittacidae; genus Agapornis; species Agapornis roseicollis. The sequence continues at coordinate 230,780 of NDXB01021401.1, forward strand.
TTTACAAATAATCTGAAATATAGCACAAGCTCTGTCATGCTTTATCCAAATATTCTGTGTGCTAATGGAGGGTATACACTGTCAAGTGTACCAACTACTTGTACATGTCCAAAACTGTTGCTGATAGGGGGCCCTGTTGCTGAAGCTCAGAGACTATCAAAGTAAAACAGGCGTAAAATTGCTGGCTAATGATATACTACAGTGTTTAACTTGGTTTGACTTATCATGGCACTGTCTGAGCTCTGGGGTGACAAGTACAAAAGGCCCAGTCTTACACAACTTTACTGCTTCATTTAGCATGAAAAAAAATAGCTTGTCAGCTGCCAAGTTGTTAACCTTGAGTGGAATGTGCTGAGCAGAGTATCCCACTTATCCACTAGATGTCTCTGTAAATATGGGTTTTCTTTACTATTTTCTTTGGGTTTTTCCCCCCCTTGAAGCAAGATCCTGAAAGCATCACTGTCAGCCCTGAAGCAGACAAGGGCTGCTTTGAATAAAGAAGGCTGGATTTAAGATGGAAGATGACTTTCTATGTTCCTCCTCGTTTGGTTTTTCTCTTAAAAGCTCAGTACTAAACCCTAGGCTTAACCAGTAGTGGTTCCTTGCCCATGTTAATTTTTCAGTAGAAAGGAGAAGAGAGGTATTAGGAGCCAGGATTTGAAATGAGGACCTGACTTTTCACAGATGTCGTCTTTTCAGGTATCTAAGAGTGCTCATCAGTGTTGTGTTCCTTCCTAAATGGAAGGACCCAATGTCACCCTGGTTATTTGGTGGCCTGTTTCAGTGTGGACAAACTGTGCTGCCTCAGCTAGCAGCTGGAACATACCAGGATAATTAAATGGGAGGAATACTGTCCAGTGGCATTACTTGTGGCTTCAGTATGCTCTGAAGAAGAAGCTGTGTTACAGAAAATAAATATTCAGGAGGTGCTATGTCACTCTAAGACTTCTGTGTCTGGTATAGCTCCAGAAGCTTGGCTGGGACTTGAACAAAATTATGTAAGCTACAGACTTATTTCTCACTGTGCTAATGCTTTTAATTCTAGTTTAGAGCTGATCAGAAACTAGCCCCAAGACTGACATAAGCAAGCTGCTTCTAGAGATGCACAATTAATGATTGTCTTGCTGTAGTTTCCTGGCTCATGGTACAAACTATCTTTCCTTCTCTTTAAATTAGACAAAAAATGGACTTGCCACTGTGAGACAAAAGAAGAAAATGGGAGTAGCTAACATCACATTTGATCTGTACAAGCTGCACCCTAAGGATTTTATTGGCTGCTTAAACATCAAGGCGACCTTCTATGAGATCTACTCTGTCTCATATGACATCAAATGTATGGGAGCAAAAAGTGTATTGCGGTAAGTGTGTTTCCACTATTGATCAGGCATATCCATTGATGTAAAATATGGCTCTGTGAAGCAGGTGTGTTTATAAATTTAGTATTTTTATTACTTCTTACACACTGGTCAATATGCTGAATCTTATTTTATAAGGTGGATAGCTGACATGTAAAAACTGGCATAGCTTTTTATGGTGGAATTTTAAATTTTCCCCAAGGCAAAAATCTTATCAGCTCATATTAACTGCAAGGGTGTAAGTATAGCCTCTTTGTTTTCCTGACAGAATTTCCCTAGATTTCTTAGACTTGTTTGAGTAATGCAGGAGGCTGAGGAAGAAGCGTTAGGCTCCGTAAAGGGAGACCACCAAGGGGATGAAATGAGATGGATTTGAGATCCAATGACAAAGTTCTTAAAGCTTGCTCAGGCTTTGAAAGGCCTGCCTGCCAAATTCACTACCTGAGCTACATGGAGGTGAAGGAAGATAGGAGAGATGACAATCTGATATCTTAATGTGAATTTGTCACCTGATGTCACTTGTTAAGCAAACTAAGAGCCTCACAAATGGCCAGTGCTTCCTACAGGACTAACCTGTGGTGGGTGGGTTGTGAGTTTAGTAGAACTGGCTGTTGGAAAATGCTGTCTTGTGCAGAGGCAAAATAATACCTGTCTTGTCCAATGCTTTCAACATTGTGTTGAAAGCCTGTGCCTTGTCAAAACCAGCTGTGTCTTGCCATGGTTGAAGAAAACTTATTCCAAGTCCAAGCGCTTTCACAAAGGTGCCATACTTTGACAGCTGTTGAAGCTGCAGCCCTGAATTTCTCTACCTGACCTTTCAAACTCTGTTTGACACAATGGTGGTGTGTTGCTGCATTTTAATGCTTGAGGACCAGATCTGCTCTGTACAGAACAGACAGTTGTATATGCTGTGAAGTTTTCACTTCCTCAGAGCAACATGTAGTCTTTAGTTTAAAGTCTTCAAATAGCCCCTTGTTCCATGATGCAGGTATTAAATATTGTAATGCTAGTCTTGTTCCCTTTCGTCCAGTCTGACCTCTCCCACTTTGATGGTCCCTTGCTTAATCTTTCAGGCTATAACTATACAGTGGACTGTATATGAAACTCATCTCTCTAGGAATGCTGCAGTGATTATCCAGTTATATGCTATGCCCACCTGCAGAACTGACTTCATTAGGGTTTATTCAAAGCAAAGGTTAACCCTTGAACAGCTGCACTCCTTCAGTTCGTATGTTTGTCAAGTCTCTTGAGCCAGAACAAACTGATCTCTGGCTATCTGCTACAAAGATAAGTAGCAGCACCACAACTTGCACTGCTAAGGAAAGTTTGAAGTGACAGTTCTGCATCCCTGCCAACACAGGGCAGCTGGTGAGAAAGAAGTGGTGCTGGTAAACAGCTGAAGTAGCTGTGGAGTTCTTCTGGAAGCAATGTTATGTTACAGAGTTGAGCTATAAGGGAAGTGCCAGTATCAGGGTGGGATATAGCCTGCTAGCAAGGAAGAGGCGTGACAGAGATAACCTTGGGAACTTGTGAACACAACAGTGAGATGGCCTGTCTCAGTTTGCTGTTGATATTGGAGACAGGTGATATGTTATTGGTGTAGTGCCTTTGCTAATGAGATCCAAATTGTGAACTGATGCCCTCTTCCTGGGCCCACCTGTGGAGTGCAAAGGACTTTAAAATGCTGCAGTTGTCCATCAGTGGGTGGGGCTCAAAGCCTGCTAGATCCCATTAGCGTGCTTTCCCTTAATGGTTTCTCCCTGTAGTGTTCAACTGAAGGATCAAATGTCCAACTCAACAAATAACTCACTGCATGGCTTAAGTGACAACTGCTCTTGTGTGCAAGCAGCACACTGCAGCTGTTCAAAAGCTTGGTACCAGGTGCAGCTTTTTTTGCAACTATAAAACTCCTTGGTCTGTACTATCTGGTGGGAGGAAGGCCATATTGAAACAGCATATGTGTGGGAAGCAGAAATAAGGGTACAGTGTTTTTTTTAAAAGCTTGCCAGGTTTTAAATACAGAGTATTCTACTCTTTTGAAGCACTGGATTTTGACTGCACACCTTCTTTCATCATAGTGGAAAAAATGAATTTTTAGGAAGAAGACTTTGCTTTTTCTAGTGGAGTTCAAAGGAGAAGTGGATTAACAGCAAACAGTTCACAACTGCATGTTTCCTCAGACAGGAATTCAAAAAAGTCTTCCTTTTTTGCAGGAGAGGAAGGCTGATCAGGTTTCTGCATCTTCAGAAACTGATCCCTTTCCAGTTTTGGAATGGTTCTGGTTCTTGCATACCACTTCCCCAATGCCTTAGTCACCTTCATTCTTATGAAGGCCTGCTTAACTTTCAGGGGCCAAGGCTTGAATGTAGTGCTTAGTACTGATGTTCCCGTTGTTTCTTGGAGAATGGAAGGAAGATGTAGCTATAACAGAGTTGAATAAATGAATATTCAGATATGATAATCTCTATTCCCCTGTGATGATCCACAGTTTATGTTGTAGACTTCCGATGCTTACCTGATCTTAGTTTATGGATCTGTACTGATTTTCACACAGTACTATATATTTGAATGCTGATATTTATTAAATCTTTAAAAGAGTAGTTGTGAACTGAGAATTCTTAAGCCTTGAAGCTTGGACAACATTAATTTGTCTGGCTTTGCTTGTTTTGCTGTCAGGCATCCACAGTTATGTGATTGCTCAGCTTCAGATCTAATCTACTTTGGTCTGTAGCTTAGAAATAGATGTGGTGTTGTATTAGTGAATGGCCTAAAGGTGAGATATGAGGTGGCTTCATGATGCAGAAATGCTGCCAAGCTCCCAGGCAAAGTTATCTTTGGGAGTGCTCTGGTGGTTTGAGTGATGGCTTTGTAGGATGGTAAATGCCTAGCAAGATGCCAGCCTGCTTTCTTAAATGTGTTTTCTGGTTCTGCCAACATGTAAATAGTTTTCTGTTGATCAAGAGCCACAGAAGTTTGTGTTTGGTTTTTTTTTTTTTTTTTTTTTTTTTTTTAAAAAAGGTCAAAAAATTTAATTGTTGAAGTT
>NDXB01021401.1:235276-247135 GCA_002631895.1 Agapornis roseicollis
TTTTTTTTTTTTTTTTTTTTTTTTTTTTGAAAGAAGGTACAAAAATTACCAGTTTAGAAGTGAAAGGGAATGAGAATTCTTAAGTGTATCTGCCTAACATATCCTGAAGGTGGTGTGGGTGCGGAGAAAGGGGTAATGTCATCCTCCTTGGTGACTTTTTTTGTTAACAAATTGCTTTTCTTCTAGGAAGGTGCTTCAGCTGATGTCCCATGCAGCACAGATAACTGGACAGTTTCTTCTTTATACTGGAACTTACATGTTACAGTTGATGGGTGAATATGATGAAGATGGCACATGCGCAAGATCAAGGCGGGAGTAATGAGCCCAGCTGCACTTCTGATATTGGGTCTTTTTGCTTAAAGACATTCTCCTGCCCATATTTGGTTGTAGTGATGTAGGTAGGGGGATATCCACTGATGTGAACTAACATTTTTCCCATTTGGGAATGGTTGTAGGCCTTAGTCATAAAATAAGTGTTTGATGTTCACAGGCTCTTAACACAGCAAAAAGATGTGTGCCTAAAGCTGAGAATTTGCCCCAGAAACTCAAAATGGAAAATAGGTATACTTGCAAACCTGTGTGGAATATTTCTTGCACTGATCAAAGCATAATGTGGTTGGGTTGATTTTTTTTCATGGCTGTCTACTTGCCTTCTGAACAGACTGGGCTGGGGTGAGGGGGACTATGGTTTTTTTTTGTTTTAGTCCTTAACAGTGCTGGTATTAGTGCCCAACTGGCACTGAGGTACAAAAGGGTGAAGTGTACTTACTTACTGCTGCTAGCAATAGAACTACACAATATAACTTAATCTGGGTTCAGTGACTGACTAATGAAGTCTAATTGGAGAAGTGCAACTACCAAGCAGAAGCTTAAAATTTAGGCTTGCTTACCTTAAAACAAGTAAAAACTTTTCATCATAACTCTTTATACTTCAAGTCTACAAAGAAATTCAGGTTAGTATAACTTAAACATGTTGAAGACCTGGTAGATTTATTTAATGGGCCTGATGTACACTTCTGCTTGAAGCATGCCCTGTTTCATGAATATGGCTTACAAACAGCCTTCTGAGCTTTCTCCAGGAGTTAGACCATCACTTCTGTAGTTTCTTTTTACTGTTGAGTTACAAGGTGACACAACATTCCAAGTTGTACTTAAGGTACAAGTAAGAGATGCTGGATTTTGATGCCCTTGTGTTCAGGAAGAGCAGCAGGACACTACCTGTTCTTGTGTAACATACATGTGCTCTAAACTGGATATTTGCAGTTTTATAGTCTCCCAAGACAAGCTGTATTAAGGGCAGAGTTTTTAATCCTTAAATAGAATTGTCCATATTGTTTTCTACACTTCAGTGAATGGCTAGTATGACCAGCTTTCAGGAAGTTTTTCCTCAACAATGTAGAAAACTGGAAAATTAGCAGTTAGACATCTTGTATCAAAATACAAACTCCCATTGTTGAAGGGGGAAAGGCCAGCTTTGTTTATAGGTGTGTATTTTGAAGTTTTCATTTGCCTGCTCATGAAGAATATTAGGAAGTTGTTATAGTCTTGCTTAAGACTGAAAGCTGTTAAGGAGATGGCAGGTACACGTAAATGTGTCTGACCTGATGGCAGATGCTGCTAGGAACAAGCCCAGGTGACAGCATGAACAAGTGGGGCAAGAGAAGAAAGCAATGGGAGAAAAATGAAAAAGACCAGTGTGGACCCCACAGTGCTTGCCATGCACCTGCTGAGAAAGGAGTCCATTAACTGTGGGTATCAACTGCACTGACCAGTCAAGGGAAAACCTAATCTGCTAACAAAAGGAGCTGATGGGCTGAAAAGACCAAGCATCATGGTTAGTGGGATCTATTCTGACCTGTCAGCTGAGTCTGTTCACTATATATGGGAATATTGCTCTCACTTTTATCTGAAAATTCCACCTTTATATGCTTATTTTTACCTTCTTTTTATGGATAGGACCTAGCCAGCTGGAGCTGCATCTTTCAAATCACTGTTGTGATGAAAAGCTGTCTAAATCCAAGTGTTAAAGGTGCTGATGAATGAGTTTGGTAGGTCTGTGCAAGTCTCTTCAGTAATGGTATTACAAATAAGTAGACAGCTAAGAAAAACCTTGCTTTTTTAGTCTGATTTTGTTTCCCATCTACATCTGACTGCTTGCTGGAGGAAGCGGGGAGGGCACACTGCTCTAGGCAGGATGAGGACTGGTTTTTTCCTAATTTCTTGCAGGGAAGAGTGCCTGTAGCTTGCAACACTGTCAGGTTTCGTTCAGAAGAAAATAATCTATTCTGTGAGTAATAACAGATCATATTAAAATGAAGCTTAATACTTCATCTGTGTTGTTCTTAATATCCCACCCAAATGATTGTTGCCATTTTAATTGTTGGCTAGAGTCTTTCTATTCCTATCAAGGAATTGCATTTAACTGATGCAGTGCAAGGACTTTGTCATTAATTCTTTCAGCTTTAAAGAACCATTTATTCTATTAGAACAAGCACACCTCTTGAAAGCAAACTCTATATAATGCTCCTAGGAATATTTATGTTGCTAATGGTGGGAGCATCAACATTAAAAAAACCCCAACCAAACCTGCATAGTTCAGTACTACTTTGTGTGAATTTCCTCTTCAACATCCGTAATACAAAAGCTTTTGCAAGTCTGAACTGTGCAGTTCTCAAATTCCAGCCTTCTGTAGCCAGAGGCAATTGTTACAGAACTAACACTTCATAGTTTCCAACGGCACTATCTGAGAACCTAATGTGATCTAAAATGCTAACTCACTATGAATTTGCAATGTTTTTAAGGAGCTGCTGCTTTGACAGCTTAACAGTTAAAACTTGGGTTGCTGAAGGTCATGTGAGCTGTGAAGTCTCCATCTTAGAGTATCTCCCACTGATTCAAAATGCAAACAGCTGAACAAAGTAACTTGGCTTTGATATTTTCTCAAAATAGAAGTGACTTGGAAATTGCACGAGTCTGAATTGCTTCACTGCTGCTGAATTTTGGTTTTGCTACAGGCTTAGTATTTGGGAGGTGATGTTTCCTACTGTGCCAACTTCTTTCCAGAGATAAAGTTTTGGCTTTGGATCAGACTGAAGGAGTTTATCGTTCTCTGAGTTAGAACCAGTTTGATTTTATTTTTCCCAGGCTGCTTAGGAGGCATAACTTTTACTTAAGCTGTGTACATAATAAACAGCAAGAACAACTTTAGCATTATCTGTCAGCAAATTATATACAAGTGGTGTACAGTATCTAGCAAGAAACAGAAAAACTAAGAGCACAAGCTTTTAACTGCAGACACACAGAGAAGCAGCTAGCTTTTCTACTTGACATTTTTAACTGTAATTGAGCTTATGAAAAGAAAAATTAATCTGCACTTGTTACAATTGCAGTCAAGGTTGGGAGCAGTGACATGTCAAAAGTGTGAAACATGTTTACTGCCTCTTTGCTTGCACTAACCCCTTTTGCCTGTTGCTTTGCATCACTTGCTAACAATGCACCAAGTCATACTCTCTAGTTACCAAAAAAGGAATTTTCACTGAAGTACTCAATCTTGTTGACTCAGGCACTGTTCATGTTCTGCAGGCAAAACAAAGTTGCTCTATTTTACTAGAATGAAGAATCTTGTAGGTTTTTTGTATGTGTAATTTATCATTACTTAATTTCCTTCCTTTCATAAACCCATTAAGTTGTTGCTTTCTTGCACCTTGCTATTATTTCAGGAGAAATAAGATTACAAGCTCTTCTGTCCAGGGGGAAAGGAGAAGGCAGGGTTTAAATTCCTTAGACCATTTTGAATATGCTCTAGGAAACATCCTGAATCCCTTCCCAAAAGAGAAGGGAAGGATAAAGAAAAAGTAAAACTTTGAGCTGGAAGTTTTGTCAGTAAGTAGAGAGGTATTAACAATTTAGGAAATGTTGTAGGAAATGTAGTTTGGAATGTTAACTGTGATAACTACATGGGATCATTTGTAACTGACTAAAGTTATAACTCTAAATCATTTCAGCATGCTTCTTCCTGAGATGGCACTTGAACTGAAGGCACAAGCTTATTTAAGTAAAAACCAAACAAAAGCTTAAAACCAAAGGACAAAGTGTATTTTTGATTTGATGCCTCAAGTTTTACTGGAGGTATTAATGTGATTAACATACCACTTCAGCTATGTATTATTATTCTGATGGGGTTTAGAGTTTATCACTGCTTTCTCTACCTTACCCTGTCATACATGCAGTTAAGATATTTATAATCATGAGGATTGCTACTTTGCTAAGGGAAAAGATAGTATTTTATAATGTCACAATTTTCAAGATCAGTAGTTTAACTTGCTATCAAAATTTAGGTGGGTGAAAATTGTGTCAGTGATGGCAACATTTTCTGATGTGTGGTGCCAATTTTAAGGAACATTGTCCATAAATAAATAAAACCAAATGGTGGCTTTGGATGTTGTCTCTGTTAATCTCTAGAATCACTTACTCCTGAAATAATCTTGAATGTTAATGGATCTGTGGTCTAGCACAGACAGTGACCAAATGCTGGACTGTGACAGTGAAGTAACTTGGTACTATTATGTGGCTCTGAATTCTTAACTTTTTACTGCTGACTCACTTTCTGGCCTCATAGAAACTTGTACAAACTGTGTTTCCTTTCATACAAAAGGAATGCCTTTCTTCATCTTTTACCGAAGCTGCAAAAGATTACTGAGTATGGGACATAGAAGGCTTTGGCAATCTCTGGTTTTCAAAAAATACAGTAATGATCAAGGACCTCTTCTTACAATGTCTCACAGAAATTCCCTGCAGTTGTTTATCTACAGATACATTAGTATATATTTGATTGCAGGGAAATATGAATTTAGTGAAATATTAGATTTAGTCCTCAAAAGGAATAGCATGTAAGTGTGATCAGTCTAGCATATTTGTATCTTTTTGCAGATCTTGACTATTGAGCAGTTCACCTCTTGTGGGAAAACCAAGGTCTGATTTCTGCAAAAGCACAAACCAGCACTGGGTTTAGTGGGAAAGTTTTGTCAGTGGGAGGTGAGGGGGTGCTGTGGGGGTGACCTCTGTGAGTAGAGGCTTGGGGTCTCTAGTCTCTGTACCTGTGTTGTACAGAGCTGCTTCCAGGTGCTGGCTCCAAAATGAACCCACCATTGCCCAAAGCTGAGCTCTTCAGTCAGTTTGGTGCTGCCTCTGTGAAAGCACATTTAGGAAAGTGTAAAAATGCTGTGCAGCAGCTGTGAGACAGGACTAGGAAAATGTGAGAGAAACGACTTTGCAGACAGCAAGATCAGAAAAGGAGAGGAGGAGGTGCTCCAGGTGATGGAGCAGAGGTTCCCCTGCAGCCTATGGTACAGAGACCATGGTGAGGCAGGCTGTGCCCCTGCAACCCATGGAGGATTGTGCTGGAGCAGATACCTGCCATCCTAATGCCACAAGAGGTGGGTATGCCTTGAAGGAAGCTGCAGCCCATGGAGAACCCATGCAGGAGCAGGCTCCTGACAGAGAGGAGCCCACACTGAAGCATTTTTTCTGGCAGGACCTGTGGGGACCCACTGGAGCAGTCTGTTCCTGAAGGGCTGCACTGTGGGGAGAGGATACCCATGCCTCTGTGCCACTTGGGGCCAGACAGAGGAGGTAGAAGAGTTGGGAATAAAGGACTGAAGTTGAGCTTAGGAAGGATGGGGGAGGGCAGGAAGGGAAAGAAGGTAGTTTTAGTTTTGTCTTTGTTTCTTGCTATCCTATTTTTTATTGACAATAAATTATATTAAATCTTCCCTGGGCTGAGCCTCTCTAGGTGGTGTTGGTAACAGGTGAGTGAGCTTTTTTTCTTTATCTTGAGCCATAAACTTCTTAATCTTATTTTCTCCCCATGTCCTCTTGAGGAGATGGAGTGAGAGGGAAGCTGGTAGCCAAAGTCAACCCCCCACAAGTACAAAACACTAGAAGTAAAACTAAGCAAAACCCAAGCTGTTAGTGCTATAGGTGAACAGTAAACTTGGAAACAAATGTTTTGGAGTGGTTTCTGGATGGCTTTTGCAGGCCAAGGTCAATGTTTTCAGTTGTCATGGTACAAACTGTTTACTAACCTCAATTTCAATCATCACAGAATCACCAGGTTGGAAGGGACCTCTAAGATCATCAAGTCCAACCAAAATCATGGTTTATCTAAGGTCACGCATCAGTCTGAATCATTTACAGAGAACTCCACTCCTAATGTATTCCTGGTTAGAAGTATTTATTAATAAATATTAATTATCACTTGAAGGGAACATTGAAATAATAGTTGTTTTATGAAATGGCTAATGAAATGTAACACTAGAAATACAGTATGTCTTAATAAACTCCAGAATCAGGATAATGCATTCTGTGCAGCTCCAACACAAAAAGTTGTTCATCAGTTTTCTAAAAATTCTGCTTTAATAATTAGCATACATTAGGTATAGATTAGGGGTTTTTTAAGTAGTCATTGAATCAACTAGGTTGGAAAAACCTTTAAGATCACCAAGTCTGACCAGGGGCAGCCCAGGACTGCCAAGACAAGATGTAATTGCTGTCACAGGGTGGTTGTGATTCTGTTGTGTGGTTAAAAAAAAAAAAGCACTTAGTCAGTCTATTCTAGATCCACAGAAATCTCAGACATATAAGGAGTCCTTTAAAGTCTACAGTTAGGTATAATTATTTCTGACACATTTTGTAATTAAACCATTAAGTTCATAATCCTTTATGTTAAAAGCACTTCTAATTACGAACCATTTTCCCTTGCGCAGGTAGAAAACTTGGTTTGCTGCTGCTCTTTATTAAGTAGTGTTTTTGAATGCTCTTCTCTGCCTCAGAATCAGGAAGGAATAAGCAAGAAAACAATAAATGGTAATATTCAAATATAAGGACTACTGATTTATTATTGAGCTAGACAAACTCTAGTCTAAGTACTCTCTGTTTTATTCCTGAAAAGCTGAAGTGCAAATGGCATAATTTCAGTGATTCCTATACCAAGTGTGCTTAATTTAGGCACTCTCCCACTTCCAGCTTTCCTGTTTTCTTGCCCACTTAGGGAAGTTGCATAGAAAAGCTGCTACAGCAGTTGCACAATAGTGTTCTGATCTCTGAGTGATCATGCTTTCCAAATCAAAATCACTGTCTTTTAGAATAACTGATGTATTTCCAGAGACAATTTTTATTCAGAGACTCTGAATATCTGAAATCACAGATTACTTAATAATAGCTGCAAATAGCTAGCTACTCCAGCCTCCCAGAAAAGCCACTTCATCTTTGGATGAGATGATCAAAGTAGTTCATTATAAGAATTTTCTGTAAACTGCATTAAGATCAGAATTTCATCTAGGTAAGAAAGTACAATCCCTAATAGTTTCACCTTTGTGACCACTGAATTCAGTATACAATTCTCTCAATTCCTCCTAGTCTCATTTGGCCCTGACATGGTACCCTGTTTAGTTTTCACAAGTTGTGATCAGTGAAAAGAAAGCAGATGTTGTCACTAGCAGCATAACCAATGACTAAAGGCAGTAGAAATCCAATGGATGAAAGTCACTTTTGTTTCCATGGCTTCTGCCTTTGCAAAGGATAAGGATTTTTGTGGTTGGTTGGTTGGTTTGTTTGTGTGTGTGATTTGGGGTGTTTTTTGGTTGGCTGGTTTTGACATTTGGGGGTTTGGGGTTTTTTGTTTTATTTTCTCAGAAAATTCCTACATTCTGGTTTTCACTTGGAAGTTCCCACCATTTTTTGCACTGCTCTTGTTTTCTGTTATCTAAACCTTTCTCTATGTCTGATGCTATTATCTAGATGTCATCAGCTTCAAGTACTCAGTTCCTTCTGCTATTTTTGTATACCTTGCTCTTTTGAGTCCTTTACACATGCAACTTTTTATGTTGTTCCTCTTGTGCCTTTCCATCACCTTCTCCAGATTCTCTTTTGGCCACATTCAAACTAAAAATACCTAATGACTGAGGAAGAGGATGGGAGATGTATAAACAAATGGAAATTTTAAAAAAGGATATTTATATCTGTCTTTATCTGTATTTCGTATTAACCTTTTTTATATAGAAATTGTCAGCCTCCTTGTTTTTTGTAGCACTTATAGCATAGCTGTCTTCCATACTAACAAAGCTGCTGTCCTGAGATAAAAAGCTTTTGCTTACTTAGAGTTGCAATCTATTACTGCCACGTCATACAGGCCACACATATATAAAGTCCCTATTCAGTACAGAGACAGGTCACCACAATGAATTTGTTTTATACAACAGGGATATATCTCTCTGCAAATCTTCTATGCACAGGCAACAACTGGATCTCCATACCCTTCCTGCAAAGCAGTGGCATTCAGTTGTGCAGTCCACATACACTGTGACCCCATATCCTCCTGCATTCTGGTACACCGTTTAACAAACGGACCATGAAATGGATTATTCACTGTGGGTGAGCAGTGGGTTGAGTCCTGGCCAGGAACCAAACTGACCTCTTACATTCTTAGCATTCATAAGCCTTTAAATCATTAATATGGTAATACTGCTAATAGGCTGCAGTGAGGCAATGGGCGTACACCCTCTGTCTCACTGCTGCAAAGTATCTTTTCTGTGTGTAAATGTTGTCTTCCCCTCCAAATTCCCAACCAGTAGTTCTCGGAGTGTCCTGCTCAGAGGAGGATGCTTCAGCTGCTTTTGTGCATCCAATACTAGACCACATTCCTTCAGTGGCTGTACTCACCCGCACTTGACAGTGCTGCAGCCTGCACTGTTAAAATAAGCCAGGCTTTGACCAGTCCTAGCTCTGCTGTGCTGTTTGTCCTGGGCCTGATGGACTTTGCCAGGAATGGTGCTCTGCTCCTTACAAATATAATCTGAGAGAACCATTTCTGAAGCAGGCTAGAAGCAGGATGTTGACTTTGTTTGGACATATGTGACAGATGAGTAGCATCTATGCTGGTAAGAGAAGTGTGACAGCCAGGAGCCACTCATGATCCAGGAAAAAGGGTAAGGAAGAAAACTGTGACTCACCTGTGAAACTCCAGATCTGACCACAGCAACTTCTAATTTATTTTAGCTCCAAAACTACTCTTATAAAATATGTGTTTCTCACTGTGAGATGAATAGATGAATCACTTCTTTTACCTGGAAAGCTACACGTTTCATTTCAAATACATGCTTTGCTTAGTAAATGTTAAATAACTGACAGTCTAGACAGGATAGCAACACTTTGTCTTAGAAGTCTATTACGTGCTCTTTTTTCCCAGAGAATAAAACCATGGGAAGTTAGTCTGTGTAATACTATCAGCACCTATCCTTTCTCCCCTTTCTCTCCTCCTGCACTACAGATAACCATCCTCTTACAGCTGTAACCCTCATATACAGATAATGGAGAGTATACATTCCAGAGAAAATTTATTTTCACTCTGCCCTTCAAACAGATCAGTTCCCAAAAACCTCTGGTGTGCAGAGAAGCTGAAGAGTTGAATGCAGCTAAATTCCTGCCTTAATATTGTATTCCCATGCTCTAGGTTGTAGCTGTTGGAAAACATTAACCTGGATATTCTACTGACTGTTGAATACACAGTGCAGCCTGTTCTCTGGCTCTGTTTGTTTAGGTAGCAAAGTGACCTATTAGAATGGAAGTTAAAAACAGCCACACCAAACACACATTCTGCCTGACAAAACAGGCAGGTACATGTCTTTGTCTTCTCCGGCGGCTACAGCTGTTGCATAAAAATCACTATTTTCAACTCTGCAAAAAGCCCTGGATGAGTTATTCTTAGCATTGAGCCTAAGCACAGCAAGAAAGAAAGGCCTAAAAGAAAATTTTTCTTTCCAAAGGACAAAAAATGTGTTACAAATTAAAAAACAATAAGTGCTGGTAAGTGCATAAGCAACTGAACTCAAACATTAATAGTCAGGGTTGGAGTTACAGTGTTTATCCATTCATCTCGTCAACAGTGAGAAAAGTGTGTGAAAATGCAGCTAAAAACTCTTTTTGATGAGATGGTGGAATTCCTCCAGTGGTGCTTCATGATCTCTCAATCAGATATCACCCATAAATATATTTACCTCTGACCTGATGTGGGGACCTCTCCTTTGCCATTACAAACTTCAGACCACATCTTGTGGGCTAAAAAACAAACACCAGCATTATTTCCACTTACAGTTATGGATGTAAAGCAGTCAGGTGAGTAGCATTAAACCAACCCCCCATGAATACTACATCTGAGCATAGGTATCAGTTAGTGACACCACAGCTTTCACAGCAAGGAACTTGGAACATTGCAACAGTAGAGGGGGAAACACTACATTTCATATGATTTGAAAACCATATAAAATGCAGTGGCTTTTCTAGGCATAATAATAAGCTACAAAACACCTATGACAGGTGTGTTTACTGGCATTAGCCTTGTTAAACTGTATGCTTTTGTGTGTGTGTCTTGCTGTCTCCCTTCCCCTTTTAGAAGGTTTGACCATGCTGTTGGGTTCTTGAGCTGTTTCTAGACACTTCTGCAGCTGCAGCATCTCTGCAACTCGCATGCCTCTAACAGTTTTTGTCACAAGAGGCTGGTGGATTGAAAAGGAGGTGGTGGTAAAGACGCATGGGCTCACACTTGCACAGAGCATGACTTCCCATGCTTTGTTTCCTCAGGAAACCAGGAAAAAAAAAAAACAACCAAAAACCAAAACAAAATCAAAACTGAACCATTTTAAGATTATTTTTTTTTTTCCACTTAACTTGCATGAAAAACTTTCAGACTAAAGAGAACAGAAAGGAACAATACTGACCCCACAACCTTCCTTCTAAAGGTGGTTGTGGGGTTAGTAACATTTACTAGCCCACTACAAGCTGTCAGAGTGAATCCACCATGTGGATTATATTTATTGCTTTGGTAGTTAATGTGCCAACAAGATTTATAAGACTAGATAGATCCTCGTTAATATTCTTACATATCAAATAGAACACATTTATCATTCTGAAAAGGAAAACAGTAGCTATCATGTTAACTGTTCTGCTATGACATGAATTTCTCTCCAGTCCTTAAAAACTCCAGTAAACAGGTATAGTCCTAGCAACAACACTGATATAAACACAAATGTGTTTCCTGAAAAGCAGGAAGCAGCTTAACAATCATATCATATGACTAGCTAAATGCAGAAGAACTTTGCTGGGGTTTTTCCAGGGCATTAAAGCAAATTTCCATGTGACTTTGTTGAAGATGACTGTTGCTTGGGCTGCTGCAACTGGAAAATCCTTTTACTCTGTAGCATGGGCACCTTACACATTTTGTCCTGCCCATGAAATTCATCATCTTGTAGATATCCGTTTCTATTTTAGCCTTTGCAAGAGCGAGGAGTATGTGAGAAAAGTGAAGACAAGAACACTGGAGGCTCTGCAACCCCACATGGTCCCATCAGTTTGTATGGACCATGAATGTATACAGCTTTCTCAAGAGAGCTAGATCTTGCGCAGAAGCACTATGAGTATTCCATTTGCTGCAGCCAGATCTTGCTTAAACCACATCTTCTCTATCATAAAGGATTATGCCACTCCCTAAAATGCAAGTATGAACCTTTTTTACTATTCAATCTTTTGCTTCCGCACCTGGGAGCAAGAAATACTTTGAGAACACATCATGTAAATTGACTGTTCAAGAGGCTGTCTGGAGCATGAGTTTGCAAAGTTGGGCTGATAGTTTGCAGTTATTGTGTCACCTTACTGATTTTTCACATTGAATATATTGGTCTTTCTCCCTCTCCCCCCTTTCCCCCCAAGAAGTGGAGTTAAAATTGCACAAGCAAGGGGAAAAAAAAAAAAAAAAAAAAAAAAAAAAAAAAAAATTAAAAAAAAAAAAAAAAAAAAAAATCTCTTAAT